>CM053502.1:40125076-40204566 GCA_028627145.1 Eidolon dupreanum | reverse complement strand
TAAATTTGTCTACATGTGCAATATCTTGAGGAAGGAATAGGTGACTCGATTTTGTTGTTTTTTAGATCACAACCATGTAAAAGAGTGGGAAATTTGTTTTTCTAGGAAATATTCTTAAACCTTTTAGAAACTGTATGTCACCCATACAAACACTATATGTCAATATCTGTAATGAGTCTCAGCTAAAAATTGGCTAAATTGTTCTTAGCACAATAGGCTAATAGCTCCAGAATCATTAAATCAATCAAGTAAATAATATTAATTTAAAGTGCTCCATAATTACATATTTACTTGATATATATAATTATACACCATTAAGCAAACATACAATTACAATTTTTTAAAAGCATGTGCTCTGGCTTCTGCTGTTCCTGGTGTAGCTTGTGTGCTCATTCAGTGCAGACCTGGTACCACTCCTGTGAGGCAGCTGAGGAGACTCTGGCACTCACTATGTCTAATGAAAAGCCCAAAGAAAGAGTCGAGATGGAGAACGACTGTATTAATTTGAGGGTGGTGGGGCAGGATAGTTCTGTGGTGCAGTTTAAGATGAAGAGGCATACACCACTTAGTAAACCAATGAAAGCCTATTGTGAATGACTGGGTTTGTCAATGAGGCAGATCAGATTGCCATTGGATGGGCAGTCGTTCAATAAAACAGACACACCTGCACAGTTGGAAATGGAGGATGAAGATACAATTGACGCATTCTAGCAGCAGACAGGAGATGTCTACTAAACAGAGAAGCTGCTACTTTACTCCAGAACTCTGCTCCTCTTGACCAAGAAGACATTCTCACTTAGAAATCTACAACTTGGTTCCAACACATCCTGACTACGTTAGTTTTCTCTATTCTTTTACTTTTCTCTTCCCCATCCCTTTATTGTACATAAAGTAACTGATGTATGTGCACAAGCATTTGCATTTTTTAACTAAATGGTCAATGGTATGTTTTGATTGACATCAAACAGAGATGGGATAGGATAAAATACTGGTTCTGTGAAAATACCCCCTCTCTCCATTAGTGGCATGCTCATTCTACTCCTCTCTTTATATTCCAGTAAGTCATTTTGCTCTCACTGTTTAACAAAAAAAGGACAACACAAAAATCCTTGCATACCTTGTTCAATTGGAAAATTTTAATGTTTTTTTTTTTTATAGTTGTAAAACCAAGGACAATTTTATAACATTTTTGTATGTAGCTCTTACATGTAGGGCAATCTGTCTTTAAGTAGGGATAAATTATTTTAAAAGAAATTAATCCCAGATAGTTTTCCCTTCAAGTATATTGTTGTTTAAATAAACTTATTTTAAAAAAAATTTTTTTAAATAAAAGCACGTGCTCTGTTTAAAGGGGAAAAAAGCATTAAGGCATAAATGAACCCCAAACATTTTCAAAAGGAATGCAAATTTTTTTCTTTAGCTCTCTGGGATTCACAGCTTCCTGCAGTAAGCATAGTCTTTGGGCACATGACACTTCACTGTGCCATCTCCATCCCTTTGAACACCTCCTGGAGCTGCAGAGCATCAGAGAATGCCAGATGGATTACATGGCTGCCATGATACCACCGAGGGGGAAAAGAGGCCAAAATCGCACATGGGCTGGATGCCATTCAATTTTTCACCTCTCTGTCGCCCCAGGCACGAGATAAGACCACATAAGCATCCCTGTTGCTGAGCATACGAGCAAAAGGTGCTATGGAAAATCAGACTGAAGAGCCATATCCAGTGTTTTCAGAATCTGAAACAATTTTTAGAGGACAAGGGTATTTCAGTCAATTATTTCTTATAGCATTTTATTATTATCAATGTTAACCATGGCTACCACTTAGTGAATGCCTACTCTAGGCCAGACACTGATATCAAATTTATTCCTTATGTAAACCTGCAGAAAAACATTCCATTTATTTGTGAGATAGGTATTCTTATTGTCATCCTCATTTTATACAGGAGAAGACTGAGCCTTGGATGAGATGAAGTAACTTACCCAGGAAGAGAAACAGCTGAGGCATGAACCTAGGGTAATTTTTAAAGTTTAAAATTTGTATCTATTATATAAATTTTACCTCAATTAAAAAAATAATAAAACTTGTGTACTTTCTATTATTCCATGCTGTCTGATGATGATTTACTACAATTCCATTGTACATTTGTGGGGCTATATATGATGGCTATGTTTTACCAAGATTATGACATTCAATTCACTGAAGCTTGCAGATCTAGAATGTAGGGATCCCTGGCCCTCTGGTTTTCAGGCAAGAACTTTATTTTCTACCCAATTATTTCCTGTCCTTACAGTGATGCATGGTGACAGAGGGAAAGATGAAGCCTAAGCTGCAAGGCCACTTCTCTACGGCCAGCCCCCTTCACCAAGCAGCAAACCAAAGCAGAAACGATGGGAGTTTTGGCAAACTCTGGAGGGAAAAGAGAGAGAAAAAAGGTTGATCTTCAAACAATCATGACCCTGAGTTGATAATATATTTTCCAAAAATCAAGTTGTTCCCAGAGGGAAAGAAATTCTCCAAGATCATGTGGTTTGGAAAGAATCAAAATGAAGGAAGAGTATAAAAGAAACAACTGGGTTTATTTTTTCTATGCTACTAATGGGCTCCATCAGCATACCTTCCTTCCGGGTTGGGCAGAGGGAGAAGAATGTTCAAAGGCAGCATTGGAATAGCATTAATCAGAATGTAAGAACTCTAGAGCCAAACTAGACTTGATGGCCATTCATCCACTTATTACCAGTAACAACAGAACTGTGTAAGGCAATGGCTCCTGATATTCTGGGACACAACTAGAAACCTGTGCAGAAACTGAACCAGTGTATACACACTTACACACACTCATGGAGTGGATGGATACAGTGTTTATTTGGAAGATGATGAAAAAAAGATTTGAGTATAGATAGTGATGATAACTATACAACACTTAGTGCACAGTATTGTACACTTACAGATGGCTAAAACGATACATTTATGTTATGTATATTTTACCACAATAATAAAACAACAAAAAAATAAAAATAAAAAAATAAACAAAAGAGTGGAAGCTGATGGTTAAACTCTCTGAAGCTCAACCATGGATTTAAATAGAGTGGACTCAGGTCTTTTTAACATGGATTAAGAACATCTGGTTTAGATGATGCATCTCATTATTCTCTAGGACTTTATTGTCAACATCAGTACTTTGTATTTCCTCAAGGTGGATACAAGGTGGATATTGTATTTCCTCAAGGTGAATACTGGTGGTACATTCAGTACCTTCTCTGCAGTTCTGAACAGGTATTCTAGCACTTTACTCTGAATGTAAGACCATCTGCCGTGTGCTGTTTTGAGATAAATCCTCTGTTAAAACAGACTAAAATGCAGACTCCTATTTTAACTTTCTGTTATGTATACAAATACTAAGAGAACTGCTTTTTTGATTATTGCATATTATCCCTGCCAACCTATGATAAGTATAAAAGCAAGTCAAAATACAGAATGATGCCATCAACAAACAAAATCTTCCTGGAAACAGGAAGCCTATCTTTGCCACTACCACTTGTATCCCCAAATATACATCACATAATAAAAATGTAAGGTGACTGAGTTTAGGTTTTAAGGCATGGAGATATAGAAAGAGCTGCATGCCTGTGAGTCTATAAATAAAACCAGTCTCCTATTTGAGCTTTTCCAGCACTGGTATTTATGAAAGACTGTCATATATACTTATTAAAATAAGACTTAATTGCAGACCTAGCACTCTACTGACCTAAAAGGAGGAAGAGTTGTTCTAGTCTTCATGAACTGCAGGATAAGAAGCAAGAGAACTGTTCTAATGTAACAAGATTCAAATCAATTCATGACGTTAGTAATAGGGAGAGAATTGTGTAGGAGCTTGAAAACAAGCCACATCAAAAACAGAGCTAAAATGGACATACTAAAGTTTTTGGATTATCTACCTGATATGCAACCAAGGGTTGCAGGAGCTAAGTCAGAGGGTCTAGTTTCATTCTGCAGTGTTCTGGAACTATCTGGAAAGGGCTAAAGACATTGTATAATCCTGTATATTCAGGGGAATGAATTGGGAAAGCCTTGCGGTATGTGGAAATCCTCCCCTTAGCGAAGTTAGACTAATAAAGAAGTGGCTTGAGGGTGTCAGTGGGTGGCTTTTTAGAGAGAGGGAGCAGGTCATACAAAAAGACAGGGTGTGTCTCTCCTGGTACGAGCATGGGGTTTGGGGACAGCAGAGAACAGTGAGAGATGAAGCTGGGGAAGCAGGCAGAGGCCAGATCATGAAGAATCTCGTAAGATACATTCTACAATATGCATAGGGAAAAAAATAACCCCACACCTTTCCCCTACTCTAGACTTACTTCATACTTCAAGGTCCAGCTCTCACTGCTGTCTCCCTTCATTAAATTCCCTCGGTAGGTATTGTACATATTATTTGCATTTGTCCCAGGTTATATTATTTAGAATGTCCTGGATTCTCTCTCCAGGTAGGTTTAAGTGTCTTGAGAACAAGAACTAAATATTTATTTTATATCTACGTGTTTAACAATTCTTGACATGTTCATTCTTCTGAGAAACATTTTAGTCATGCCAGGCACTATTCTAGGTAGCAAATAAAATAAACATGCTTCCTGCCCTTCTAGGGCAAGTAAGAGCAGCCTGAAGCAGATGTAATTCAATATATAATTCCTGGTTCCATTGGTAGATTGTTAAGACTGGTCACAAGATATGTAGTTACACCAATAGATATCTTTCTTTAAATATCTTTATACTGACTGCTTTTACAAATACTACCCGAAGAGATATCTTCATATGTATGAATGCTTCTATAATGATATTATATCTTTACTTCCAGTGTAAAAATGTTCCAGACTATCACAGATCTTCCAAGATCAAACAAAATTTCTATGAAATATTATGCAGGATGTTCCACAGTCCTTCAGTTATAAAAATGATGGCACTGATCTTCAAACAAGAAAAGAAAAAATCAATTCAAAAGATTTGCGTCTGAGTTAGAAAGAGAACATCTACCCACATTTTTGTTTGACATTAATTCACTTGTCCTGAATTAGGTAATAGATGGAACAAGAGTTGGAGGGGCAGATAATCATAGAAAATTTTAAGGAGCTGCATTATAGAATGCCAATTTAGACCAAACTACTTCAGAACAGTTTTTTCAGCTCTTCTCAGAGAGTGGTCCCCAGGGTGACAAAGGAATAGCATCCAGGAAATTATTAGCAATGCAGACTCTCACCACACCCACCCTGCTGAATCAGAAACGCTGAGCCTAGTGTTTAACAAGCCCTCTAGGTGATTCTGATGTACACTAAAGTTTAAGAACCACTGGATCACCTCTTGTTTATTCCAGGAACACTGAGGAAAGAGTATTTAACAAAACTCTCCCTTATCTTACTGAACATTAGAGAGTGTACAGATTAGAGAGTGTACAGATCAACCTGTTCATATTTTTTACCAGTCTAGAAACTGAGGCCCAGAGATTATCAATGGCAACTGAAATCTGGAGCTCAATATGTTCTGGCATCAAAGATGAAATCCTAGATACACAGCATGGATAACCAGCTACCATATTACATATTTCAAAGCAAGTTTCAATTTTAAAGGGTTCACTGTATAGAGAAAACCTTTTCTATTTACTCGTAGTCCCAGATGTAGGTGCAGAACCAATCATAGGTAAAGACTAAGTCAAAATATTTGAAGATGTTCTTGCAAGAGAAAAAGCCTTATTTTAGTGAGTAAATAAAGAATTCAGTAGCCAGAAATGCCAGGCTTGACAACAGATTCAAATCAAAGCCAGCTCTCATAGCTCCTTAACCAGCCCCAAAGTAGGAATATTTCTCTGCCTGGTTCCAAAAGCTCCTTAAGAGGACAATCCAGCTTTTCCATTTGATACCATCAGCCTAGGGTAATAATGGTTAAGAACACAAGCCTTAGGCTCCTTACTAGCTGTGTGGTGGGTGAGTTACTTTACCTTTTTGTGCCTTAGTTTCTCCATCTACCTCACAGAACTAGTGAGAGAATTTAAGGAGATATTACATGTAAAGTTCTTGGCACAGTGTATGTGCTTCGTAAGCATTGGCTGCTACTCTAACTACTATTATTAGTAATAGTATTACCAAACCTACAGTGTAGACTGTTTATATGCTCTCTTCACTTATGAAAGAAGCATTATTATTGAATGTCAGAAAGCTATTTCCATTAATACTGGTGTGTCTATACTGGTCTAGCCTCACTGACTCATCATGATGCCCAAGTAGCAATAAAGAAAGATTAAAGGCATAATTAGTGTTACAGTATAGAGGTAGCCAAATGTCTTACATAGTATTTCAATCTCCAACTGCACCTCACAGCAATGTGCCCTAAGAACTGAACAACAAACACAACTGATTTGAGGCCCCAAATTAGATATTTCACTGACAGATAAACTTTCCTGCAAATGTCATCCACCCAAAGAAAATCTTCAGAATATCTCATTACAGCCTAGTAAAAATTTTGTGGCTAGAAATGTCCAAAGTTTATAGTTTTTCATCTTTTTGTATCTAAGTGCAAAGGCTTTGAGGATAGCTCTTAAGAGAAAAAATACCCCATTATATCTTCAACCGTGTGATCCCAGAGCTAAAATTCCTTACCCTGCTATGAAACTTGGCAGTTCGATAAGACTTAGGTGACAGATTGTACACCGTGTAGTGGTCGAGATGTCTGGAATCCAGAAAGCTTCGAATGTCATCAACCTGATTCCTGAATCCTATGTCAACATTGTCCAGAGGAAAGGACATCACTGGGAAGGTCACACAGAAAGAAAATAGGTTAAACAGGTCATGATGGGCAGCAATTAAAAGCTAAGTTTGAATAGTTAATAAACACGAGAAACTTACCAATAATTCTGGAGGTAACATAAGTGAAGTCTAAATCTCCCTTCGTGTAACTAAAAGCAAAACAGGAAAGGACATTCATTAAACTGATCCAAATATGCCAAGATTTCTCTCTCTCAATCACTTGCCCACATCACCTGGGACAGCTCCAGTCTAGCTGGCATATTTTGACTCCCCTCAAGGCTTTCTTTCTAAAAGGAAGTATTGTTGAGAGAAGACAGCTTATACCCTAAATCTACCACTCCAACTCGTACACCCCAATATCCTTTGTAGATGCCACTTTATAAACAGAATCCACTCAAAATAAAAAAAACAATGCTTATTTATTAACACTGATTGCTTCAGCCTCTTTGCCTACAGAGAAATAACTCCTATAAGTGTTAGCAGCTAGGAGGTAGGGGAGAAAGTGATGGAGAAAGAACAAAGGACGACATCCTCTTTCTGCCTACCAAGCCTTAGTTGGGAATTAGAGGTAAGGGGTAAATTTTACCTCTAAACAAGGATTAAAATGTTAGAATATTGGACTCTTGACATCTCAATTTATGATTTATAACTACACATTGTTAACTTAAAGTGACCCTAGAACTTTTTAATAAGTAAGAATAAAAAAAGAATTCATAAGGCCTACTTGTAAAAGTTTCCATACAGTGGAAGGGTAGAAAATTTCTCCTACAAAATAAATTTTAAAAGGGCTATTAAGATGCAAAAACAAAACTCTGTTTTTATCGTAATCCATGAGTATTGCTTATTCAGATTGCAGTAACATTATTATCACATTTCATTCTCAAACAATCCAAAGACATGAATCTTACCAGGGTATAAAAGTAAGGCTCAGAGAGGGTAATTAACTTGCCTTAGGTCACATGGTTAACATGGGCAGATTGTGCATTAGAACCCAGCATGTTGGACTTGAGAGCCAGGCATGGCAACCACTATACTCTTCATGGACCAATATGCTGAGTCCTCCCAGCCTATGCTGGTAGCTTCTGAAGGACTCAACCTTATGGCTTCACTGACATTGCTCAATCAACCAGATCCCATGCAATTATATCACAAAACTGACAGTCTTTGAGCCAGACAAGCAGCTAGCAGGTAACCAGATCTTTTGGGGGCACAGAGGTCCATCGACTCAACCAGGAAGAATACACATACCTGGTAACAGATTGTATGACTCTGGAAGATGTGTCTTTGAGGGTGTCTTTCAAGTTATCCTTTAGGTTACTGAAGAGTCTCCCTGCACCTCCTTTTACCATGTCAAAGAGACCTCCCCCGTAGCTGGGCTCCATGTCTGGAGACGAGGCACCTACCAATGAAAAACAGAAAAGGAGGTGATGACACAGACAACACAGAAAAGCAATCCTTCTTTGTTCCTAGACTGTCTTCGTGAGTCTAGGACAAACATCCCTGGAACTTACATCCCACTCTCAGAACTTATTGATTCTGGGTTACAGCAATGCCACTTGTCCTCAGAGACCAAGGCAAGTGCCTCCCTAAGTCCCAAGAACAGAAGCCTCCAGAGCTGCATCTCCAGCACTGAAGCCATTAGTCAACGTGCCAACTGAGCACTTGAAATGTGGCTAGTCCAAATTGAAATATACTGCGAGTATAAAATACACACCAAATTTCAAAGACAGTACCAAAAAAAGGTAAAATATAATATTTTTATACTGATTACATGTTGAAAAGGTAGTATTTTAGATATATTGACTTAATAAGTTATACTATTAAATTAATTTCAGTTGTTCCTTTTAACTTTTTTTTAACATGGATATTAGAAAAAATTTAATCACATATGTGGCCTTCAGTACAATCCTTTTGGACAGTGGTGCTCCAGAGGGACTGCTGAGGAGGAGCATCAGGCAGCTTAGAAGTCAGTCCGGGCGCCTCCTCTGCCCTGTGATGGAATTGACTGTGTTAGAAGACCCATTCCATGACTATCCCTCAAAGTGATAGTTCACTTTCATCATGGAAAAATATCTTTTGAAGGTTCTTTATAACAGCTTTTAGGCCTGAAGAAGCATGGTGGTCATTAGTGTTATTTGTCAGGTATTTCATGTTCTTCTTCCTCACAGCTTCATGAAATTGTATTTGCTGGACCCTGTGCTTAGCTCTAGCCCAGAGTCTCTCAACCTCGGCAACTACTGACATTTATTTGGGGACAAATATTTCTTTTCTCAGGGGTGGGAGGGCTGCCCTGTATATTGTAGGGTGCTTAGTACCCCTGGCCTCTATCCACAAAATCAGGGGTTCCCAGCCAGGGGCTGCAAACTGGTACCAGGCCGTGGCCTGTTAGGAATCAGGCTGCACAGCAGGAGGTAAGCAGCTGGCAAGCTGCAAAGCTCCATTTGTATTTGCAGCCACTCCCCAGCACTAGCATCACCGCCTCAGCTCCACCTCAGATCATCAGGCATTAGCTTCTCATAGGAGCACCAGTTCCCAGTAGCAAAAAGTTTAGGGACCGCTGCACTAGATAGCACCAATAGCATCCCTCCTCTCTTCCCCAGTTTTGACAACCAAAAAGATCTCATGACATTGGCAAGTGTCCTCTGGGGGGACAAAATTACCCCTGACTGAAAACTACTGCTCTAGCCTATGATATTGTGAGTTAAGGTGTTATGTGTCACTTCCAGTACCATCTGGGTGTCTGAGTAAGGAGCTTTGTTGCAGAGCTCCCACCTAACCTTTGATGAATATGCAGCATAGGTAAGAATTAATCCTTTGTTATTAGGAGCCTCCTCATTCTCATTTAGGGATGTTCTTTACCACAGCACAGCTTAGTTTATAAAGACTGCCACAGTAAGGAAGTAGAAGTCTAATGTAAACAATGACCAGGTAGGCTATACAGCCTAGAAGTCAAGAACATGAGTCATTCTCACCAGGGTTCTGCTTCCAGCCTTGCTACTCCTAACTGTGTGACCTTGGGAAGTCAGTCTTTCTAAGCCTCTTTCTTCCTGTCTGTAAAACAGAGATAAGAATAGTGCCTACTTCAAAGGGGAAAGGTTAAATGAGTGCATATAAAGCTATTAGCATAGTTCCTAATATATCTAGGGGCAATAGATTATACCTCCACTATTCTTATGCCACACCCAAAATTCCTATGTTGATGGTATTTTTATTTTTGTTCACTTCTCAACTACATGATGGCAAAGGGCAAGATTGACATATATTCTTTTTATTAATTGCAATACTTATTGTGTACTTTAAAATACGATAAGAGGACAGATCTCATGTTAAGTGTTCTTACAAAACACACACACACACACACACACACACACACACACACACATGAACACAAGGGAATTTTCAGAGGTGATGGATATGTTTAGTACCTTGGTCATGGTGACAGTATTGTGAGTCTATACATATGTCCAATCTCATCAAGATGTATACATTAAAAGTGTATAATTTTTGTATAACAATTATAGTTTAATAAAGCTAAAAAAATTAATGGCAAGATTAATTAACCAAGCACAATGTATGGAACTTAATCTAACGAAAATGTAAAAAAATAATGAAATTAATGGGGCAATTGAAATTTGAACATTTACTGGGAATTTTATATTAAGGATTTATTGTTAATTTTAAAGTAAAATAATGATATTGTAGTTATTAAAAATAGTCCTTATCTTTTAGAATACTGAAACATTTATGAATAAAAATTGAAATCCTGAAGATTTTTAAAATAAAAAAGAATATAATACTCAAGTAATAATTATAATTGTTAACACTTATATAGTACTATACACAATCTGCTAGATATTATTCTAAGCGTTCTATCTATACACACTCATTTAACCCATAGCATACCTATGTGGTAGGTAATTTTATTATCCTATTTTCTCAATCAGGGAACTGAAGCACTGAGGTTAGGAAATTTGTCTAAGGGTATACAGCAAGTAAGTAAATGGCAAAGTTGGGATTTGAGCTCTAGATAGCCTTTCCAACCACATCCTTCTTTCTTCTAGTACTACTCTGAATTTAATATTTATCATTCCAAATAATTTCTTTAGACTTTTGTTACATATGCAGGTATCCATAGGCAATATATTAATATTGTTCTCCATACTTTCATGCTATATACATATATGCATATGGTTTTTTGTTTGCAACTTTTTTTCACTCCCCATTGTTTAAAATTCATCTATGCTGGTACCACATGTAACTTTAGCTCACCTAAAGTATACATCTATTACCCACTAAGGTTGGACACCAAGGTTGCCCACTAAGATGGACACTAAGGTTGCTTGCTAAAACAAATAATTCAGTTAATAAACACATCGATGTGATTATGTATGGGAGATTCTTTTTAGGCTATACTTAGGAGTGAAACTTGCTAGTAGATAGGATATGCACATCTTCAAATTTCTAGATATTGACAAATCATTTTCCAAAGTAGTCATATGAGTTTAAACTCTTACTAGTAGTGTATATGAGCTCCCTTACTCTATATTCTTCTTAACACTTGATTTTGTCAGATTTAAAATTTTTACAAATCTGGCGAGTCTGAAGCAATATCTCCCTTTTGATCTTATTTTGTGATTTCCCCAATTACTAGTGAAGTGGCTTATTTTTTATTGTTTAAAGTATTGCTGTACTTTAAACCATACTTGAGGTATCTGCTATACTCCTACATGCCACTTAGATGCTCATATATATGCCTATAAATACATGTTGATTATTATGTACTTCTATCCTGTGCTGCCTCAGTCACTACTAGGCATCTATTTGAAAAGGAGGCTCTATTAGAAATTGCAAAGAACAATTGATGCTGATGAATAAGCAACTGAATGGACACATGGAAAAACATTAATAACGTCTACCATTTACTGAGCTCTCCTATGCACCAAAAACTTCACTTGGACTTTTATGTCAGTACGTTTTCATATAGTGGGAGAGGGAGAGAGTTTATGATGTCCATTTTATAGATGAAGAAATGGAGGCTTAAAGAAAGGGAAGCAATTCACCTAGGATCTCAGCTCACGAATTATAAAGCTAGGGATTCAAACTCAGACCTGTGCAATTCCAAGTCTATGCCACTTCTACCATTTTGCACTGTTCTTTAATTCCATATCAGCACTCGATTCTAACAGCTGTAATCAGGATGATCCTTACCTGCCTTATATACAGCCCTCCCTCTCCTATTCCCTGATCTTTTCCACCTCCCACCTGTGTGCCTTTCATCTGGCAGTGCTCAGCAGCAGATGTGCCTTAACAAGCAATCTCATAAATCACTGCATCTGTCAGACCAACCAGACCAATCTCTTTACGTAGGAGGTCGGAGCCTCTGTCACCCCCACTGCTTCACGGCCCTCAATAAAATGCCAGGAACTGCTCTGCTGAGCAGCTCCACAAACAAGGTCTAGAGCTACAAATCTGAGAATGTTCTCTTAGGTTCTGTTCTCCTGTGACATAGGGCACATTATCTCCCTTTAAACATACTCCCATGTAAAAATCTGTATTGTGTTTTCATTTTAAATATAGCAAGGATAGAGTAGCATAAAATGTTTATAATTCCCCCATTTCTAATATAAGTTACCCTCCAACCAGAATATCTTTCTGATATATTATTGTTCTAAGAGATGACACCAAATTGATGATTCAGACCTCTCTCTGACTCTCAATTTCATCCTGAAACAGAATTCCAAAGCACCAACCTATTAAAAGATATAAATATCCTCGATTATCTAAAAATCAGACTCTCAACATCACTCAGGCTGCACAGTCTGCTCATTAGAGCCTTAGAACCCATCAGAAACCAGAACTACTTGTCAGAGTCCATCTGCGCTTTCATATACCCAAATTATATGTCAAACTGGCTCGGACACAAAAGGGAGAAGGATATCTGATTTTGCCCTAATGATTCTTTTAGATAGGTATTCTGGCTCTCCCTGATGAGCTACATGAGGGCCAGAGCACAGATTCTCCAAAGGATAGTTGAGCCTCAGCTAGTTGAAAAAAAGGACAGAGAGGTTTCAAAACATGATACAACAAAGAGGAAAATGGTGCAGTCAGAAAGTGATGCAGAAAAAAACACAATGACTATACACCAGGGGTCAACGGACTACGGCCTGTGGACCAAATCAGGTCCACCGCCTATTTTTGCACAGTCTGTGAAATAAGAATGGCTTTTTCATTTTTAAATGATTGAAAACTATCAAATGAAGAATAAGGCTTAATAAGGTGAAAACAATATGCAGGTCAAATGTTAGTGTCTATAAGCAAAGTTTCATTGTAACACAGCCACACTCATGCCTTTGCATGTTGTCTATGGCTGCTTTCATGCTCTGACAACAGAGCTGAGTAGTTGTGACAGAGACCTTACGGCCCACAAAATCTAAAGTATTTACTATCTGGCCCTTTACAGAACATCCCTGACCAGATGGTTAAGACTTGCATTCTTAGGAATCCAGCGCTTGCCTCCTCTGACACATTTCTAAATGCTTCAGCCAAAATGGCACCCAGTGGGAAGAATGCACCCTGGGATTAATAAGGGGTCTTGAAGAATTTGAAGGTCTCAGAGGGTAGGAGTGAGGGGGACAGCGTTGAGAGAGCCTGAGAGTGCCATCCAAAGAGAAAGATCCAGATCTGTGCCTCTAAAGCTTCAGGCAGGTTCTTGGTCTATGATATCTTGTCATTTTAAAATCTAAACCCACTTGAGACAAGCATCAGAGAACTGCACCTCGCCCTCCCCCCACCCATCATTTCTAAGGGTGTAATAAACAAATTTTCTTTGGATTCCTAATGTTTAGAGACTACAAGTAGCATTCAATCCCTCCCAAGTCATGGGAACTCACCAAATGTATAACCTGACCAATTCTCACTTGCTCAGTGACATAAACTTTATATCTCTTGGGACAGAATCTCTGCTTCCCATTGGACTGTTATTTAGCTGTTTGCTCATTTATTTAAATTGAGCTTCCTTCCAAAAATGATGAGGTGATTTAGTAGTTATTTGGAACAAAATATATTTTTAAGAAGACCAGCACAAATGTTAAGGCTGGTCTTGATTGCTTTAATTGTAACTAGAAACACAGGAAAAGTTAAGTATGGCTACTTTTCATAAACATCTTATTGATTTGTCGGCCATGGGCAAAACACCATGAGAAGTACTGTGAAAGAGGAAGGAAAATGTTGACAAAGGCCTTTACCTGGAGAGTCCATAATGCACAGTAGTTATTCCCCACATATGCTCCTATTGCTCATACAATATAAGTGCCCAGGACACCCTAGGCTGCATATAATTCCACTTGGTGACCCCCAAGAAGGGGTGCTCCTCCATAAAGTACTGTCATTTTAAAAAAAGGATGGCATGCAAATATTTAGCAAAAAGATGTTCATTGAGGTGTTATTTATAATGTCAAGGGACTAAAAATGATTATTATTCCACATAATTAGCTGTTAAATCACTCTGTAGAAGAGTACAGATGCTCATGACAAAGGGCTAAGTAAAAGTAAGTAGAATATAAAATACACACAGTATAATCTCATTTTGTAAGAGAAAAATATTTGAGTTTAAAGAAAGAATTCGGAGGATTTAATAGCCATAAAATAATAATAACAACTCAAACTTACTGAATGCCTACTATGTACTAGGCACTGATCTAAATTCTTTATATGTAGTATTTCATCTTTGCAACCACCTTATGAAGGAGATCCATTGCTATTCTGCACTTTACACATGAGGAAACTGAAGCAAAGTCACATCAGTGACTCACCCCAGGTCCCACACTTAGCAAGCCAGTATTAGTACCCAGGCAGGCTGCTCCAGAGTCCAGGCTCTTAGCTGCTAAATTTTCAAAATAGTTATAGCAGTTACACCTACGTGAGCAAATGATGAGTGATTGTTTATTTGTTTGAGTGTAATTTCTAATTTTTGTATAATTTACATTTATTAGTTTTACAGCTTAAGGTGTTATATAAAATAAAGACAACAGCCAAGTGCTGTGTATGCTATTAAAGCTCAATATGTCCTTCCCTCACTTTCTGTAGAGACCTCCCTCTTCTGTGCAAAATTCATCATAGTTCATGGTCACACAGTCTCTCGGCCAGCCTGTGAGGTTTGGCAAATGCTGCCCATAGCCCTCGAGTAAACTCATGTGGATGATTAATTCCAAGTAGGCTAGGAACTTGCCAGGAAGATCCTTTAGTACCTGACTCTTTTTCTAAGACCTGAGACCCTGCTTCGTCATGGTAGTAACTGTCTCAGCTCTGATGTAAATACTGCAGAATACCCAGTATATTAAGGACAGAGAAGAAAAGGGAAAGGACTCTTGGTAACAATTCAAGTTCTTGGAACATCAACCATCTTCAGTGGGTTCTCTGAACCTCCACAAAGACGCTACCTCAGAGCATCCCCTTTCCCATTTCTAGAAAGTCTCTGTTATCCAGCTCTAGTAACTGTGAGTTATTATTCCATAGTGTTCAGGATCAGCCTGTATAAGCGATGACCAATAATCTGAATTTTGGCATGACGATCTGTTCATCTTCATGCTCCTTTTCACCAGTAAGGCATTTCCTTGGTGGTTATGTGTCATAATGCTACAAGTGTCCTTTTCTGGCATCTACAAAGTTGGCAACAGCAGGACAGAAATTTCCAAAACTAAAGGGACCTTGCAGAGATGCACCATTAACCCCCTGTTCTGGAAAATGCTATTTCTTCTCCATAACACTTGGCAAGGGGCAAAGAATCAGTGTCATCACCACAGAAGGCTTCATCACCCTTGTTTATAACACACATTTTAGCTCTTGGCTTCACACAACTAGAGAAAACGGATCACATGGGGACAACAACTAGATATATCATGGGAAAGCCCACTGCCTTGGCTTCCAGAATCAAAGACAGCTTAAACCTCATTCCCCATTCATCTTACTTCAGGGAAGCTGAGAGAAAAGAGGGTGGACTATGGTGAGAGACATCTCAGAATGGAGACTTAGTTTTTTCCCACTTAAAAACTGTGTGACCTTAAGCATGATATTTTACTCCTCTGAGGCCTCTTCTCTCTTTATATATTAGAACCTATTGAGAACAAAAACATTCCTACATGTCTCAAGGTATCAAAAGGATCAAATGAGACCATGTATGTGAATGTGATTTTTAGATAGTGAGATTTTCTAAAACCATCAGAAATTTGTATTTCAATTCTTAGAAACTCAGCTCTCATGTAAATGTGTCATTGGATTGACTACTTACCATGGAATGCCCAGGAATCCAACTAGAAATAATAATTTCATAGGAAAAAAAATAAAATTAAGTGAAAAAAAGTCAACATTTCCTATGCCAACCACGGGACAAAGCCACCACAGTCAAACTATGACCTTTAAGTCAGCTAGAACTGGTTTGGTTTCAGCTTTTACTACTAGCTGGACATATATCCTAGAGAAGTTAAGTGACAGATCAAAGTCTTGATTTCCTTATCTGTAAAATGGAAGCATTCATAGAATATCACGTAGGATCCTGGTGAGGATTACATAAAACAAAGTTCTTTAAACCTTAGCATAGTGTCTGGTGTGTTGTAATCACTTAATGAATGATAGCTACCAGGTGGCTCTGGGGACTAGAAAGAATAAAGCTATGATTTCAGGGTTAACAAAGCCAAATTGGAGATGTGTACAAGGACAGAATCTCTTCTTAGAGTTTCCTATAGCATACTAAACTCTTCACTTTTGACAGTTCATAATCACATATTTTTAACAGAGGTTAAAATTTTTAACTTGTAGCTCTAAGGTTTCCTTTCCCATCTTGAAGTGATTTGATATGATATATGCTATTTGCACGTGGTACTGGTTTTTGAAATATTGAAATATTTCTGTACTATTTAGCATGTATGAGCTGTTAAAACTACAAGTCACTTGATGACATTTGCGCTATAAATATCACCTGGCAAACGGTTTTATGTGCATGTGAATATTTGTTTGTTTATAAAGTAAAAGTGGCTGTACCTTACATTAGACATATTTATATATTAATTTACATTAGCATACCAGTTCATATATATTTTATTATTACTCCTGATACCATCAAATCAATCAGCGCATACAGTATTTCTATACCCACTTTGCAGGACTTTGATGAGAGTAGTGGCCCCAGCTCCTTCCCAAGCTATGTGGTTATGGGAGAATCACAGCCTCAGGGCCTCAAAAATATAAAACAGGGGAGTGAATTAGATGGTTCCCTAAGTCCCCTCAGTTCTAAAAGCCTCTGACACTATTATCATTGTGAAAAGGCCATCTATGAAATGGCACTCTGCTAAGCAGTTTCCATAAGCTACTAAATCAGACCCTCACAACTAAGCACAGTGGTAGGTGGGAGTCTCACTAAGGAAACTGAAGTTTTCAGAACAGTCAAGACAGAATGAGACTGGACCTACATTTAGATTCAAAGCCTCTATATTTATCCACTTTGCCTCTATACTTGCCTCTTGTGCCCCCATTCTCCCACCTCACTCTGCACCTCCATTCTAAGATCCAGAGGAGTCTGACCCATATTAGAATTATTTGTGAATGGGTCTGCCTTCCCTCCCCAGAGACTCTGGCTCTATGTCCCATGCTTCTTCACATCCCTCTAAAATCTTAACACAATTCCTGGCACAGAGTAAGCACTCAATAAACGAATGTGAAACTGGGCTGCTGTAGAATGTGAGAATCAGGGAGAAGATGGCAGGGATAGCTAGGAAGACCAAACAGATCAACCTTGGCAGAGACCTAGTCTTTGCCTAACTGCAGGCAATAAATACAAGCAGATGCTTTTGCTGTCTCTTCACATGTCTCTAAATTTCTGCTTGCAGAACCTGTGTCTTCCAGCACCCCCTGAGCTTGCTTGCCTAAGGGATGGGGATTTCATGAAACTCAACCAGAGTGGTATTGTACAGAAGACTAATATTTGATGCGAAGACCAGGGAGAAATTTTTATCTTCAAACAGATAAGAGGAACTAATTAAGTAACCATTCTTAACTTCTCTTTCCCAAAAAGATCCAAGATGTTTTTATTTTAAGCACTTATGGTATGCCAGGGAAATAGAACTCTGTTTGACAGCTTTGGCCTCCAACCCTTGGACCAAATAAAGAAGTTCATCATTATGAAACAATAATGATCAAATCAATTTAAAGAAATGAGAACCTATCTATACTCCCACCACCTCCGATGGAACTCTGAAGAAATAGAAAGGGTTCTGCTTACTACATCATTTTTTTTTCCCTTATCTAACCAAAAAGTCAGGGCTTAAACTACATTAAATGGACTATGACATTTCCCTCTAATTACCAACGGGTTGCCTGAAACAGAGAAAACGTCCTCATTGTCATCTGACCCTGTCCATAATGGAAGACAGAGATAACAAAGGACCAATGACCCACTTAAAGAAAAATCTTCTTTCCAACATTTCAGTTTTATCTAATGAAGAAAGGAGAGAAGACAGAGGTCTCAAATGGTACTGAGAGAACTCTTTAACAACCCTCCCAAATGATCTCCAGATAAAGAGAATCTTAGCAAAGCACTGTTTGTTGTGCAATTAAGCTGTAAGTGACATTTCTCAACACCTCCTTCCAACAAGATTGCCTTCCTTTAGCTCCTTCTGCGTGGAAATTCTGGAGCTGCTAGTGCAATCAGACTTCTTAGAGAAAGATCCAATCATTTCTCTCCAGAGGAGCAGCAACACCATGGACAGACACTGTTTGTTGAACAAAATCAAGGTCAATGTATACATACTACATATTACACACAGCATACACACATGTTCCACATCTGCCAAAGGAGCCTTACTACATGCTAAGCCCTATGCTAGGAACACACAGTATTCCACACAGTAAAACTGAAAGGTATTTTTGCTCTTGATTTTCAGATAAGGAAACTGTCTCAAAGAGGCAGATTCTTCACTCGGGGTTTCTTAGATGGGATATATCAAATATCTACATGACACCATGCATTTTTCATTTCTTCAGACATGGTCAGGTACATAAACAGCCACAAAAGTGAAGTTCTGCTCAAACAATGAGAGGAAGCAACTCAGATTCATAACATTTCAATACTCAATGAAATATTAGCAATGTATTCTCATGCCTCAAATGACACCAGGAAATAAGATAATTTTCCCCAATCATTGCTATGATTAACTTTTTTAAAAAACAGCTTTATTGACATACAATAAACTGAATATATTTCAATGGAAAACATTTGATAAGTTTTGATATATATATGTGGATGTACACACGCACACAAACACATACCCACACACAATTTAACTCTAAAGCCTGTGTGCCTCTCATGATATTCTTGTATAGAGTCCAGCCTTGGAGAAGAAAAGGCAAACATATAAATCACCACAAAATGTCATCCTTGGTCCCATAAGACTGTCTATCGTGTCATGGCCATTCTCTGCAAAACTGTGTACTGTGCGAAGAAGTAGGAGCCATACTCAATTACTTGGGAAAACTCTGAGTGAAAACTCCATGCATAACCATATATCACAGAACACAAGGAAAGGATCAACTGATATGCAATAAAGAATCCTGCGATTTTAGAGCTGGAAGTGCAATTGGTCAAGAAATCACATGCACACGTGCACGTGCGTGCGTGCGTGCGTGTATGATCGTGAAGTTGAGGAGAGAGGAAGGAAAGGAGATCCAATACAGAGATGTGAATTCTTGTTTCTACTTTTAAAAAGGGTTTTAATTCAGATTTAAAAATATATTTTATATGTATATATAGTACACGTTATTTTTGTTGCATTTTTTACATAAGATATATTATATATTTTATTATGTAATAATATATATATGTATATATATGATACAGAGGTCATATACATTCAATATGGAAAATTTGGGCGCATCAAAGGACATATACCAAGAGCATTCTAGAAAGAAACCAAATGGTATAGAAAAGAGGATGGGATTGGGAATGAAGGGAGAAAAAAAGAAAACCTAAAATAAAACCAGGAGAGGCTTTGTGCAGAATAAAGATGGCAAGACAAATAATTAACTCACTTCTCCACACTTGAGTTCACTAAAATCATAGAAAATAGAATTAAAACAGAAGAAAATAAAACAAGAGAACAAATAAAGGTAACCATTTTAGAGAACACTATATCTTTGTATTTTCAGTTCTGTGTTTTTGTATATGTGAACACATACATGGAAATAAGATTATATTATATACATTTTTATACCTGCCATTTTTCCCACTTAACACTAAAAAATATCTTCCAAGTCATTGATATTTTTTCTCTAATAGCTCTCATAATGCTGCAACATAACTGTTAACTGAGTTTCCATTGCACAGACTCACCAAGTATTATAAATATATAAATATATATATGTATGTAAAATATAAAGTGGACAGGAGTTCAGAGGAGCTTATTTCCAGCTTGAGGGGAGGGATGCAGGTGACTGGAAGCCAGAAAGAGGAAGGCTTTATGGAAGAGGTGGCATTTGAATTGCAGTTTGGGTAGAAATGGACTACGGGGCATTTAAAGCTAAAGGAGAAGAGCAAAGGCCAAGAGACAACCAAGTCGAGGACAGACAGAAAAAGGAAAAGGATCAGAACTGAGCACCAATTAAAACTGTACTGGGGACTAAGAGCACTGAGAGATGGGCATTACCACCCCCAGTAAACAGATGAGGATGCAGGGGAGGAAGGCGACTCAGATGGTAACTCATTCGTCTAAGGCACTGGGCTGGAACCAGGATGCCATGCTGTTTTGCCAGAGAACTGGGAGGAGGTAGAGGGTGTGTTATAGAGAAAGGGAGGTAAGACTGAGAAGGTGAGTGGTCTTCAGGTCCCAGAATGACTGAAGGTCAAGCTAAAGAGTAAGAACTTTTACCTGCTCTCTATATAACTGTTTGTGGGGTTTGGCTGTCACACTGACATAACAAATGACAAAAAAAAAATGGTTACCAACAGATTTCCAAGAAGCTGTTCACAGAACAGATTAATATTAATACTGCCTCAGATAAATGGAATTCCCCAGGGACGGCATACCTTGTAGGGCATATTTCAAAAGCCACGATTCCATCAGAGGACACCTGAAGGAAATTTCAAGGCAGTTCCTTCAGCATCTAATTATCAGATAAATATATTAGTAGGAATCTCTGACAGGCAGTCCATGAAGTAAGTCGTGCCAAGAATAAAAATGCTCAATGAAGCAAAAGGAACTCAGAGTGAGGACACATGTAAATGCTAACTAAACAGGGAATGCAGAAACACTCTGAAGGTGAATTCTGGGACAAACAAAAACCAAAACAAAACAACAGAAAAAACCTCACAGCAAGCACCGGGAAGAAACTCTGCTCCCTAAGTGCAAAGAGAACCCACAACTCCTTCGTTTCACTAGTCTCAAGGACAAAGTTTCTGATGTGGACTTGGCCTGTGGAGACATTCTCATAAAAATCTGACCACTACCCTCTATCTAGCATGGGAAAAATCAAACACTGAGCAAATTCAAAATCAGTGATGGGGGCTGGGCCAGACTTGAAGACGACCTAGCTCTGGCCTTGGCACACAGCACACATATGCTAAATATCAAGGGCACACCCTTACCTGCTGGGGAGTAGGTGAATTCCTAGCCCCCTTCACTACACCACTCAAAAATGTGCCCCCCTGTGTTATTTGCACCAAAGGGTTTCGACTCAACAATAAATGCTCCTGAAGAACCAGAAAAAGGGGAGAAGCATTTGATACCAGCATGACATTGTTGAAAGGACAGAGGCTTTGCAAATAAGCAGGCCTGGATTCATAATACCAACCCTCCTTCCCTACTACCTTTATAATAGTAAGCAGGCTAATTAATCTCTAAGCCTCAGTTTCCTCCACTGTAAAACGGGGGCAGAGATCTTCCTTCCATATATATGAAGAAGTTCCAATGAGATGATGACAGAGAAGCATCTGTCATCTAGAAGGCAATCATAAATAGATCTGCCTCACATGCATGCCTACTTTCTTATTCCCCTATGGGAAAGTGCAGGAGATCCTATGGGCAAAACAACCATGAAAAAAAAAAAGGAAAGAAACAGGCACTTGGGAAAGGTCTGCATCTAGAAAGTACCACATTCTTGCATTGAATCAGTGGACAAGCCACTTTCTACCTCTGACCTTATACATAGAGAAAGCCTATGATAGTTTCCTCACACAATCACCACAAGGGTTACATCTACCATCTGTAAAAACATACTGCCAGTTACATTCACAACTTAGTAGTATGTGGTAACTCAAGATGAAGGAGTCTGCGGCGGCACTGCATTAACTAGAACATTGCTCACAATGGATCGCCAACTGGGACTCTGAAATCCTTTCCTTGTCTGGAGATGTTTTATCACATGGGGACTGGAACTATATAAAGATCAGACATCCAGGAAAGAGTCCTCAGAGGGAAACCCTCACCTGTGCTGTCTGAGGAAGGCTTACCAAGCAAAGGAAGGGGGTCCCCCCCATGGGCTCTCATGTTAACTAGCTGCTCTGGATGTCCTTCTGGCTTAATAATGCTCCAATAATCCTGACAAGACTGGCTGTAAATGATGACAGTGGAAATCCTAAAATAAAAACAAGATTAATGTTATGACCTCGATCTCGGCATGAGGGCTCATTAATTGGAAATCATGAACTTAATTGAATTCTGGGCATAGCACTGCCAGTTGGATTAAATTTCCTGAGACCTGTTTTTTCATCCACATGAATATAACAGAAATGCACCAATGACAATGAAGCTAACATTGGTTGTTACCGAGGAGACAGATGATTACTTCCCTTGTGTACTAGTTACCCAACCATCAAGAGTCTGAAGTCATGCTTCAGAGGGGCCATCGCCATCATTTCATCCACCTTCCCTGTTGTCTACATGCTCAGGGGTAGCACATGTAACCACTCTGAATCTCAGTTTTTAGATAATAATTGTTAACTGAGATATATAACGTAACATTATATAGAATATATATTTACACAAACATATATATATATATACATATATATATATGTATATATATATATACACACACACACACATATATATACACACACACAAGAAATGCTCAATAAGAAGTAGCCATATCCTCATCCCATCGTCATCATCACCCACTATTATAAGGAACCTGGAAGGGTTCTTTTCAGCATGCTGCAGAAATGGCACCACATACAGCACAGACAAATTGCTATACACCCATGGCTTTCCTGAGTTCAAGGTAGCCTCTGCCTCTGCTTGGTGATGACAGATGCAGATTCTAGTGTGACTCTTCTATTTCCTGCAGTCTGGTCTGTGTGGGTCTATCTGCTCTTGGGTCAGAGATTTACAGGCATGAATCCTCACCCAGCACTAAGAGATGGTATTACAGTCTCCACTGCAGAGGAAGGAGGAGATTCTGAGAGGGCGAGTAATGTGTTTGTGGCACTGACTATAGTGTATACTGGAACCAGGGTATCATGCCGTTTCCTCAGGGAGTTGGGAGGATGTAGAGCATGTGTTATGTGTTAGAGAGGAAGGGAGGAGAGATGAGGAGGGTTAGTGATCCTCAAATCCCAAAAGGCTTGAAAGTCAAACGAATCTTCAAAGGAGTACGCAGAGTTATTTAGAAATATTCAAAGGAGTGTGGAAATGCTTTTGTTGGAAGCTGTGAGAAGACAAAATTAATTGAGAATGAACAAAAATTGCTTAGTGAGAACAGAGACAGTGCTCAGTTTATACCACAACTGTACCAAGCACCAAGCAGGACGCCTACCAGGGTAAACAGTCCAAAACAGAACACTGAATTGAACTGAATTAAATCTGTCAAGAAACCACAAACTCGATTTCAGCCTTAAACCAATTGCAATTGCACTGAAATGCTGCAAGGTAATAATGGCAGTAGCTGTCACTTACTAATCACCTTCTGTCTATAGGGAACTGGGACTATGAGCTTTATATCCATTATCCCATTTAATCGCCGCAATCATGTTGCCAGGTAAGTTTTATTATTCCCCTTTCTCAAATGAGCAAACTGAGGACCCAAGAGACAAATGTGGTCACACAGTCAGGGCTCTTCCCCATGTCTATCTCACTCCAAAGCTCATGTTCTTCTTATGACATTTTGCTGCTACACACACACACACACACACACACACACACACACACACACACACACCAGTTAAAAGCTTAAACCATAAAGGGAAACAGTCAAACCACAAAGCCCTACTGGAGAATAGAGAAGCCAGATCCTGGTCTGATGTCTGCTCTATATACGGTCTAAGGTTATTTTTAAGACCAGACACTAAGGAGAGAAAAACCGCCAAACATCAGTTGCGTGGAAGGCACAAACGAATGAAAACTATCCTCCAAGACTCTCACAGGCAGAAGGGGAAATCCAAGGCCCAGCTCTGATCACGGACCCTTGTGTGGACCCCGTGGTCACACAAAAGGATGGCGGCAGCAGCTGAAGATGCTCTTTGCTTATATGTGGAATTTTAAAAAGCCGAATTGATAAAAGCAGAGTAAAGAGTGGTTACCAGCGGGTGGAGGATGAGAGGATAGGAGAGATGCTGTTTAAGGGCACAAAGACTTGCAATGAGTGGTAAATAAGTCCTAGAGATCAAATGCACCACATAATGACTTTAGACAACAATATTGTATTATCATATCGAACTTGCTAAGAGACTAGATCTTAATTATTCCAACCACAGAAAGAAATGATTATTATGTGACGTTCTAGAAGTGCTATCGCCATAATGGCAATCATACCACAATATACAAACATATCAACTCAACATGTTGTTCACCTTAAATTTACATAGTTATGTCAAATATATTTTTTATAAAGATGTTCTTTCTTAAATTAGCCTCTTCTTGCCGCCCAGTGCCACCCACCCTATGAGTACATGCAGTCTTTCGGGTCAGCAGCTGCTCAGACTTTGATTCCCATGTTCACCTGCCACATGCATATAGCATTTCAGCAATGGCAGCAGAGTCAGCAGAGGAGAAAGGGCGAGAGCTCAAAGAACTAACATGTGAATATGCTCTCCATCTTCCCCAGAAAACCATCTACAGAAATGCTTTTGCTTTGCAGACCTTCCTACTGTCAAGTCCCTTTAAGGTATAAAAGCACATAAATGCTGACAAACCCAGGGTCACAGCCTTCCTTAAGGCTATGGCTGACAGAGTTGATAAGTCATTAGCACTGTCTGGTCTCCCCTTGGTGCCTTTTAGATCCAAGATAATATGATCAGAGATCATCCGCCCTGAGATTTCGAAGATGGGCATCGACAACCACCAAAAAGTATCTTGGTAAAGGAGGGACAAGAAGAGGGGCTGAAAACAGGTGGCTTTCCATCATGAGTGATGTCCTCTGCAAAACCCAAACAATGGTATAAGAGTGCGTTGGTGGATGCATTTTAAAGGGACAGTTTCCTTCTTTAACAGGAGAAAACAGGGCTATAGCTAGCTCGTACAGAACCTTCATACCTGTTAGAATAGGGTGACCCAGCCCTTCCGTATCTGATCTTAGTCCCCACTTGACCCCTTAGACAAACCCATTTGCACACAGCATAACTGTACAAGCAAATGTGGCGGCCCTGGGGAGAACCTAATTTTCACTGGGCTCCCCTATGTGCCAGGTCTAAGTGAGATGCTTCCCACACACCGCTTCATTTCATCCTTACAAGGACCCTGCAAAAATGGCTAAGATGGTCCCTCTTTCCAGGTGCCAAAATGAGGCTCAGAGAGGATACATAATCTGCCCAAGCTAAGAGGCCTAGTAGGCAGTGGTACAAGGGGTCCCCGGGATTAAATGCCAGGTCTGACTCCAGAAGGCAGAGATGCCAGACCACTGGATCAAAACAGCTTGGTTTAAAAATGCCTGTTTAAAAACGCAAAGTTCCCTATTTTTTCTGAATCAGAATTTCCAAGGGCGGGGCCCCAAATCTACGTCTTTCATCACCCCCTCAGGAGCTTCTGATAAACAAGGAAGTGTAACAATCTGCCATACTTCCTCACTGAGAATAAGCGATCCTGAAAGATCGCTTGGGGCAAGCAAAGAGGAGCTACCATTTACCCAGCACTTTTTTGTCTGTCAGGTGCTTCATATATGTTATCACATTTAATCCTTACAACCTATTGGAAAGGATATTATAATGCCCATTTTACGGAGGAGGAAATTAAGGCTCATGAAAGTCAAATAATTCTAGAAAGGTCACATATCTAACAGGACATGAATCAGATCTGCCTGGCTCTAAATTCCACGCCCCTTCACTGTCCCAGTCTTCATTGACCCTGTTTGACAGAGAGAAGAGTAGAGGTCTCAGCACAATTGCCAACAAGCACATGGGTGAATGGACCTCAGAAAGACCATCAAGCCTCACCCAAGAGAAATCAGGCAGCAGAAATGGCTATGCCCCAGGTGTGCCCAGCTCTCCCTGCAGCAGCCACTGTCACTGTGCTTCTTATAGGAGTGGAAGCCTGGATTAGCCAAGGACAATGGAAGCAGCACAGGAGCATGAGTCCTGGCATTCGGGTATCTTCTTTACCTGAATCATGAGGGTAACCAAAGCAGTTCACATTCCAAATATCTGTGTGCCCTTAAGGAGACGGCTTTCCCTTTCAGGGCAAAGTCTTTCTAAAACCAGGTAGAGGAGTTAGCTGCTCTCCAAGGTCCCTTAACACTGGGTGACTCCGCAATTCACAGACTCTATAAAATGTGAGTTAAATTGTGATGTATGCAATTTGCTACAGGGCAAGGCACTGGTGGGCATCCCACCAAATTAGTCATGGCATTTTAACTGGCACTAAGGGCAGTATCAGTCAAACAAAAGCATTCAAATCTCCATCAAGGCTTCTGTTTTCTATTTCTGTCTGGGAAGCCCTGGTGAGGGCTGTTATATAATAGGTTGGTCAGCTGCAAATTCCTTCTGTCTTCTTTCCCTCAACTTGGCATTAATCTCAAACTGAATGACCACTCCCCACTCCCTGGTTGCCCTTTTCTGTAACTTTTAAACATCTGAATCTTGCCTTTTTAACTGACGGCAAGCTCTCAGAAGGCAAGCTGGGAAGGTTAGACAAGAAGATCACATACACTGTGCAAAGCACAGAGCTGTACGAGTATTCTAGTATTCATCTAATAAAAATAACAGTAACTAAAATCAGTTAACATTTGAGTGCCTAATCTGTACCAAGCAGTGTCCTAAATGCTTTACAACCCTATGAGGTACATATTTTTACTATCTTATATTTTGTAGATGTAGAAACAGATATAGAGAGGCTATCTTACTTGCTGAGGTCACACAGTTAATAAAGGCAAAATGTGGACAATCTCTCACACCATTTGTTGAATGAATACACCTAGAGAACAGTTGGGGCTTGCGCCTTTGACATCAGACAGACCTGGCTCCAAACTCCAGGTCAGCAAATGATGAGCTGCTTAAACCTTTCTATGTCTCAGTTTCTTCACCTGTAAAATGGAATAACAACACCTACCTTGTTGGGTTATTCTAAAGATCAGCAATAAACACTTCTAAAAAAAACAAGCATTCTGCCAGGCCTGGTCATTTACTTATGTATCTACTAAACCGCTTGCTACTTGGTAAAAGGCTTTGTGCAAGATGGTAGGAAAACAGAAGAAAGCACAATTTCTGTCCTCAAGCTGCTCATAGTCTACTGACTAGACAAACATAAACAAAAAATATATATACTCTTTTTGGGAAGGACAATGTTATGTGCAGGATGTCACTGGAACAAAGAGAAGAGTATCTAAAGACAAAGCAAGCTGAAGGAGGAGTGAGGCTAACCAGGACAGATGGGAGGGGTGGGCAGTCAGGGCCATTCTACCAGTTGATTAAGCCATACCCCAGGATATCAACTTTGATCCTGTTCTCATATCTCAGGTTTAATCTTTCAGAAAATATTGTCTGTGCTACTTTCAAATTCTATCCAGAATCCAAAATGTGTGTAGAACTCCAGCTTATCTAAGACTAAGTGGCAAGACATGGAGGAAAAACATCATATATAATGAACACACACACACACACACACACTCGCACACAACTACCTATGGGGCAGGGCACAAGATATAGGAGGCAGGGAGAGAAGCTAGATTTCTTTGAATACAACTTGTTTTACAGATTTGAATTTGGAACTATGTAAATACATAATTAAGCAACATCTATAAAGTGAGAGCAAAATGAAGCAAATGAACCCAAATATCAAATTGATAATATGACCACACAGAGAAAAACTATCTCAAGTGACTTCAAGACACAAAATAACTGTCTTAGAGTAAAATATACCCAGACTCCCAGACTCTTCTCCCACCCTCCCCACCCAAAAAAAAAAAAAAAAAAAAAAAAAAACCTTACAACTTTAAACTGTTTTTGGTAGTAGTGTATTATTTTTTGACTGTGCATTATGGCAATAAGCAAATAAGCAAATACTGGTATAACTGAGAACTAGGATTTGGGGCATGAGAGAAAGGTGACAGTAAGAGATACTGATGTAAAAGACTGATGAAATTAAGTTTAAAAAATCATGTTCCTGAATATGAGTTGGAAGTATCATTATGAATCCATGATATATTTCATCTTTTAAAAAATTTGTTTCTAGCTCTGTCCATTGAAAAAAGGGCCAGGCACAAAGACCAACCCAGCAGCAGGGAGCACCTGTCACACAAAGATTATGGTCTTGAAACACCACTGCCTTCTAAAAAGAACTAAGGCCCTTTGAAAAATGGCTGGTTCTAATATTGAGTTGGAAAACATGCAAGATGAACCTGGTCTGTGATACCAGAAAGCAAAGAAAGAGTCAGTGACTACTGCAGTGTGTCAAAAGTGCTTGGACGCCAACTTAAGAGGCTCCCACTGGCCAAAGATGGGTCCATTTGAACACCAGTAAAAATGACAACTGTAATGGATTGAAATATAAATATATGTTTACAAATATGAGTTCATAATTATAAGATAAAGAGGAAAAGAGAGAGAAAAAAGAGAAAAAAGTACTTCATTAGTCACCCTTGGAGAAGGCTAGGACACCAATATTGTATTTTTGAAAACTAATACGCAAAGGGAAAGAATCAAGCCTTTTATTGCCTTTGCTTTAAGAACTGCACGTCAGAGTAAACAAATATCTGAGGAGAGAGAGTTTCTCTTCATGGAAGTATTCCAGCTAACAAATAAAGAAGGAATGATAAAATTTACCATTTGCAACTCCTGATAAAATAGTGGAAGTAGGCAGTGATCCTATAACAGTGCATTATGTACCCCCAATAAAAACACAAAACATAGTCTATGAGACAGTCTTGCAAAAATCGAATCTGAATCTAAATCTGATCAAACCTCTAGATCTAAATACCAGGAAACACAGGGGATAGAGAAATAAGTTAAGTGCTACCCCAAGGATACGATCAGCAAAATCTAGACATTAGGGAAAATCTACAGTGCAAATAATCTAATTTTTTTCAACAAAGATACTGCAAGGGGACAAAAAAGAAATGGGAACTTTAGAAGATAAAGAGAATTAAAAGACCTGTCCACCAACTTCAATGTATGAATGATGTGGATCTTTGTTCAAACAAACTTTTAAAAATAAAAAGTTAAGACTCGCACTTAAAAGAATTGGGATAATTTGAACAGATTGGATATTTGATGATATTAAGGAATTATTATCAATATTCTAGATGTGAAGAGGATATTGTAATCATGCTTTTACTTAAATTTTTTTTCAATTTCAGTTAACGTTCAATGTTATACTAGTTTCAGGTATACAGAATAGTGATTAGACATTTATATAACTTACAAAGTGATACCTCCCGATAAGTCAAGTACTCACCTGACTCCATATGTAGTTATTAAAATATTATTGATTATATTCTCTATGCTGTATTTTACACCCCTTACCTATTTTGTAACTACCAATTTGTAACTTCTTAATCCCTTCCCCTTCTTCACCCACCAACCTCCCTCCCATTTAGCGGCCATCAAAATGTTCTCTGTATTTATGAGTTTGTTTTTGTTTATTTTATTCTTTTGATACCACATGTAAATGAAATCACATAGCATTTGTCTTTCTCTGTCTGACTTACTCCACTCAATACAATAACCTCTAGGTCCATTCATGTTGTTGCAGATGGCAAGATTTCACTATTTTTATGGCTGATTAATAATATTCCACTGTATACATATACTACTTCTTCTTTATCCAATCATCTATCAGTGGACACAGGTTGCTTCCATATCTTGGCTAATGTAAATAGTGCTGCAATGAACATAGGGGTGTGCATACCTTTTCAAAATAGTGCTTCGGATTTCTTCAGATAAATACCCAGAAGTGGAATTGCTGGATCATGTGGTAGCTCTATTCTTAATTTTTTGAGGAACCTCCATACTGTTTTCCATAGTGACTGCACCAATTTGCAGTCTCACCAACAGTGCACTAGAGTTCCCCTTTTCTTCACATGTGATATTTTTAAAAGAAGCCTTTATACTTTAGACAGATTAAAATATTTAAGAACAAAATGATACTATAGCTGGGACTTACTCCACAATAATCCAGAGGGGCAGGAACAGGTATAGATGAAATAAGATGGGTCATGAATAGATAATTACTGAAGCTAGGAGATAGGGACATAGGCTTTTGCTTTCTACTTGTGCTGTTACCCCCTTTCTACTTTTACATGTATTTGGAATTAGAAAGTTAGGTATATTTACATACTATACATATTATATACCATAATATGTAATGTATATATTTCCTATACATACATAAATATAGATATAATGCACGTTTTCTCACTACCTATGGTACTTCCAACCATAGATTTAAGTCACCATCATTTCTCATCTGAATTACTGCAGTAGCCTCTTAACTGGTGTCTTCCTCTCCACCCTTGCCTCCCTGCCATCTGTCAGATAGAGAGTAACACAAGTGTTTTTTTTTTTTAAGAAATGAGGCAAATCATGTTACTCCTCTGCTTAATATTTTCCAATGGTTTCCCACTCAACTTAGATGGGAGAAATCAAATCAAAGTTCTGACTATGGCCTCCATGGCCCTGAAGGAGTTGAGTTCTGCATACCTCTCTGGCCTTATCTCTACCTCTCTTTCCTTGTCTCTTTAATGCACCCACAAGTCTCCTCTATGCAATGTGTACCTGCCTTAGGGCCTTGGCACTTACTATCCCACTCTTCTCCCAAATATCCACATGGCTTGCTTCCTCACTTCCACAGGTCTGCTGAAATGTTCTTTTTCAGAGAAGCTTTCCAAATCACCCTATATAAAGTAGCACCAGCAATCTCCTTATTCTAGTTTATTTTTTTCTTCATGGTATTTTTCTATCCTGATTTTTTTTTTGTCTCCACCTACTAGAAAACAGCTCTGTGAAAGGATAGATATAGTTAGTTTTGAGCACTGTTTTTTCCCAAAATGCCTGGCTCAATCAATATTGTTGATTTTGCCCTTAAATTACAAATTATAAACTAGTCAGCAGTACTTCACAGAGAGTGGTAGGCTAGATAGAAACCACATTATGAAATGCTTGTATGCCCTTTTAAGACACTCAAATTTTATCTTGTAGGTGATGGGGAATCTCAAGTAATATATAACAGATCTTTGAATTTTAGTTATAATCATTTTTACCACCTTCACCATTATATTAAAAGAAACATGATTTTTGGTGTTTATATGGTACCCATGTTAGAAAGTCTACCACTTTAGTCTACAGCCATGCTACCCTGAACAACCCCGATCCCATCTGATCTTGGAAGCTAAGCAGGGTCGAGCCTGGTTTGTACTCGGATGGGAGACCACCTAGGAAGACCAGGTGCTGCGGGCATAAAAAATAAAAAAAAAAATAAGGGACTATAAACTGATAAGGTCCTTGCAATCTGTGAGGTCAAGGGTTGCCTTGCCTAAAAAAAAAAGGAGGAGGAGGAGAAGGGGGGGAAGGGGAGGAGGAGGGGGGAGGGGGAGGAGAAGGAGAAGGAGAAGGTCTATCACTTTCTAATTAAAGAAGCTGAACCATTACACTTCTGGTTACCCACTTAAGACAGTAGTTTCCTCCTGGATTAGAGTAAAATGTCCTTGCAGAAAGAGATATGAACATACACACAAAAAAGGCAATCATTTGCCCACAAGGTTCTTTAAATAAAAATGCTCCAAGGGCATTAGCAACTTGGAGAGAGAGAGAGACTCTGTTCAAGGATCAACAAATCTCTCTTGTTGATTGGTCACGAGAGCCCTAGTGGCATCAAAGGTTTTATGGCATAGGAGGTTATGGGGTAAAAATAGGTGACACAAAGAAATCCAAGAGTAACCTTGTCTCCTTCCACTGTTCCTACAGGCAGATACCAAATCCATCCCACCTTTCTACACATCCACGAATAGCTAGTACCTTAGTTCAGTCCACTTCCACTGTCCTGCACACTGATCTCCTCACAGCCAGTTAGAACCATTCTAGTCCTCCCCAGAGGGATGTTGTTAAAAATGCAAATTTAATCATATCATTCCCCTTCTTAGAAACTTTTAAGTGCTCCAGGTAGCAGGGTTTAAAAGGCCTTGAATGACCTGGGAGCTGTGCACCTGTACGGTCTCACTTCCCATGTGCTTCCCCACCCTCTTGCTTTCTGGTCCAGTCCCAGGGACCATCCACGGTTCTCCTAAGAGTCCACAATCTCGCTTCTTCTGGAACTTTGCATATGCTTTTGTAGGTTTCTTTGGATGTCTCGAGAACATTTTCGTTGTCTCCTCACCAGCAGCAATATTGTATGTGTTACATGTATTACATTTTGTGTTTTATCCCCAGAAAAGCCATTCTAAAAGACCGCGCATTATTTACCACCTTGCCAGAGGCTGTCAGGCTTAAGGGTTTTGCCGTTTATGTTCTCTTAGTTCTTGTGTCAAATATGATTACATCTTATACTTGTTCATGTCTGCCTAGAAAATTCTGCAAGTATAATCTCATTTGGAAGTCTTCTTTTTCTTTTGATACGGTTTTGTCATGGCCCTCTCCCAAAGCAAAGATAGTTAAATTAATCTAACAACAAAACTGCCATCTTGTCTTCAATTGTCTAGTCCAAGAGACTCGAAATATATCTTCAAAATTATTTCTTATGAGTGAATCAGATATGGGCATAGCTGAAGCCTCAATTACTTTGCGAAATAATTTTTTTACTTCTATTCATATCTATACTTCTTTTTAAAATTTATTTTCAATTACATTGGTACACAATATTACATTGGTTTCAGGTGTACAATACAGTGATTAGATATTTATATAATTTACAAAGTGATTAAGTCCAGTACCCATCTGACACCACACATAGTTATTACAATATTGTTGACTATATTCCCTTTGCAGTACTTTACATCCCCATGACTATTTTTATAACTGGCAATTTGTACTTCTTAATCCCTTTACCTTTTCACCCATCCCCAACCCCTCTCCCATCTAGCAACCATCAAAATGTTCTCTGTATCTGAGTTGTTTCTGTCTTGTTTGTTCATTTATTTTGTTTTTGAAATTCTACAGGTAAGTGAAATCATATGGTATTTGCCTTTCATTATTTCACTTATCATAATACCCTCTAGGTCTATCTACGTTGTCACAAATGGTAAGATTTCATTTTTTGGTATAGCGGAGTAACATTTCATTATATATATGTACCATATCTGCTTTATTCATTCATTATTTGATGGACACTTAGGTTGCTTCCATACCTTGGTTATAGTAAATAATGCTGCAGTGAACACAGGGGTGCATATATCTTCTAGAATTAGTGTTTTGGATTTCTTCAGATAAATACCCAGGAGTGGAATTGCTGGGTCATAAGGTGTTCTACTTTTAATTTTTTGAGGAACAGCTCTATTGTTTTCCAGGATGCCTGTATCATCTAAGCTTCTTTAAAAAGGTCATGCAAACAATCTACAAATCTTTAATGATTCTCCAGGATCTATACTCAACATTATATAATCAACTACAAGGTAATATTAAGAGTGAAGCTTGGGCAAAAAATAGAATAGTCCTGAGAAACTCTGGGCTCAGGGGCATTATAGAAAGCATTATTAGAGTTGGTATGGAACACAATTGCAGTTATTTCCTTAAATTTTTTAAGACAATACTCAGGTGGGGAAAATCCCCAAGTCATAGTCCTAAAGATGACATTGATGCTTTTTAAGATTTTAAAGCTACTATGTTTCACAGGAGTTATGACTATAGTTACAACAACATCTGGGTTGGAGTCCTGATTCTGTCACCTGCTGGCTATGCTGTGACTTTGGGCAAGTCACTTACCCCTTTTGAGCCTCAGTCTCCTCAGCCATAAAATGAAGATAATTATACTCAGCTCATAAGGCAGCTGTAAAAGTAAAGTAAAATGATGTTCATGAAAGCACTCTGTAAATAAAAATAAAGCACTGATGGTTTGTACTCATGGCCAATGCCAAAGAGCAATGTGATTAGATGATAAAGCTCATCCTAGAACTTCAGTTCTCCACGTAAGAGCTGGTTTACTTCATCAAGCTGTTATTTTTATTGTTTTGGAAGTATATCAAAGGGATCTCTGCTGAGCCTGAGCAAGTAATAAATAAGTCCAAAATGTACTATTAAATTCCCACAATTAGTGGACTTGTGTTGTTTTGCTTGCTTTTTTTTTTTTTTTAAGAACCTCTTGGTATGTTACAAGCCTCAAAATGAATAGCAGAATTAAAATCAGATTAAGAACTCAAGTACCCAAACTGGAACCATGTGCAAATCTGCCAGTGACTGATGGACTGTTGCCAGTTAGTGCACATCTGTGAGACTCTAGTAACTATAAGTAAAAGAATCTGCCATTGTTTTCAGAGCAGCTCAGCCCATCTGCCAACAGAACATTCTCTGAGTATCTTCCAATTTTCTATCAATTCCAGGTCTGACACTCTGATGTAGTCATCTGATTTCCAGCTCTTTAAGTGCCTAAATGCATTTTAAGAGGAAAGGGTGAGCTAAACATTTTTAGAAACCACTGCTAATATAAAAAACATCGCTGCTTTCTTAGCTTCAAAACTGCTGGAAGATCTCAAAGAATTCTGAAAGGAACATTGTCAAGGCGACCAGTTTCAAAGGTGAGTTTGGTGAAGTGAAAGAGACCAATGATTCATCAAGGAAACTAACTGTTGGTCACTCTTCCAAAGACACCTAAGCAAAAGAGAGTGTGACAAGCAGAAAGGCGTTACCCCAACATCTCTGAGGTCTGTCCAAAAATAGCCGCTGATTCTCCACTGGGCATGGAGTGGAGCAACTGACAATGAGCTTCTGTCTCCCCATCTATAACACACAAACTCTAAGATTTTAAGGCTCAAACATGATATTAGTTTATCTCTTGTCTCTTTTCCATTTTTCCCACTCAGAGCATTTGCTTTTCTTATTCCTTCTATTAGAATCCTCTTTCTGGCTCTTTGTGTGTTTGATTCCTTCTCATTCTCCAGAATATCCTACTGTAAATGCTACACATTCAGAAAGGTGTACCCTCCCACCAGCTCTAAAGCAGCCCCCATCGTCACTCCACAATTTGACGAGTATTTGTTATTCTGAAATATCCAGGTTTCATGTACCTCTCCTGAGGTCTACACAGTCTGACTGGGGGTTGGAAAAGAGACTTGATCACAGAGACATTGTTTCTTCACAGAATGCCTCGTGATTAATATTTGTATGCAAATGTAGGCCTGGGACCAGGTCTCAGCATATGCTGAGAGATTCCAGAACATTAGGAAACAGAGTTCACACCCAGGAAAATAATGAACATGAGGTAGTGGGCGAATTAAGATTTCCAGCTTGGCATCAGACTGACATGGAGTCAAATCCCAACCCTACCACAGGTAGTTAAGTCCTGTTATATCTCTGCACCTCAGTTTCCTCATGCAAAGTAAAATATCCCAGGGAGTGCCGCTGACAGCAAGATAGAGTGCAGAGATAACAGCCTTTGCCGATTATTTAGTCACCATGTATTTTTTCTGACCTGAACTCAGACTCAGCAAACAGGATGTAAGACCCGTCCCTTCAACTTGGGGCTCATAACCTATTGAAAACATTTCTTGCTCAGGTTATATTTGGACGTATCTCATTATATGAAGAACATGAGAGCATTTTATGAAGTGTTAATAAGCAACTCCAATTTGTGTGGCAGCAAAGTAGAGAGCACAATGACCTCAGGCCACCAGGGCACCAAGACAGATGAGTGGCACTGTCACCATGTATTTGCCATGTGACCTTGGGGAAGTTACTTCATCTCCCTGGAAAACTTGATCTATAAAACCAAGGACTGATAATAGTACTTGCCTCCTAGGATTCTACTGAGAATTAAACAAGATAATGCATATTAAGTATGTAACAGATGTGTGGCAAATAAATAGTAAGGTCCAAATCAATGACAGCTATTTTACCATTGTAACCTCCTCACCTAAGATTCTGAATCTCAGCCTTTCATCAGATCCCGAGAATTTCTCCTGACTCCACTGGGAGGTCCAGTTTTGTCACCTTTCCTAGAAATGAAAGTTCGTGAGCCTAGGAGACCAGTGGCTCTGAAGTACCAACCTGGGGCCTATTTTCCTAGAGCTGAACATGAGGAAGTCTGCGGCAGAGACTATTTGTCAAACCAATATCTGTTCTCCCCTTCTTCTTCCTTAGGAATAGTTATATATGGTCATATGACCTCCCAAAATAAAAGACTACAATTCCCAGGCTTCCCTTCAGTGAGGCGTGACCATATGATTAAGTTCTGACCAATGGGATGTGAATAGAAATGAGAGTGCAACTTCCCTCTAAGAAATAGAGGGAAGAGGTATGTTTACCAGCATACCTCTTCCCTTTAAACATAAAGCAACAAGACAGGAGGAGTCAGGGACCCTTGTCATTTCACAGAGTTGAGCTGTCATGGCAGATCAGGCTTTCATATGAGCAAGAAATAAACTTTCATCCACTTAAACTACAGTTTTGATGGCTTTTGTTACATACAGCCAAACCTATAGCCTCATAAATGTTGTAGACAATGTGGAGAAAGGAAGAAAGTAAAATGTGGTAGACCCTGGAACATAGTAGGCTCTCATAATTACGTGCAGAATTAAACCTTCTCTGTAGAACTCCGGGCAATAAACCTAAATTTGGAACATTGAGATCAGCTCCAAAAACGAGAGGATCAGTAGCCAGCTGGAGGGTGTCCGCAGCAGCATGACTAGGGCAATGAAAGGTCAAAAAACCCCATCTCATGAGGAAAGACTGTAAGAGCAAGAGGAGAAAGGTAAGCCAGATCAACAGAATTAGGTCTCAAGTAACTCCAGGGTGGTAAGTTGCACAGGGCTCCTCTCTTTGCACTCTAGTTTCCTCACCTGTAATAGATAAGACCAGAAAATCATTAAAATCCCTACTAGCTATAACACGAGGGGTGCTACAGATACAGAGGATTTTGTGTTGCAACACAGGACAGAATTACAACCCACTGAGATATAGCACTGAGAAAGTGAAGGGAAGATTTCCACTGAACACCAAAGACATCTTCTTAGTGATGTTACTTGTCCAGCATCAGAATGGGTGCCTTCCAAAGTCAATTGTTGCCTGACTGAAAGAATTCAATCAGGTGTTAGATAGGTTTCTAGAGGAAGTGCTGAGTTTGGGGAGGACCACAGAGTTAAAACAGACTGAGTTCTTCCTACAACGTAGTCAGGAAAGTAGGCATTATATTAGACAGTCTTGGATTTCGATCTAGCTCCTGTCACTTACTTGGCTACATGTTATTTATCTTTTTTTTTTTTTTTTTGAGTATCTGTTTCCTCATTCTAAAAATGGACATAGTACAAATCTGAAACATATTATGTTAGAAGACATGATACATGTCAAGCACATAGCACAGTGCTAGGCTTGGAGCTGCTTACACTAGTCATCAATGTCCTATTAGCTTTAGGAATGGAGGAAAAGAGAAAAACATGAGGAGCTCAGAAGATAAGAATCAATGATCCTGGTGGAAGCATCAGCAGGTAGAGGCTGGAATTTGATGACTGGGCAAGTAAGTACTTACATGGCCGCAGTAAACTAGGCTGGCCACATAAATGCTGTGAAGTGCCACTCAAAAAGTAGGAAAAGAGCTGGCAGTTGCAGTCCTAGGGAAGGACTGTTATCCAGCCTCATCTGCACATCCAATATTTATTATTTTCTACGAGTAATTATAAGATGAGACAAGTGCACAATGAGGAAAACACAGAGTATAATCAGGACACAGAGAAGCAGTAGCTGACCCAGACTTAGAGGGTCAGATAAGGGATTCCAACAAAAGTGATACCTAACTCAAACCTGCATTACTGAGGCAAAGGTGTTTGGGGTGAAGGGTAGGGAGAGAGCTCAAGCTGATGATGTGTGTGAAGGAGGGTGGAGAATCATAAAACCTCTCCCACTTCCCTGAAATCCCCACATTATGAGTGACCAATAAGACTGCTAAGTTTTTTCCAGCTCTAAGTTTCTACAGTTACGGCTTCACGTGAAAAAGCACTACACAGTTGAGTTAACTATATTTTTAAAAGAATAGTGGTGGATGTGGAAAAATGAGGGAAACATGAGGGCTCCTTGTGGTGTTGGAACTGTTCAGTATCTTGACTGTGGTGGTGGATTCACAGGTAACAAATAGTATAGAACATACATACATGCATACATACACACACACGCACACACGAGTACAAATAAAACCAGAGGAGTATGAGGTGGAATGAATAAATGTCAATACCTTAAATGTGATATTACACTGGAGTTCTGAAAAATATTACCACTAGGAGAAATAAGCAAAGTTTACAAGGATCACTCTGTATTGTTTCTTACAACTACATGCGACTCTATAACTATTTCAATAAAAATTACAGTTATAAAATTAGCTACAGAAAAAATATAGTTTTATAAAACTGTAGTTGTAATGTAAATTCACTGCTGAAACTGTAGCAAAACATATAAAATGTTAGAATTACTGGCACCCTACTATACAAATATCCTTTTACAATATTTTGATGTCATTCCTTCTTTCTTAGACTAATATTTTTACAATGATTTTCTTGTGTGAATATATAAATATGTGTGTAGTTATGAAGTTTAATTCGGCATATAGCTTGTTTCTTGTTATTTAAAAATTTTATATATCAAAGATCTTCCCAGTGTGTTAAAAATTCATTGAATAATTATTTTGATGGCTACTTAGTAATACCATATAGGTATGTCATAATTATCTGAACCAACCTCAAATTTTAGAACACTTTAGGCAGCATTAAATCTTTTCCTATTATAAATAATTCTACAATAAATGAAATCTTGTTGCCAAAATTTATGAGATGAAAGAGAACAGATGCCAAATACTAAAATGTTATGATTACAAAGAATCTTAGAAATTATCTGACCAAACAATTCCCCTAAAACAAACGTATACCCACACATAAGTCATTTTATAATTATGAAAACCTATTCTCAGTTTGTGAAGTAAGGACAATGCACAATTTCAACAGCTATTTAAAACACACACATACACAAGCCATGAGCCTCCAACCTTGCTCTAAGTCATTTTTGACCTTGTAAAATCAAGTAGAAAAAGCATAAATGAAGAAACTATAGAGAAAAGTATATTTTAAGACTGAAACATTCTAGATATGGTTCATATTCCTATTCTCTGTGACACTGGGAAAGTAATTTAACTATTTTAATTTTGTTTTTTCACCCATAAACATACCCTCCTCCTGGCAAGTCCTCAATAAATATTTGTTATCTGAATGAACGACTGCAGTTACTGGCGCATATATTCAGTTGTTCTCTGTTGCTACAACAGTCAATGTTCTACCTTTCCAGTCAGCTCCTACTGAGAATGTCCTCCCTCATCCACTTCACCTGAGAAAATCTTGCCTCCACCTCAGAGCCAACACCGGGGTTTCTCTTCAGAAAAGCCTTCATCAACCCACTAAGTTACTTCTCACCCATGTTATGCACCTCATACTTTGTTATAGATACACGAACACCTGTGTAGACTGATGGTAAAGAAGTAACTTGAGGGTCAGTCTGTTACCTTTTCAAGTTTAAGTAGGGCTTTGCCAACCACGTTGACAGGACAAGACAGGCTCCTCACATCCCCCACTCTGGCCATAGCTGTTGGATGAGAGGTACACAAGTAATACCTATTAAGCCAACTGGATACTCTCTTCCTAGAATTCAGAGTTTGGGGTTCAAAGACAGATGATCAGTGAAGACTGACTGCTTGAATTAGCAACATGTAAACTTGGGAACTTTGGGGAACTATGTACACAGAGAAGACAAGAAAGCTTATCTACAGAGAGAGAATAAAGGATGAAGGAAATGCACAGGAGAGAACAAAACAAGAACCACGAAACACTGGGGAAGGAGGGGCGGTGGGGGTGGGGGGACGGTGCTCTCAGTAGGCTCTCGGCTCTGGAGTTCCAGGACTAAACAAGACCAGGTTCCACTCTCTGACCCTGGGACCCTGGGACTTTATAATAACTTCCTTCCTTTGGTTTTCAATTAAAATGTCTTAAAATAGGCCTTTACTACTTGCAACCAAAGATAATTTACTGAACTGTGGGTAAAGACTCCAATGCTTTTTCTTCCATCCCTTGATCGTTGTATTTCTTTCTCTGAAAATATTCTTTACGATATTATCTGAAATGCTCAAATTCTACCCATCCTTCAAGGCCAGCCCTAAATACACCCTAACCAAGAAAGAGTCTGTCTCTGCCTTCTCTGAACTCCCACATATGGCATCATTACTGTGTTTCATACATGTACATCAGTTATTCATGTACTTCCCTTATCCTCCCTTTAAATCGCTTTCTCTCTATATACCTCAGTTTCCTCGTTCTTAAAATGAATGGAGTGAATGAGATCAGTGGTTGTCAGACTGGATCCTACACAGCCCCAAGTTTTGCAGGCTGCACAAGAAACCACTATTGGGAATAGGAAAGTGAGTTGCCCCGAGAAAGCAGTGTTCAGCCTCCCAACCTTACTTTAACCAGAATTACTGTTTTCATATATTTCATATATTGTCAGTCTGGGTAAGGCTTTATTGAGAAAAGGAATCTAGCACTAGTCAAATCTGAAAACCCTGAATTAGCTAATCTATAGAGCTCCAAGAATCTAGTAATAGCAATAAAATAAAAATAATGAAAACAACTAAAATTTTACTGAACTAGACACTGTTCAGAACACTCTATGACTATCAACATTTAATCATCACAATGATCATGTGAGATAGATATTCTTTATCTCATTTTAAAATGAGGACCCGAATTATATAAATTACAAGTGGTAGAGGCAGGATTTGAGGCCGGGAAACACAGATCCAGATCTGAGTTCATAACCACATAATCCTGTCTTCTAAGCTCCTCTAGGGTGAATACCAATAAAACAACAACAACAACAACAACAACAACAACAACCAAAAAAAAAAAACTCACAGGACAGTACTTGGGCTCATAGTCACTTAATAGTGCTTACTGAATGAATAAATGCTTGAATGAACAAAGGAAGTCTATCTTGGATTCCATGGAAACTGAGACATGAACTTGAACTTTCTAGGACTTTGGCTGCTTCCAGGTAGTAAATCTAGCCAAACAGAATCATTTTATAACTTAGTCCTCTTTAACACCATCTCCCTGAAAAGCAAAAGACTTCCTTGAAGCCAGGAATAAACTTCTCCTAGGTACAGTTTAATTTGTAGCTCTGGTCAGTACTATCAGCTTGATGGGCTATGGACCCATACTTTACCACGTTTGCTTCCTTCAACTCGTAATTAGTATATTCTATTCTTTTTATATTAGGGTTTCTCAACCTTCTCACTGTTGATATTTTGGGCCAGATAACTCTTTACTGTGTGGAGATGCCTTGTGCATTGCAGGATGTTTAGAGCACTCCAGTTTCTACCCACTAGATGCCAGTAACAATCCCACCACTGTCCACTGTGACAACCAAAAATGTCTCTAGACATTGGCAAATGTCGGGGGGGGGATAGAGGAGAGCATAAAATTATCCATCACTGAGAACCCCTGCTTTACATGAAGTAGCTTTTGCAGAAACACTGGGGAAAAAATTCAGACAGAGAAAAACAAGTAATGTGTTATCATACTTAGAATATAAATGCTTGTTCCCTTTCATCCTTGGAAACTTCTTATGTTTCATCCCCCACTCTCAAAATTCTCCTTAAACTGGGCTGTCCTGAGAACCACATATCCAGCCTGTTGACATTCTCAGTCGAGAGTTCTGGTGATAAATATCTTACAGTTATGAGAACTACGTGGTGACCACACATTACTTGAAAGCTTATGAACAATCCCAGAATGAATGTAACAAAGGAAATGCTCAGAACCTCATAAAATGAAGAGAGTAAACTTATCATCTTGAAGAAACCTCAGGATAATAAAATATCTCCCAACTTAATAAAATATTCTCTTAGCTTCAACCTCCTGATACAGCCAACACTTATTAACACCCATCTACTATAGGACAGGAAATGCACTAGGCACTTTTCTACACCTTATCCCATTTGATTTTCCTAACAATATGATGAGAAAGGCCTTATTGGTTTTACAGAAGGGCTCAGAGGGGTAAAATGACTTGTCCAAAGTTTCAAAGCTAGTCAGTGATATCAAAACTTGAATCTAGAACAACCACTAGCTCCAATTCCAGTGCTCTCTCCACTCCTGTATGTAGTAATCTACGGGAAAAATAGTTGTCACTATGAATGGAGAGCCAAGACGGTAACAGAAAATCTTTTTACTTGTACTTTACACATAGATAAGAGACAAAAGGACATATTCCAAAATGTTAACAATGGTCATCCGTGGAAAACAAGTTTATCCATTATTTTTCTTTTTCTTTGTGATTTTCTGCATTTTCTAAATTGTTTGTCCTAAATATGTATTATCTATGTAATAAAAATAAGAACCCATCTCCGATAACAAAAATAACTCATTGAAGTTTCAATATTTAATGCCAGTTTTAAACGAACCATGATCACTAGTTCTCTCTTATGGGCCTGTCAAAAATAAAGGAGTTTGATAATTCTCAGCTTTGGTAAGGATGTGGGAAAACAAGTTGTCTCAGACACTGATAGCAGAAACTTAAGTTGGTACAGGTTCTAAGACAGCAATCTGGCAAGATCTATGATGACGGGAAATGCACACGCTCTTTCTCTTAGCAATTTCACTTCTAAGAATTTATCCCATGGGTGCACCACATATGCAATTTACAAAAACATATGTTCAAAGATATTTACTACCTATCAATAGAGGAACTGGGACAGTGGGATTAGTCATTAGAGAAAATGAGGTATATTTCTAGGTACTAATGTGGAAAGTTATCCAAGACATAGTTAAGTAAAAACCAAATTATATCACAACATATATAGAAGGAGTCCAGGACATTCAGGTATACATTATATAGGAATGTGTGCATATGCATGTGTGGTGTGCAGGAATCTGCTGATGTCTATGTGGTTGCATATAAGCTTGCATAAACATAGAAAATTCTGTATATACATAAAACATTTATATTAATTATATGTAGAGAGAAGGATAAAAGCTGGAGAGAAAGAAAGTGGACTTTTCATTTTCATACAACTCTCTGAATTTTGTTCTGTTTAATTTTTTTTCAAGAATATGCATCACTGCTTTAAGCAAAAACAAGGTTTTGCTTTGTTTTGGGTTTTTAAGATAGAAGAAGCCCAGCGCTCATGCAACGGCTTGAAAACAAAGCAACATGTGAAACAGAACTGTCTTCTGTTACAACTGCAAAACAGGACAGTGTGTGAAAGGCTCACAGGCTTTGTGTACCAGTAAGAGGCATAATGGAGACAGTTATTTCCTGGCACACTGAGAGACAAAGCCAGCTCCCACCCTGTTAGGGGGAATTAATGGCTGGATTTTAAGACCAGTAATAAAAGTAAACTCCTGCTATACTTTTCAAGGTAAACTAAGCTAATTTCCCTGGCAGTTAAAACCCAATTTTCTCTATTCTATCCCTACAGCTTGTCTCCTCCTAAAGTGGCTGATACATCTTAGCTATAGGATGCTCAAGATCTCAACTCTTCTCCTTTGCAATCTCTATCACTCTCCAATATGTCAGAGGACCTGGGCCATGCTGCTGACTTAGCTGTGTATCAGCTCATTGAACTTATCAGAGCTTCTTATCTTTAAAACATTTTGTTGATGTCACCTACTTCACTGGATAACCGTAGGAACTAAATATGATAGGATATAAAAAAGGATGCTGCCAAAACTAAGATGCTATGAAAATATTAGTTTGCTTGAATTTGGGGGGAAAAAAAAAGGCTGACTATGAATGTTGAACAGTACAGTTGCTGACCTCATCCATGCTATATAAATCCTGCCTGCAATCTGGAGTACCTATAAAGCCACCTCAAATTTTTTCTCAATGCAAGCAGCCAAAATGTTCTCTTTAAAATACAACTCATCTGCCCAACTTCATATTATACTACATGCAACAATAATCAAAACGGCATGGTATTGGCAGAAGAACAGACACACAGATCAGTAGAACAGAAACGAGAGTCCAGAAGTAAACCCATGCTTATATGGGCAAATAATTTTTGACAAAAGAGCCAAAAATATACAATGAAGAAAGAAAAGCCTCTTTAATAAATGGTGTTGGAGAAACTAGAAAGCCACCTGCAAAAAAATGAAACTAGATTGTTCTCTAGCATCACACACCAAAATTAATTTAAAATGGATTAAGGACCTGAATATAAGACCCGAAACAATAAACTGCATAGAAGAAAACATAGGAACTAAAATTATGGGCCTTGGACTTAAAGAGGATTTTATGAATTTGACCTCTAAGGCAAGGAAAGTAGAAGCAAAAATAAATGAATGGGACTATATCAAACTAAAAAGCTCTGCACAGCAAAAGAAACCATCAACAAGGTAAGGAGACAACCATACGAATGGGAAAATATATTTTCAAGCCTCCGATAAGGGCCTCCTATCCAAAATATACAAAAAACTCACACAACACAATAACAACAACAACAACAACAAAACAATCCAATTAAAAAATGGGCAGAGGACCTGAACAGATACTTCTCCCAAGAAGACATACAAATGGCCAAAAAACATATGAAAATATGCTCAACATCACTAGCTATTAGGGAAATACAAATCAAAACCACAGTGAAATATCTCGCACCTGTTAAAATGGCTATAATCAAAAGGACAAGTAATAACAAATGTTGGAGAGGATGTGGAGAAAAAGGAACCCTCATAAACTGCTGGTGGTACTGCAAATTGGTACAACCACTATGGAAAACAGTAGGAGGTTCCTCACAAAACTAAGAATTTATCTACCATATGATCCAGCAATCCCTCTACTGGGTATTTACCACAAAGACTTGAAAACAAATGTCCAAAAAGATATTTACACACCAATGTTCATAGCAGCATTATTCACAGTGGCCAGGACATGGAAGCAACTGATGACTGGATAAAGCAGCTGTGGTACATATATACAACAGAATATTACTTAGCCATAAAAAGAGATGAAATATTGCCATTTGTGACAACATGGATGGACCTCGAGATAATCATACTAAGCAAATAAACCAGACAGAAAAAGTTGAAAATCACATGATATCACTTATATGTGGGATATAAACCTAAAGGCAGCAAACAAACAGAGACTCATGGACATGGACAATAGACTAGTGGTTACCAGAGGGTAGTGGGGGAGGGGGGAAGCAGATGGGATAAAGGGGTAAAATATGTGGTGACAGAAATCTAACTATGGGCAGTGAACACACAATGCAATATAGATATGCCTTACTGTTGAATTGTACACCTGAAACTTACTGGATTTCACTAGCCAATGTCACCATTAAAAATATTAACTTAAAAAAACAACACAACTGAGATTTCCTTTGTTGTCATTCCTCCGACTTCACTAAGTGCCAGATACACCAGTTAGCTTCTCCTTTCTGCAAAGCTTTCTCCCTCTTCCAGGCCTTTGCACATTTACTGTATCTAGTACTTGAAATGCTTGCTCTACAACTAGCTTTTTTTTTTTCTGTCTGCGTCTGTTTCTTCAGATGTCAGCACAAATGTTAACACCACCAGCACTCTGAATTATTCTCTCACTTTAGCCTCTGATAGCATTTAGCATACCATATACTCCCTTATCTTTGTTTACTGGTTTATGGTATGTCTTCCACTCATAAGTGCTGAGGTCTTATTTGTCTCATCCTCCACTGTATCCTGGTGCCTAGAACAGAGCTAGCACATAGTAGGAGGTCAGGAGGCATTTGTGCAAAGGAGAGAATAAAAATTATTCACTGCAAAATGCTTTCATCTACGTTCTCACATTTCACCTCACCTGTGAAACAGGCAGGGTCAGTATAATTTTTCACATTTGAATTACTGGCCCAAGGTCACAATTTGTAAATGACAAAGCCAGAGTTTATATCTGGGGTTTCTTACTCATGGTTCTCTAATACCCCCAATGCTCAATATTGTCTGAAAATTGGACTTGGAATGGTTGAAAATAGGGCAATTTATCAAGGTTTCAGCAAAAGGTAGGGGAAGACAAAGATCTACTTTTCTACAGGGATGAGATAGGGTAGGCAAGGAGGGAGAAATGGTGAGCTATAGTCTTGCACACCCTAGTTGTGAATCAGTAAGTAAAATTCTTTCCTTCATTTGAATGAAATGCAGCTACCTCTGGGATGGAGGCTTATGAAACCTCTGATCACAAAGTCTCTCAGCGTGGAACACTTTGCTAATTGAAACAGTTAAGTGAAATTTTAGGTACGTCAGATACAGTTACTGAAATTGGAAAGTGACAACAGTGTTGACACCTATTGGACCATATGCAGCAGGCCGGGATATAAGTCATACACACACCCACACACAACTCCCAAAACGACAGTCCTCCATACACCTTCCTATGGCACGATGCTGCAAGTCTCTCAAATATGCTTACTCACTGGCAGGGTTGGAGAGAAGACCCACACAGGAAAGGGCAAAAGGAAAGAGAAGAAAGGAGCAGAAGAATAGCAGAGGAAGTTGAAGATGGAAGGGAAAGAGAGGGAAGGAGGACTTCAGAAGAGGGAGAAAGTGAAAAGAAGAATAAAGGGCAGGGAGAAATGAGAAATGCTATCCTACTAAGATTTTGCTGCAATGCTCAAGTGGCCAAACGCTGGTGTAAGGCAGTCCTGGGGTCAGGGTATTTTTTCAGGCACTTGTCTGTTTCCATAGAGACTGAGAATTCTTGCATCAATAATCATTTTCCAAATTTCTCCAGTGTTTGAGCTTTCTTCCTGTGCCTCTATCACCAGGCAAGGAACCAGAGGCTCGCCCAGTGAGAACGGGCACAGGGCAGGCTGGCTATCCTATACCATCCTGGCCTCTGGCCTCAGGCCTGGACTCAGCCCAGGGCCATAGAGCTTCAGTTCTAGCATTTCCACTGATTACCTTACCCCTCCACCAGGCAAACACGGCCCTGCTCCTGCCTCCCACCCTCTCCACAGCGCTCCTCTGAAGATCTGTACACCCTAACGGGCAGCCTATCAAAAACCTGAAAGCCTGGTGAGACCTTGTGCCAAGTTGATACTATATTCATCCCTTCCACAGTGTGCTCATGGTGCATGTGCAATGCAGAAAAGCAGTTGGTCACATTTTCTACTTCTGGCCAACACTAGAAATACTCCCTCCTCTCCTGTTTTCAAGTGCTCATTCCTTTATTAAAAAAAAAAAAAAATTATATGTTTTGATTGCATTTGTATGAAGATGAATTCCTATTATCCTCACTTTTTTTTAAATTCTGTTTTTTAAAAGAAGTTAAAATTAAAACATTTTTGTGGGCCTTAAAATTATTGTGGTCCCTAGGCACTATGCCTATTGGATAAGTCAGCCCCGCCTTCTCTCCCTCCACCCTAAAATCTTCAGCACCCTCCTACTGCCTACAGAATACAGTCCAACCTCTGCAGCAGGCTCACCCTGACCTGGGTTCAATCTCTCTGCCCGGTGCCATCCACTACAGCACTTCCCATCCATATGGGCTCCAGCTTCTAGGGCTAAAGGCAGTTCTGTCAACACACCATGCAAGATGATGCCACCATGCCTCAGCCCTCAGCCCTCAGCCCCAAACAATTTTCCTGTCCTCCTCCACCTACCGACTTCTAGCTCAAACATTACTTTCCACTGTGGCCTTCCTTAGTCCTCCTGGTTGAAATTATGGCTCCTTCTTCTGCACCCCCATACCACTTTACATATCTATTATTGTCGCACTTATCCACCCTGTCAGTTGCCAAATATACCCAATTCTAACACGCACTTCTTTCATAGCATTATATTTCTAAAATCAAGAAGTGGCTTACAACACTACAAGAAGTGGCAGACAAACTCACCAACTACCAGGTAGAACACTACTGCTAGAACAACGCACCAACAGTAATTTTCTGCACATGCAAGCCCAGCACTGCATAGAAGGCATTGGGTCATCTGATTGCTCCCTTGGTGAAATTATTCACATTGTTAACACCACACAGTTGAATTTTAATTTTGATCCCTACTACCTTTAAAGATTATGCTTTGGGCATTATTGCAATAAAAAGATATTTCAGATCTAGACTATGGCAGGTAAAGCAATTAAAGGTAGTAGAAACTGCTTGATCTCTTGGCACATGTCATAGTACTTTTTAATTCTTTGGACCATGAAAGACTCACTCCTCAGACATTGAGCTATTCTGTCAAAAGCTTCCAAGTAAATTTCAATAGATGTTGTTTAATATACAATACGACAACTACAATTTAGTTTTTTCCTGAGTTACAAGTTTTGCCCATAAGAAAATGCACACCTAAACTCCAGGATTCTTTAATCCACCTCAAAATTATAGATTCTTTCCAAAAGGAATTCAGGATGGTGAGCATAGGTTATAAAAAGCAGTAAGTCACCATAAAGCTAATATACAACTGCAATAGCCAAAGGTGATACAAAGAATTTTTAATATTAAACCTGAAAATAGCTAAGAGTCAAACCTTGTAATAATGATGAAGAAACACGCAGATCTACAGATAAAAGTCATCTAGTGTTAGTCTATAAAAAACTTGTATACATTTAATGTTTCTTTTTTTCTGCTGAAGAAAGTAACCTGGATGATGAATCATACAATAGATTGCATTTTTTGGTCAAGAGAGCAGTCTTTTGGTAAGCTAATTACTCCTTAACATTTCCATAGTAGAAAACTCTTGGGGGTCTGGGGCTATGTATTAGTAATCTTTCTCTCCCCTCTAGTGTCTTTGCATATGAAATAAGCTCATTATTGAATTGGTCTAGCTCTTTGCAAACAGTTTTCTCTTTCAAGTCTCTTTCTGGCCTCATTTCTGTTAAAATCTAGCTGTATGATTATTTTTAGGTTTGGATGGACATATTTCATTACAAATGCCCTTTTTAAAAATTCAAAATCTGTTCACAGTTTCATTTACTCAATGAGTATTTATCAAGCTCCTAATAAATGCCAAGCAGTGACAAGAATATAAAGGTGAATAAGACACAGCTTTGCTCTGAACTTTACTTACAGTCTAGAGGGAGAGACAGGCCAGACAACATATCGCAACTGAATGTGATGACGGCTATGACAGGTACATACAAGCTGCCAGGAGGGCCTGGAGAATGGCCATCTCATGCAACCTACAGCTTTTAAGAATAGTGAAGCTGAGCCCTAAAGAATGAGTAGGAGATAACCTGAAAAAGTAGACATCTAAATGACTATGGGAATTGCTGGCCTAAGATGAAGGGAACACTTTGCAAAAGCATCATAGAGATGGAGTGGGGGAGGGGACCTACTAGTGAAGAAAGGACAAGAATTTCTGTTGGGCTGGCTTACAGAAGAACCAGAATGGACTTCTGATGTCCAGTTAAGAATATCCTGGACTTTAATCCTGAGAGCTGTGGGGACTCATTTTTACTGAAGTCACTGTTTCATAAATTTATAAAGCTGTGCCAATTATATTGTTCTCTTAGTGTCGCATCAGAATTTAATCAGTTTTATTCAATACTGATTTTTCTCTATCTCCCTCATTTCCAGCATTTTTAAATGCTCTATGTTGTCTCATTGGATAAGATTCAAAGTAAAAAACAACTGTACTCATTTCAGTTATCTATCTCAGACACTCTTATTTCTCTTTAGCTCAGGAAAAGAAGAAAATAGAAATATTCACTACTAAATTCTTTGCTTGCAATCTTATGGGCATTTCTCTATGACATTTTATTCAATGAGTAGAGCCTGTGATAAACTCAGGCAACCTGCTTAACTTTTCTGTGCATGGTTTATTCAACTAAAAGAGGAAAGTAACTATCACCTACCTTAAAGAATTCTTATGCAGATTAAATAAGATACTATATGTACAATGTTTAGCACAATGCCAGATTGTAATCATTAAAATGTATCTATTTTTATCACTAGGTGTTATTAAACAATGTATATATATATAAATGTACATGGTTACAACTTTGAATTTGTACTTTATTATAATTTTAATCTTATACACACACACATATATAACTACACACACTTTCAGTACGGGTTATATCTGAGGCAAGAGCCTAAGAATCACGGAGGGAAGAGGATACATTTTTCATCGTATTCCTTTCTGTAATCTTTAATTCTTTTTTTACAATAAGCATGGAAAACTTGTATAATAAAACTAATTTTAAAAAACCTTGTTATACAAAGTAAAAAATATATATATTCTGAAAGCTTAGGACAATTATATGAAAATCAATTTATGTAGGAAAAAATGGTGAAGAACCTGGGTTCGATTAGCCTAGAAGAGAAGAAAACTGGGCCACGAGAAAAGAACTGGGCTAAGAGGAGAAATAGGATTTGTTCTCCAATTTACAAAGGGTTGCCATGTGGACAAAGGACTGGATTGATTTTTTATCTAGAGGACTGAAAGGCTGATTTTGCCTAGATAAAAGAAAGAACTACACATCAATGAGAACGGTCCAAAGGTACTGCCTCAGAAGGTGGAGATAGCTCCATCACAGATGGTGTACATCACAGGCTACATGGCCATCTTTCAGCAGCTTGGTTCAAAGGATTCCCCTTCTAAGTTTATAAAATCTGGCAGTCACCAAGCATTTGAAATCTGGCAGAGGCGCATCCTTAAATGGTTACCCAGAAACATTGATACTTTAGCCACACATTGGATAAGTTAGATAAATCGACTTTGCCTTTAAGCTACAAAACCCTTATGTGGGCAGGTATTCCTAAGAAAGTAGTATTAGTACATATATGCTTATATTTCAGTGATGTATGAAGTTACCCAAATAAAGATTTCATAATGCGAAACCCAGATTCATAATGTAGATGCTGTGCTTAAACACTACCTAGAATAGTATTTGTTAAAGATAATTTTTGTTTCAAATCAGATTTATACTAAACAGGAAAGTATTTTAGCATTCTTCATTATCCTTATACTTTTAATTGGACTACTTTTTATGGCTTATCATTATGAACTTAATAAGTAAAGCCTAATGTTGGAATACCTTAGTGACTCAAGACTGGGAGTTCTGCTTTTGTGGATTCTACTTTCCATGGAATATAAAATGTACACAAGAGAATTAGGATAGCTGCAGTGTCATTTGAGATATGAGAGAGGTGCTTCTGAATGACAGTCTTTCCTAGCAAATAATTCAAATGAAGAGAAAGTGAGCCAGAACAAGTAGAGAGCTCTGCAAGATATATCCAGCTAGGTGGCTGATTCTACCATTTGAGAGTCTGGTGACTTAGCAAGTCATTACACTTCTCTGAACGTCTGTCACTCTTTCATCTAAAAACAGAGGGGAAAATAAAAGTAGATAATACTGCTTCCATTTCAACAATCAGTTGATATTATGCCTACAAACAAAGACAGTTTAGTTCAATGGGAAAAAATTTAGACCATAAAGTCAGAGACCTGACTCCGGCTGTCACTAAGTAACTCTTTTGTACCTTGAACAAGTCTCCTACCATCTCTAAAAATAAATGTCTTCATCTGATTGGAAGGGCACAGACAGTAAAATGAAGAAAAATGGCAAATATCTTCTCCTGTTGTTTTAAGCCTCAAACTAAATAAAGCCCTATTATGATTCTCCTTTTATAATGGGAGACAGCCTTAAACATTTTCTAGGTTTTACAGCTAGTAACAATAGTGCAGAGGTTTGAACCTAAATCCCTAGGCACAGACATATGCTGCTTACTCTAACTAATAGAATTCTGAGGAAATGAAATAAGATTAGTGTTCTAGTGTTCTGTCTATTATAAATAGCTATACACACGTAAGGTATTTCTAAGACTAAGCTTTAAATTCTCTAGAGGGACCGTGACGCATTTTTCAATTCATAAACATTTCTGTTAGAGTAAAAGTCCCATGAACCACCTATCCTATCCAGCATGTCACAGTACAATCAGTTGAATGAATAGGCATGCCTTAGAAATGATCCATGAGTTTAATTAAAAATCTTAAACAAATGAATACATTTACGCTACAGAAGGCCACTCATTGAGAATCTTAGAAGAACTATAATTAGACAAGACAAATATAGTTGCACTAGTCAATGAAATTTGCTACCCTATAAAAGAAATGCCACTCTCAGGGCCTAATCCCTCATCCAAACCAAACAAACAACATACATCCTCCCCAACTGCATTCTTAAGTGCAAATATCCATCAAAATAGTCATAAGATACACAGAACTGCCACAACAAAGCCACAACATTCCTCTAACTGGAAAGGGAAGGGGGGACTCCTACAACCTCTTCATATAGTGCTAGTTTGATCAAGTTGAAGATTCAACTCCTAGCAATAGCACTTTAGAGATAACAATATTCTTAATAAAAATGCTTTCCCGCTACAATAGTTTTATCAAAGTGATTCATTCTTCTTCTTTAAACCCATTGAAAAACTCTGACTTAGTGAAAAAGAGAATTCTCAAAAACCCAGGATTTACTATAGGCTGCTCTGTGTTTGAGTTACTGCCCCTATATTAAATGACCACCTCCTAGAGTGCAGTTTCCCACAGTGCCCGGCACAGTGCCTGGCTTATAACAAGGTCAGGAAATATATGCTAAATTTATTCTAGAATAAATGCTTTTAAAAATTCTAATTCTTAAAAATCCCTAGGAAAGATGAAAATACACAAAATTTAATATTTTTTCCATTTCCCTGAAGTGGACTCCTCCACACTCATTTGGAAACTGTTCGTTTTCATTTCAGTTATTTGCTTACATGCCCACTATGTTCCAGAAACGATTACAGTGGCATCATTTGGAGTATATGAACCTTTATTTAGGATTTAAAAGAGATCACATCTAGTCAAAAATGGTTTGGACTTTGATATATCACAGATTTCAAAACCCATAAATCAAATAACCATGTACAACATCAACACCAATGCCCCTAAAGTCATCAGTCCTATTTTAGTTTTAATCTAAAATGGTACTGAGAGAACATCCCACCAATACCTTATTTAACTTCACTAAGAGCTTGCATGGGTAAAATTAATTTTCAGGCCAGGACACTTGAACATCTGTGGACGATATTTCATCCCACATATGGATGAAGAAAATACAAAATGGTAGCCCAGGGAGAGCCATTACACAATTAGCAGAAGCAAGCATTTGCTTGCAAAGTGCAGGAATTAAATTCAGTTTACTTTCATTACTTCCCAAACAGCTCAACATGAATCTTTCCTCTGGAGTCCTCAGATGTCCAATATTGAAGTTATCAATGTAGAACAAACCAGTGAGCACTCTAATTATGAATCATCTCTGTGTAAACAATCCTCAGATCCTGGTTCCTTGAAAAGGTAAGCAAACAGCTATAATACTCCTGGTCTAACATGAATATGTTAAATACTGTTTTGCTATGGAAATCGCTAAAAAAGCATTTTCAAGAAATTCAACTTGCTAAAACAGTTCCAAGCCCAGATACAAAAGTTTAGAGGCATTTCCATTTTCCTTGCATGTAAAGTTTTATGAAATATTAATAAATTCAATGCAAAAGGATAAAGACAAATAAGATCAAAGCCAACGACAGGTGAAATAACTTTCATTGCGTAAATCATAAAAGCTGTGTAAAAGGGCTCTAGATCCCAGGTAAAAACTGCTCAAGAAACAGCATTAATCCTAGCAGACAGCAAAGTTGAGAAGAGGCAGAGCTTGACACAATTCCAAGTAACATCAGCATTACGAGAATAATTGGAATAAATACTGTCTTGCAGGCTTCAAAAACAATCAACGCACTTGCTCCTTCACCTCTCTTCCGAAGCTGGGTAGTGAAAGCAGCTGCCTCTCCCCGCCCTCCTTCCCAGCCGCTCCTCGTGCCACCCCCTCCCCCCTACTGTCCACCCCTCCCCTCCCCGCCCCCAGCTGGTGTATTCACCAGCCTAACGAGATTAAGAGGTGCTCGCTACGGTCACTGGGCCTCCGGACTGATCTAACGTTTCCTAGCTCCCTGGACTAGAGAAATTAGAGACGCGACACCCTGGTAGTATTAGATGCCTTCGCCTCTATCCCGGCCTTTCGCTGGCTAGGGCTAGGGTGGGAGCGCCTCAGCTGGGGTGGGAGCCTCGGGTTAGTAAACTGGGCCGCATCTGGAGGGCCGCGCGCAGTTCAGCCCCGCGCTCCCCGCCAGCAGCGCTACCTGAGCTGTCCATGGTGCTGGCGCGGTCCAGAGGCTGCCGGGCGGGACTCCGCGCCGCCGCCCCGACATTCACTCTATGTTTCACGCCACCCGCGCCACTCCCCGCACTTAAGTCCCCGTTACTGTCCACCAGCTGCAAGGATTCATAACCATCGTTGCTGGTCTTTTTCCGGTAGCTCCCGAGGAGGCTCATGGGCAAGCCCAGAGAAGAGGAAAAAAATCAACCTGAGAGACGAATCGGGGAGGTGGAGGGTGGAAAGGGCTAAAGGAGAAATTTAAAGAAAAAAAAACATCAGGTGCCCGACATGACGCAAAGAGAAGGGAAGGAGGGAGCGGGCACCGTAGAGGAGCTTTACGGGGCGCGGCAAAGCCACCGCCCTGGGCAGAGCGCGGCTCTGGGCACCCAGCGCACGGGAGGGAGGGAAGGAAAGAGGGAGGATGGGAAGGTGGGAGGGGGGCGAGCGGGCGGGGGCGCGCGTCCTGGTGCCGCCGCCCCGGAGCCGCCTGCCCTGTCGAGCTCCAGGCTTCGGGCCAGCCACCCTCTGGCTGGGGAGTGCCCGGAAGCAATCCTATAGGTGTCGCCGCGTCGCCCTGCCGCGCAGGGCAGCTCCAAGCGTGGCTGGCCCACAGGGAGGGAAAAAAAGAGAGGGAGTAGGGAAAGGAGATTCTCGGGGAGGTGGGCTGAAGGCGGAAAAGGGGGCGGGGTGGGAGGGGGAGGGGACTACTACGACCCTGTAAGAGGGTGTTTTTGCGTGTGAGGTAAAGAAGAAAGGGGCCGGGTATCTACGACTAGTAAGCTTCAGGATGAGGGGCTTTCTTGGTAAGATCCAGACACGCCCATTTCGTATAACTTGGCCTATATTTACTGGAAGATTCAGTAAGTCAAAGCCACCCCGACGGTTACTATCCTAGAGGACTGACTTGTAACTCAACGGAACAGGAGGGGAGGGCGGGGGGAAAACGCATGTTAAGCCAGGGTATATGTACGTAGGATAGAAAGAAACAGCAGTATTTTGCACATTTCCCATAATGGGGATGATCCCTAAGTGAGATATCAAAAAGCTGGCTATTCTAACGCTAGGAGGCAACTAGGGTCCATTCCACCTACTGAGCATATGTAACTGTTTAGTAGCTATTTGTTGAAAGAATAAATTGGGGGAAGAGATGAAGATCAAGGTGAAATCAGGTGCAATTTCACATCCGACATCATTTACCTTGGGACCTGGCAAAAGGACCAAATCACTCAGCTGGCTCGAGGAGATGGTTAAGAGGTAAGTAAAACAAGGATTTTCTTTCCCTTGCCCTTTTTTCTTTCATAATTTTGGGCAAAGAAAGCAATCACTCATTATCAGAGGAGAATTTATCACGAAGGTAATGAAGTTTAATGGTCAGGTCCCCCTTTTTACAGAAGCCCCTTTCAAGTGTGTGTACATAATTTCACACTTGTGATTTCATATTCTTAAAGAGGACCCCAACATTATATAAGTTTCAAGCCTTATAAAACTTGGGTATAACTCTAAGTTCCAAAATGCAATTACCAAATATTCATTTTCACTTGAAATAAGACTGCAGAAGTATCCCCCATTCTCCTCATTTTAAGTAGAGGCCAGGTTAAAATCTTGGTTTAAAATGGTACTTTTCCCTACTAGGACTTGGAATGACTGAGAAGCTTGAATCAAAAGTCATCTGACAGAGTTTCATCACCAAAACAAGAAAAAGGCTCATGTGTAAAATTTGCTTAAGGCAATACACAAAGCCAGCTTTGCCGCCTTCTCACTTTTCATAGCTTCCTCTTGCTGTTATGATTCTGATCATCTAAGGACACAAAATCAAACTATAGCATCAAAGAGACTTCAGTCCAAATTATTTGGGATCCAAAGAGTTTCTTAGAAGCTCCAGCTCTACATAGATTTACATAAAATAAATTAATTGATTGAGACAATGACGTGTCCTGTTCAAGGATCACTCAAACACAAATTCTTGTAGGAAGAGTGTGAATCAGTAGAGGCCAAGCATGCTGTCTTCTAGATCACACCAGGCCCTCTAGGAAGACCTAAATTCCCTGGCCAGTTGCCTTGCTAACTGTATCTGAACCACAAATCACAGTTAATGTTCATTTATAACATCAAACAACTTGAGCAGGGTCGGTTAAAACTGTAATAAAATTTTAAACAAATTTTTTACTTTCAACTTTCCAAATTTGTCAGGTTGAGCTATTTTACTTACTTGATGAGAGCAATACTCTGTCTGCAAAGTCTAGTAAATAAATCTTTTAATTCATTACTAACCTACAGAGTAAATACCTAGTGTCCACCACGTGATTTGACAAATTTGGGGTTTAAAATCACTGGATTAAGAGAATTTAAAGAAGACACTTTTGAAAAGTAAAAATTATTTTCAAAAAGAGCACTCTCAGCTATTTTTGCTCAACTGTTTTCAGAGTTTCAGACATATTGCTAGAAAAAAATTTAGATGAGACATATGCCTTTGTATTTTTGGATATCTATTTCCTCAGTTTGCAAATTTAAAGAAAAACATGAATGGGCTAGATGGACCATTTTATTTTTTTTATCTTTGCTCTTAATTTAACAAATAAAATCAGAGTAACAAATAAAATCAGAGTAACTTTACAAAATTAGGGATATAAAGAACATTAGGGCAGGAAACTACAATAGCTAGATTAATTTACAACAGTCTGAAAACTAGTTGGAGGCTTAAATTGGAATATACACCGATATCATCACCAAAATTTTCTTTACTATCCTAAAGATTAAATTCACAGTTTTTGCTTATCTATGAAAGTCTCGCTCTTCTACTCTATAAAGTAGAGCAAAATAAAATACCACTATTACATAGTTGAAGATTTAAATTAGTAGTTAACAAACGTTCTTTATTATTACTATTATTAATCTGGCTTGGGCACAGTGCTATTCTCAGTGCTTGACAATCCTAGTTCCTTGCATGAGAGGAGCTCAGCAAAGGTTGAGTACTATTTATTTTCCAGGACTATACTAATGGAAACTTATCTGTGTGATTCTGAATGAGAACTTGCACTTAAGAAGGGAGGCAGCACTGGTAAAATCCAAGGTGAACGTTTAGAGTCAAACTCTCCTGTTTCTTCCTAGATGAAGATTGCTCAATAATTTGTCTTATCTCAAGAATACCACATCACATATGAGGCAGAGCCAAAGGATTAAATAGCCTCTTTATGAGTGAGCACTATTTCCCTTTGCCTTTTTATTGCTGATTTCAGTCACTACTTGGTGAAGATTACCCACAGTGGGGAACATTCAGGAGCCAGGCTCTACTTCTCCCCATCTTCTCCATCCCCAAAATAATTTCCAGGCACAGCAGATGTCACACTACTTTTGTGGTAGGGTAAAAAAAAAAAAATCTGCCACAACCTACCTGGGATTATGATCTGTGCTTTTTTATTTCCAGGAACTATAACACATTGGTTAAGTTTGAGGTCCTGGCCCCATATTCCCTAGGATTGAATCCCAGCTCCTTGAACTTTTACCTCTATGACCTTGGGCAAGTTACGTAACCTCTTTGCTTCACTTTTCTCCTCTGTAAAATAAGCATAATACTACTACCATCAGAATAAGATTGCAGTAAGAATTAAATCAGCACCTAAACATAGTAAGTGCTTAACAAATGCTACCTATATTCACTATTATTACTGTTCTACTATTTTTATATGGATGTCAATTTTTTTAAATGTAATTTCCTATCAGTAAAATCAGGCTAAAATCTGCCCTGCCCACTTAAGAGATTTGTTATCATTATGATTGTATGGTAATATAAAAGCATTATGTAAAATGTGAAGTGATTGTTCTGCCTTGAGTCTTTAGATATTGTCATGCATATATTTCCCATGAGATTTTGGACTCCTCGAGGACAAAAATCCATGTTTTTTTGTTCATGTCTGTATCCCCCATGATACTCAAAAGAGCACTTCATACTCATTAGTGATTTAGTAAATATCTACTAAATAAACAAATAAAAATGTATTTGCATCACCTGGTCTAGTAATTTTTTTGAAACTGCATATTGTGGTCTACTGGTAGACTGTAAAATAAACTTAGCAATTCATGATCACTATTTTAATAAAAATGAAATATGTCAGAAAACATCAGTTTGGGGCACATGTCAAGATATGGTTTCTTGAAATATTGTTTTGGATTTGTGTGATGAATGTGTATGTTTCTACTCAATAATGATATAAATGTATTTCTCACTATGGGTCCCAGTATTAAATGTTTGGATGTCTACATACAGCAGAACCTACAGTACTGAGAAGTCCTACTATTTCCAATTGTGAATGTCCTATACACTGTGACATCTGAATTCACTTGAATAATTGGACAACAAAGAATTCTGGCTAACCAGACAGTAATTAAATGGGCAGAGATTCTGCTCTGCTCTCTCTGCTGAAAAATGTATTATAATCGGGTTTCTAAAATGCACTTCTTCAATTTTCTGCTTTAGCTAATATAAATCAATGAACGGTATTGAAACTTTCTTTGGCAACATGCCTCAGGTACATAATTCAGACCGCATCTCCTTCCTGAATAAGGCCTGTGGTTACAGTTGGTACAAGGCACCCAAAATAAGACCAACAGGCCATATCTGGCCCCCAGACATGTTTTGTTCACTCTGTACTTTTTTATTTTAGCTTAGATACCTTCACAGAAGGTAAATAGGCTCCAGTTTAAGTGCCACAGATCATCACTTCCCAGTGTATGATACCCAGCCTGTCTCATTCATTCCCACTATCCATCAGCCTTGCAGGCATTTGAATTTGATACCTGTCGTGTAGTGGCAAAGCCAGAGGAGTAACAAAAGCAAGACAAAGGCCAAAAGCCACATCTTTAGGTCATGGTCCAAGAGAACGAGCAATAGGCTGGGAATCCTCTCCTGATTCTATTAATCAGCTGAGTGGCCTTGATAATTATTCTCTTTCTAACAAATTTGAAAGTGTTAAATTGCAGGATCTTCCCATCCTTCTCAAAACTTAGTTGTCATTTTCCTTTCTCCTCCAGTGAAGCCCAGAGGGAAAAACCACGACCATTTAGGTATTCCAGTAGCTAAGTCCCAATTAATCAAGGTTTTCCTATAGAATGCACGCATAAATGGTGGCAGCTGTCAAGAGTTACACATAGAGCAATACACAAGAGAGAAAAGAAGTATGCTGGAAAAAAATTGTCTGAGCTAATAATATTTACCAGAAGAAAATCTCAACTATTCCTACTATATTCCTGAGAAATGAAGTTGTCTGCTCCTGGTGTCTGATGGAGGGCTAGGTTTCTCAGAAGATAAGACAAATATTCCAGGAAGAATATATTTTTTTAAGATAGTCCAATACCCTGAAACCTGTGCCTCCCTGAAGCTCTAGTGGTAATAAAAATAACTGCCATTGCCTACTTACCATTTGCCAGGTACCTTAACTACCTTACCTCTCACTTTCCCAACAACCCTGCAAAGTTATTGTCCTTACTTTGAGGCAGACTTGGAGAGGTTAAGTAACCTGCCCAAGCTCACACCATTAGCAAGCAGATAGCATACAAACTCCCATCTTTCTGATCATGTGTTGGTCACTGCACCAGTCTAAGGAGCCGATTCCAGTGATCAAAGTGAAAGCTGAAGGATGTTTGGGTCTTTCCTTGGATCTGACCAAAGAATGGCCAGTGGAAAATGGTTTGGGCATCTCATGGGAATTGCTCTTGCTTTCCTACCTGCATGGCACTTTCTGCTCAGTGAAACCTGAAAGTTTGCAATTACTGTGGCTTCCCAATAGGCAGTCTTGTTCTGTAACCACCTGGCTTAGAGAAATTTGTATGCTGTGCTCCTGAAAAGTAATACTTGGCTACTCTTTGGCCTAGTTTTAATCACTAGAAGGAAAAATATTTATTTTCATTAAAAGCAAGTTTCCAGCTTTAAAAAAAGCTTGATCTCTATTGTGTTCACATATGTGTATATATATCAATATGTGTGTATACAAATTAAAAAAAGACATCAAGGTATGGTGGAAAACCACTAGCTTTGGAGGAAAAAAATACAACTGTTTGAGTTCTTGAACTGCCACAAGCAAGTTTTCTATTTTCTGTTTACCACTCATAGCCACATTCCCTCTCTATAAAGTTGAGGAGACTACTCTTCCTCCCTCATAGAAGAATTAAATGAAATAAGGTTCATGAAAGCACATAATAAACACTAAAGCCCTATTCAAATACTGTATTTCATCAAATCTAAGAAATCATCCATTTTAAGTCACAGCATTAAAAAAAGAAAAATATACTACTGATAAAGTAGGATACACATGACATACTATCAATTTTAAGATGCTTCAGGACTGCATAAATGTTAATATATTTTAAAAACCATTTTAGAATTGATGTAACAAGTTCTATTATTTGACTATTGTTAGCCTAAGACTATATTATTTGTCTATTTATAATTCAAGTATTTTGAGTAACTCTGGTAGGTAAAAACAGTATTCATCATGTTTGCCAGTCAAGTAAGAGGTGCTCAGTAAGTATCTGCTAACTGATTGAAAATGCAAAAACTCATTGGGGAGGCCATCTTTGCTTGTAGAAAAATTTGCTATGGATTTCCTTAGTAAGTTCATTTAATTTGCTAACATTCAACTTACCCTTGACTTTTCAAGGACAGGCTCATGGTATAACACCTACATTACCATTTCAAGAGTAACTCATGGAACCACCATCCTTTTCATGGGTCGTCTTACAAGCAGGGAAATGTCAACTTCTAAAATAGACAGATACTGACAGACCCCCTGTGCTCAGTTGCTATCAATCTTGGGAAACACAGACTGAAAAATCTTACATAGTGAATAGTTTTCCAAAGTCAGATGCAAATCTACACTGAAGTAAAAGTTTCCCCAAATCCTGGATATTCCCATGTATGGCCCTGAGTTCATTATATATGATTTTATGCTCAAGATCCTTAAAATGCGGATGCTTATTCTCTGTTGCCCCTTTGTGCCTAAAGGTTCTGAGCCCTGGAGCATGATCCTCTACAATGGTGATGAGAAAGGCAGTGGTCACCCGAGATGCAGGCAGAGCCAATTCGTGGAGTGCTGAGTCTCCACACGGTCTCCAAGGCAGCAAACCACTACTGCCTACTTGACCATAGCTAACTAGAGGGAAGGGGCATTTCCTGAGCACTAAATTTAGTGCCTGAGTTTTTCATTATTTACCCATTTAGATATGAAAGGTCTTTTGAGGATTACCATGCCTAAGTCATACCTGAGGAGACCAGAACACTGAAATGCAACTGAGTGCAGACTAAGCATGGATTGCTGTGATCCCCAATATTACTTTCCATCTTTTATGCTAACAGAAACCTTAATCTTTAGCTGGACACATACAGTATAAAGAATGTATTTCTCAGTCTTCTTTCAGGTCTTAGACCTGCCACATGCAAGTTTTCTATAATCGGCTCAGTATGTACATGGGACCAGTTTTGGTCATTGCAATATAAGCAGAAATGATATGTGCAATTTCTGGAATACATCCTTAAAAGGGAGGATGGGTGGTGTGTCCTTCCATTTCTTTTCCCTTTCTTTTGAGTAAAATATGGAGCTCCAGCAGGTATCTTAGACCATGAGGTGACCTTAAGGATGGAAAACTTTGAAAATGAAGTAATAGGATAGAAGAAACCTGAGTCGCAGAGAACCATGGCAGCCCTATACTGATTATCTATAGACTTCTTAAAGGTGAGAGAAAAACTGGTTTTGTTTTAAGACATTACCATTCTGTTTTTTATTGCTATGTGCATCCAAACCTAACCCTAACTGGATACAAACTGCAAGCTAACCACTGGATTTCATTTATTTATTTACCACATTTACTGGTATTTACATTAAGTCTACATGGTCATGGACAAATTATGTAACTTCTCTACAGCTCAGTTTCCTCATCTGTAAAACAGTGGCATCTGTAGGGAAGCTATTAGAATTACATGATATTAAGTACATAATAGCTTAGCACAGTACCTGGCATGCGGAGTTCAATTAATGTTATCTATTTTGTTATTTCTTGTCATTGTCCTTCATCTGATACACACTTGAGTCCACTGTGCATAATTCCAAAGCCAGTGATCTCTCCACCTCACCCTACCACTCAGAGACTGCCTTCCTGAGCAGACCCAGCCCAGAACTGCAGAACCCTGTGTCATCAGTGAACTCCCTAGAAGAGCTGCCTCTTACTTCGGGTGTAATTCTTTCTTTGATCTGCCCAAAAAATCCACTGCAGTCTGGAACATTTTAAGCCATCAGAGTTGTCCCAGAACTTAAAGCAAAGTTTCAGCATTTATGACATAGTGTTTCTGAATCTACTTCAATATGGCCAAATGAGACGAATGACTCATGCTTCACTTGTGCTAAAAGTAAATAAGGAACTTGAGTAATAAGTTGTGGCTTCTTATTTCATTATTTTATCTTTTTATTTTCTGTTACAGAAACTTTTAAAACATATACCAAATAAAAAAATTATTTAATGGACCCCTTTGTATCCATCACTCAGCATCGACGAGTATCAAGTCATGACCAATCATAGACAACTAACTACTTTTAAGCAAATTCTAGATTTCATATTATTTCATCATTAAGTATCTCAGTATATAGCACTTTAATTTTTGTAAAATAATCATCAGATTTCACCTATACTAGAAGCAAGATGAGGTGACATTAACCTGTCTGCTGAGAAGCTAAAGCTATCTACCAGTTCCCTTTCAGGAGATTGTCAGAAAAAGCTGCATAACTTTTCAGTTTCCTTATTTCCCAGTGGAAATGACTTGTCAGCCCATTCAACTTCCTGTCCCCACTCTCACCCATCCTCATCCCCTCTTCAAGCACTAGTTGTGATCCTAGGCCTTGCTCCCCAAGAGATCTGGAAATCAGCCTGAAATTAAGTATTTCCAGAATAGTAGGAATTTATGGAATATTAAAATCAGAAGGAGTTGTAAAGAGTAGACTATCCCTTTCAATTTAGAGATAAGAAAATTGAGACAGAAAAGTGAGCAAATTGATTCACATTCGAGCTTTCTAAAATGCAGTTTCAATTATGACTCAGCTGCTTTAAAATCATTCAAGGGTTTCCCATCGCCCTTCACATTCTAAGACCAGATATAACCCTTTTGAAACTCAGCCCTCACCACTTCCCCTTTCCCCATCCTGTCTCTAAGTCCAGACACAGAGCTTCTTTATGTTCCCCTGCCTGGCCAATTCCTGCTTGCCTTTCAGATCCCTGCATAGATAGCACTTCCCTAGGAACCCACCAAAGTGCTCAAAACCAAATTAGATATAATTTCATATGGTCCCTAGAACACTGTACATCTTTTAACATGGTACTTAAAACACACTACATTGAAATTTCCTGTTACATGTATGACTTTCCACACCAGATTGAGGGCCATATTCGGTACCTAACTCCATATCTGACACAATGCAGATACCTGATAAATACTTGTTAAACAAATGAATGACTACTGCCACTGGGAAGAGCCTATGAAAGATAATTGGGAAACTGTTCTTTATACTACTCCGAACCCAACAAAAGTTAGCCATTTCACTTACAACTGCATAAGGCCACAGAGCTACTATACAGGGGACTGGTTTTCTGACCAGTCCATATCAGAGCTCTCAGCATTCCATTGCACTGCTTAATATAAATTCAGCCAATAAAGTTGTCACTTACTGCCATTTTCCTATGCAAATAAAACCACTTCTACTAAGTCAAGGAAAACACATAGACTTGTAGCCTTTTGAAATCACGATAGTTTGAAATTTTTGACTTTTTGACCTGAATAGGAAGTTCACACACTCCAGATCATTTTTCTGAAAGACTTACAGATCATCAATTTTAAAGAATATTTCCTTTGGGCCAGATATCATTTATGAATAACAGAAGATGACATTATCATCTTTGCCTCAGAAATCACTATGCTCATGTGCTGTATAGAAAACCATGTGTTGGTGAAAAATGAGATGGGGACGTGTTCAAAAGGCGTCAGATCACAAATTACAGAAATAAAATGCCCAAGTAGTGCTAAGTAGGTTTTAAGCTCATTACTATAAAGATAATTATAGTAGAAATATTATATGGTCGAGACATTATATTTAAATCTTTGGCTGCAAGACTGGAGAGCATAGTAGTGTTGGTTTTCTATTCAAGAAAGATTTACCAGGTGTTATCGTTGGGCCAGTTTCTTTACCTTCATTCCTGTTTCAATGGGAAGCAATCAGGTGGGGAGAAAAATTGCAAATTGCTAATTCAATAAAACCCAAGTCAACACAAACTTAATTTACTAGAACTCTTTCAGTCCAGTGGTTAAGAACATGGGACTTTGGAGATAGACAGACCTGGGCTTCCAGCCTGAATGTTTGAACTTTGGCAAAACATGTAACTTATTTGAGCCTGACTTTCCTCATTTGTAAATTGGGGTATTACCCCCACAGAATAGCTGTACTTATTAAATTAGCTAGAGTAGGTGTCGTGTACATTTATCCTCTTATTAGCCAAAAGCAGCACACCTTCTCATGGGAAATCCTCCTTCTCTGTGGTTGGAATTAGAGCTGCCATGGCCCAGTGGTGGGTACAGGAAACCACGTCGTTTTCACAGGACTGTTCAATTTAAAACCAGAGAGATCAAGCCTGCGTCCTTCCTTCCCTAGAGCATGGATGACAGGCAGGAGTTGCAGGAACCACGCTTTCTGACATGTGGAGATAAGTGATCTAAGAGAACAATGCTGCCAATGAGAGAGAAGTAAATTTGTGAGAGAAAATGTTTACATCCTAGACGTTCAGGAGGCCGAGATGTACTCCTACCCCTCCCATGGTTACAAGAGGCCCCCCTTTTCCAACTTCAAAGTGGGTCTCTGTCACTTTTAACCAACAGAAGCCTACCTAATACAGCACTTAGCATAATGCCTGAATCACTGTGGCTCAAAGCACTGAAGTTATTATTATTTACTCAGATAATTAAATTATCATTCCACCCTCTGCTTCCCTCCTTCACATAAAGAAGAAAACTTAAGATGCCTAAATAAAAGGCTGCATTAGAAACATAGTAAAAATAATAAGCTTCTTGATACCACTTAGAATCCCTATCCATTCAACTAAACCTTCTATATTTTCTCTGGCCCTAACATTTATGTTGTGTGCTATATTCTACAGAGAACTGCTATGTAGCATAGTATTGTCCAATAGAAATATAATGCAAGCCACATATATGAGCCATATGTGTAATTTTAAAATTTCTAGCAGCCACGTTTTTAAAAAATAACAAACAAGTGAATTAATTTAAATAATATATTTTATTTAATTCAGTGAGTACAAAACATTGCCATTTTGACATGCAGTCAACAGAAACAAGTAATTGTTGAGATACTTTATATATTTTTTTCATACTAAGTATTCAAAATCCAGGGTTTATTTTACACTTACAGCACATCTCAATTTGGACAACCACATTTCAAGTGCTAAACAGTCACTTATAGCCTAGGGGCTACTATATTAGACAGCACAGATATGAAGTGTGTCAATCTTCACAACAACTTTAAGAAAACTGAAGTTTTTGTAATTCTAGATGAGAAATTAAAACAAAGAAATTAAGAAAATTTGTTCACAGTCAACAGCTACTTGGTTCAAACCTAGGCTCAAACCTTGGTCTCTGGCCTCCAAATTTTATGTTCCTTATTATGCTGTCTGTACAATAAGAAATGATGTTCAACGTGACCCTGAACTACATCCAGATCAATCAAATAAATTAATGATGATGTGACCTTACCTATAAAATGAAAGGGTTGGACTGGTGGTCTCTAGGTACAAAGGCTGTATTTTCTGATTGATCACTCCAGACACAGAGCCTGCCAATAAGACCAAGTAGCTCAAATAGGAACAAAATCTCCCAAAATCCACCCTTCTCTGTATCTATTGATTCATGAATATAATTAACCTCTTCCTGTCACAAACGGAAGTGCCCCCTCCAAAACACCTTCTTCTTTAACAAGCTATTACTTTGTTCATGGAATCAAATCCAAATCCTTAACAAATAAAACTATTTGCTGAAATGGTTGGCAATGGCCTTTGATGTAACTTCAACATATAATCTAGTCCAGTAAAAATGTTTTAAGCAACAGGTTAAAAAAGAGGGCACACGGCCTCATCCACTGCAATGTCCCAGTTCTCCCAGCATTTACAGCAGGGAATCTGCCCTTTCTAAGTAGTCACAGTTGACAGGTCAGGCTTTCAAAAGAAAAATGGGCATTGCTGGTCTACCTTAATCATTGTAATTTTCTCTAGATGGATCATTTCATACAAAATTCATTGTTTTTTTCTTTGCAATAGCAAATGAATTCTTTGGTGGCAGGATATTGACCCTGTAAATTAACAAGAAACCTGCTCTTTAGTCAAGATAACAGTGTGAAAATGCTTAGTTAACACAGTGCCTGGAACATAGCAATTATGTTGGTTTCCCTTGCATCACAGAGTAAACCACACTTTCAAGGAATATGTAAAACTTGGGAAAAACTAAAATATAATGTTAACAGAACACATATCTGATTCTAAAATCTGAATCAAAAAATAAATAAGTAGAACAAAATATGAATCATATTCTTTATAAAAAAAAGAAAAAGTCTACCTCTATAGGTACCTAGATAAAATAATGAAATACACCAACATATTGACAATGATTACCTATTGACTGTGCTAATAGGAATGATTTAAAGAATATTTATTTTTGTATGTTTTGGAAGACTTTGCAAAAATGGCTGCCATCATTCACGCCTCACCTTCTAAACCCACTCCTTGTTACCCACAACACTGTGATATTACTTCACATTACCTCTCACCAAGAGGTAGAGTCTACTTCCTCAGTCCTTGAATCTGGGCTAGCTTGTAATTTGCTTTGAAGAATAGAGGGTGTTATGGACTGATGCCCACCCCTCAAAATTCATGTTAGAGCCCTAAATTTCAATGTGATGATGGTATTCGTAGATGGGGACTCTGGGAGATAATTAGGTTTAAATGAAGTCATAAAGGCGGAACTCACCATGATGGGATTAATGTCCTTATAAGAAGAGGAAGAGTGACCAGAGCTCTCTCTCTTCCTGTCATGTGAGGACAATAAGAAGGTAGCCTTCTACACACCAGCAAGAGGGCTGTCACCAGGAATTGAATCTTCTAGCATCTTTATCTTGGACTTTCCAGCCTCTGGGACTGCGAGAGGTAAATGCCTGTGGTTTAAACCACCCAGTTTATGGTATGGACTAAGACAAAGAGATTGTATCAGTTCTGAGTCTAGGCCCAAGAAACCTTTTGGACTTGTGCTTGCTGGATTCTGCTTGCTCTCTTGGCTTCTCTTCTCCCTCTCTAGGAGAACAAGTCCAAGCCAGTCTGCCATAGGACGGGAGACCACATGGAGGAGCTGACTCAGTCATCCCAGACATGCGACTGAACCTCACTGACAACAGCTGAGGTTGGCCCAGAGCAGAAGAACTGCCTCAGAAGAACTGAGCCCACGTACTGACCTGCAGAATTTTGAGCTGAATAAATATATATTATTTTAAGTCACTAAGTTTTGGGGTAGTTTGTTATGCAGCGAACCTAATGGATACATATATGTTTTCCAGAGATTCTTCAATGAAAAGTATAAAATTAATTAAAAAAAAAAAACAAAAAACAAAAAATCAAACCTCATTTGTAAATAAGGGAGAGAGAAAGGAGAAAGACAAAACACAGATCTGAGTTCAAATCCTGGCTCCACCATCCAGTAACTACCAAGTTACACAAAACATAGTGAACTTTTCTAATATTGCCTACCTTGCACAGCTGCTTCTGAAATCAAAAGTGATGATATTTACAGCATGCTGCAGAGTAGCTTAATGGGCACTCAGGACATTCCAGATCCCTTCCTTACCTTCTCTTCCCTTATATTCCCAGTAATGTCTGTATTTTATGGAAATAGTTCAGCTTTATACTACTCAAGCATGCAATGCTATAGTTCACTTTTTATTCTTAATTTATTTTCACCTCCTTTCCCAGAGAGAATAAGCCAAGCTGCTCAAAATCCATTTAATGATGTCTTCATGTACTTTTAGCTTTAGAGAAAATGTTAAATAAATTAATACTTTAACTTCATTAACAGCCAACTTTCCCCTGGACATTTTATGAAAGTTTCAAACATGCCAAACAGTTGAAAGAATTTCATACAATCAATACCCATATATCTAATACCTAGAGTCAACAATTGAGAACATTTTACTACTTTGCTTTATCTAAATAGTTGAGTTTTTTTCCTTTTTGCAGAACTTATTGAAAATGAATTGAAACATCATATTTACCTCTCAATTCTTCATCATGCATGTCCTAACAAATGAACACCTACACAACCACAAATTAATAATTCCCTAACATCTAGTTTACATTCAAATACCCCCAATTGTTCCAAAAATGTTTTTTGTAATAGCTTATTTTAAATAATAGTTTACATTTAAATAGGCATGATGCTCGCAATACTTTGAGGTAGATATTATTATTCCCATTTATAATTGAAAACATTAAGTTGAGAAAGCTAATTTGCCTTGCCAGGTAAAGAGTTATGGGAAAGTCATTATTTAAACTTAGTTAGTGTTTAACTGTTTTTCAATAGATAAGGATGACATGTGAATATTTAAATGCATTTAATATTTTTTAAATCAATACACTCTAAAATAATACAGTTTTTATAAGAAAACATAAAACAATGTCTTATGACATTGGGGCAAGCAAAGATTTCTTAAACAGTATCCAAAAAGTAATAACTATAAGCAAAAATTAATAAAGTGTACAATATTAAAGAATTTCTGATCATAAAAAGACAGCATTATGAGATTGAAAAAGTTTTTGGAATACATATAACCACCAGATTCATATTCAGAATATGTAATTAAATATCTTCAAATCAGTAAGAAAAAGGCAAACAACTCAATAGAAAATTTGGCAAAAGTGAATCCGGCCTTTCATAAAAAAAACTACCTACAAATGGCTAATAAATTTCTGGAAAGGTGTTTAATCTCAGATTCATCATGGAAATTCAAATTAAAACTATAGTGTATATCACTACACACCAACCAGAACATGTAAAATTTAAAAGACTGACAGTATCAAACATCGATAAAGACGTGGAGCAGCTAGACATCTCACACACAGCTGATAGAAGTAAAACTTTGTAAAACTGGCAGTATCTGCTAAAGCACAATGTACACATCTACTACAATCTAGTAATTTCACTCAGCATATAACCAGCAGAAATATCTACACATGTGCACCTAAAGACGTATAAGAAAATGTTCATAGCAGTGCTTTTTGTGAAATACCAACACTGGAAATTACTCAAATGTCTGTGAAAATGAAAATGAGAAAAAGTGGTTTATTCACTCGATGGAATACTATATAGCAATGAGAATGAATAAACTCCAACTACCACACAAACATAGCACTGGGCAAAAGAAATTAGAAGAAAGGTTTGTACTATACTGAACAATTCCATTTACACAAAATTCAAAAACAAACAAAATTATTCTTGGATTAGTTTAGTGTTACAGCAAGGATGAGAAGATGAGGGCTTCTGCCTCGTTAGTAATGTCTTATTACTTGATGTAGATGCTAGTTTCACAAGTGTACTAACTTAATAAAAGTTAATCAACCTGTACACTTAGAAGTTGTGTGTACTTTCCATATATTTAATTTAAAAGTCTACTTAAAATTTAATATTCTCAGGGCATAATCACACTCACAAATCTATATGAAGAATTCTGAAACCAACATATACCAATTCATCTCCTGAGAAGACTCTAAATATGCCTATATGTGTGATGTTCTTACTTTCATACAGTGCCAATTTAGCCTTTTCCCAGTGTTGTCATTAGTTATAAATTTCTCATATTAGAGTTAGACTTTTCCTTCAAACTTTTTTTTTCTTTTGGAAAAGCTTTATTAAAAGGGAGAGTACACTTCCAGACACGGAAGCAGGCCTAAGAGAAGGGTGACTCAAAAGGCCTTCTTCAAACTTTTTAATTCTTTACTATGAACTCAGAGGAAACTAGCAACAAATCTTGGATGATAAAAACAGAATCAAGATAACTGAGTGCTAAACTGGCAAACTGAGTTACAAAAACAGAATTCCCTAAGGACTCAGGATTTGACAGCCTGCCCATCTCTGAGTGATGTAGTAAGAGGTAAAGGCAGTTAGATACCCTAGTGGATCCCCCTCCCTCACCTCATGCAGCTGGGCAAGTGACTTTTCCCAACTCCAGCAGAAGATAAAAGACTAGGTTTATTCTGTGGAGAGAGCATCAAGAGGCTCAGTGAACAGGGGAACACCAGGCAGTTTTACGCTGAGGTATCAAAATAAATGTTGACATTCTGAATGCTAGAACCCCCAGCAGTCATGGGATGTGCTTCATCTCTTAAAAGAAATGAAATGGTAGAGCAAAAACAGGCAGGCAAATGGGGAAATACTTATTTTTCATCCAAACTCCAAAGTTTAATAAAATAAGCCTATTCCCCAAAGAACTAAAAAAATAAAACAAAATACACTGTAATCAGGCATAAATAACCATTACTCAAGAGTCACTGAGGAAGGATCTTTAAAGAAGTAAGACAGTGAGGTTAAAATGAACTACAACAGTATCTCATTATTCTACTGATTCATGGACCTATAACATCAATTTTTAAATATTTTCCATGTAAGCTCATCATTTCCTCCATGTTTTTACATTGCACTCTCTTATTTACCTGCAATTTTTTGAAAGGGCTTTTAATTTCTTTTAAGATCATTTGCCAGCAAATCTCCATTATAAACATCTGATTTTAAGTGCACTCGTATACCTAGCATTGTAATACATATGGTACTTACACTGTATCCCAACCTTTCATTCACTCAAAAATTCATCCACTCATTGATTTATGCATTTTCACATTAGACAGAAATACCTGAAAGATAATGTTTCAAAACATAATTTCAGTTGGGTACTAACTCTCACTATGTGGTAGTTTTCTACTTTTATCTAAAGAGGCAAAGCAGCACAGAGAACATAAGTTGTGGGATCAAAGAAACCTATAATAGATCCACACCTACTAGCTCTCTGACTTTGAGTAGATTATTTCCTGAATCTGATCTTAAATGCCTTCATCAATAAAATGGTAATATTAATACCTACCTCTCAGGGTTATTGCTAGTTTTAAATGAGATAAAATATGCAAAGCACTTAGCATAATGTTAGCATGCAGTAAAAAGTCAGCAGCAACTTGTTTTTTAAATATATCAATAACCTACTTTTTTCATGTATTGAAATAAATTTATTAAATATAAAATTAAAATTTATAAAATTTTTAAAATTTATTTTAGTTTCAAGTATACAGTACATTGGTTAGACATCTAATTGCCTCAGTTGCTCCCTCCCTCCCCTGACCTTCCACCTAGCTAATGTATTAATGCTAACTGCATTCGCTATGCCGTGCTCCCCATCCCCGTGACCATCCATCAGCTACTAATTTGTACTTCTTTAAACCTTCACCCCATTCTCCCAGCTCTCCAACCTCCCACCCCATTCATCACCAAATTGTCCACTACATTTGTGAGTCTGTTTTTGATTAGTGTGTTCTTTTTATTCCTTAGATTCCACATAGAAGTGAAATCATATAGTGTTTTTCTTTCTCTGTCTGACTTTAATACCTTCTAGGCCCATCAAAGCAATATCTTTTTCCATCTCCTTTTTAGTCTGTTTCTTTTAATCTGAAGTGAGTCTTTTGTATTTTTTCTTCTTAAAGAAGTTCCTCCAACATTTCTTGTATTACTGGCTTGGTGGTGATAAATTCCTTTAGCTTATTTTTGTCTGGGAAGCTCTTTATCTGTCCTTCAACTCTAAATTATAGTTTTGCTGGATAAAGTATCCTTGGTTGTAGATCCTGAGTCTTCATCCTGTCAAATATGTCTTGTTAAGGCCTTCTGTCCTGCATAGCTTCTTTTGAGAAATCAGCTGCCAGTCTTTATGAGTTTTCCCTTATAAGTAACTATCTGTTTTTCTCTTGTTGCTTTTAATATTTTTTTCTTTGTATTTAACCTTTGGCATTTTAATTATGATGTGTCTTGGTGTGGGTCTCTTTGGATCCCTGATTTTTGGAATTCTCTGAGCTTCTTGGAGTTTTATGTCCATTTCCTTCACCAGGTTAGGGAAGTTTTCCATCATTATTTCTTCAAACAGCTGTTCAACATCTTGATTTTCTTCAGGTGCATCGATCAGATAAATATTTGGACCCTTAACAGTGTCCCCCCTTTAAACTATTTTCTTAGTCTTGGCATCTTATCTCTTGCCATTCTGCTTGTGTGTTCTTGGCTTTCCTATCCTCTACATAGGACATTTGATCCTTTTCTTTATTCACTTTGTTTATTCCTTTGTTTATTCCATTTAATATACCTCTCATCTCAGATAACGTGTTCTTCATTTCAGACTGGTTCCCTTTTACAATTTCTATTTCCATTTCTATGTTTTTTTAATCTCTTTGTTGAAGTTCTCTACACTTCCCAAAAGTTCATTCCCAAAAGAGCATCTTTATAACCAGTGTTTTAAACTCTGCATCAGTTAGATTACTTGACTCCATTATATCTGGATCTCTGTTCTGTTCCCTCGTATGGCTTCTGCTTCTTTGTCTTCCCATTTTGGCTGCCTTTCCATGTCTGTTTCTATGTACTAAGCAAAGCTCCTAAGCCTCCCAGTCTTATTAGTATGGGTATGTGAAGTAGGTGTCTGTCCAGTGGCACAGTCCTGAGAGGGGTTCAGCTGCAGGCCAAACTTAGCCCAAGCATTTGCCCCTCCAGGGCCACCTGTTAAGATTCAGTAAGCAATCCACAGATGTGTGCATATAGTTGCATCAAAAGGCCTCACCAGAAACCGAGGCCAGCTGCCTCCAGTGTGAGTCTAGGCGCCGTTCAGCAAGAAGTTCCTGACTCACTGAGGACATACCTGGATGTGGCTTGCATGGGACCGAGAGTTGGGAAAAGCGGGGTTTCAGGGAATCCTCTGGGCAGAGCGACCTCTGTTATCCAGTTTGATGATGTTAGGGCTATGGCAGCGCAGTGTCTGGTGCACTAGAAACGGGGAGGGCTTAACAGGGAACAATGGATAGTGCCAGCACTTCTGTACAGAGTGAGTCTCACTTCAGCCTTCACTCCAACAGCATCTCCCTTTAAGTCCTGGTGCTCCCTGTGCGCAGCCGAATCGGCACTGGTGCTCAGAGTGAGCAGGTCCATCACCGTGATAATCCACTTGCAGACGCGGCCCCTTTAAGAGGCTTCTGCTGCTGCCACTGCTGCAGACTCTGTCTCACTCAGCCACTCATGACCAGCAGCCCTGCATCCTCACACCATCCTACCTTCTGCCGTTGCAGGGTGCTTTCTTAGATTTCTCCTTAGTTGTATGGCTTGTTCCTCTGGATCGCAGGTGATTTTTCCTTGCTGCTTCTCTTTGTTTACGTCTCAACTTTGATTTGGTCACCAGTGGGATGAACAGTGTCTCTGTCATCTATGCCATTTTTTTCGGTCCACCCCTACTTTCTATATCTAAGATTTTAAATTTATATACATCGCCTCATTAGAGTTACATCAAGACCAACATATTCCTTCCATCATTTCTGTTGTAGTTTTTTACATTTATGAAACAAGATTAAAGAGATGGTCCATAGACCTTTCAATTCTAAGCAGTAATCTGTAAATGATCAGAAAAAACAAAAACAGATGACCACCGTTCTATGTGACCTGGAACTTTGCTATTCAAATGGCTAATGCAGAGTACTACATTAACTAACAAAATGAAAATTAGGTTTGGTTGTATGAGAGAATACAATTTCACTTGGCACATGTTCACTGACCCCCTTAAGTTGCAGGGAATTGAGGGATATATTAAATTCTTCCATAAATGCATCCTGTGCATCACCTTTGTGATGAGAATGGTTATAATGTGAAATGACCGACTCAAGGTGAGTCAGTGACTGGACTGTAAGTAGAAAAATTTCAGACTCTTAACTTCTAAAACAATGGATTTGTCATTCTACCTGGCTGCCTCATTTTTTTATAATCTAAAATAATCTTCCAATCCACTGAAATAAACAATGATGCTCTTGAAAAAAAAAAAAAGGAAAAAGTAGTCTATTTTTACCCTCTCCACTATATTATTTACCCTAGAATGTAAATTATCCTCCTAAATAAAAAACATATTTTCCTGTTAAAAGTAGAGTTTGAATTGTTAAAAATATCAGCTTCTAAATCTCTTTCTAATAAATCAAGGCCCAGTTATTCTTATGAAATATTATGAATTTAGTAATATTTTGCAGACATTAAAAATGTGGAAAGTCAGCAGTCAGGTTAAGTGAAAAAAAATTATTTCAATGAAGAATATATATAGATATATAAAGATATCACAGAAAGGGGATACACTCAAATTTTAACAGCAATTATCTTTAATGAATGGAATAACAGATGATTTTTACAGTTTTCTGTGTGCTTTCCTGAATTTTCATAATTCTGTTTTGGGAACATACATACTTTTTAATGAAATTGTATTGAGTACCTACTATGTGTCAGATACTATGCTAGGTACTTTTTATGTATTATTTCTAATCTCACAACAACCCGATGAATTGAGTATTATTGTTCTAATTTTGAAAATGAGGAAACTGGGATTCAGAGAAGTTAGGAAACCTGTCCACCTTGTTAAATTTAAGAGGAGGAATACAAATATGGATCCCTTGCCTTCCCTTCCCTTCCTTTTTCCCTCTCTCCCTCTCTCCTTTTCTTTTTTTCCTTTTTTTCTTTTCTTTCCTCCCTCCATTTTATAGTATGTATTAAGGACCTACGGTGTGCCAGAATTTAACCAAGTACTTAAAAGTATGAAAAGTGTGTCTTCAGCAGAACATAGGGAGGGGACCTGGAGTCAGAGAAAGCCTTGCAGAGGAAGCTACCATTTGAGAAAGAATAGAATTAAGCCAGGCACAGAGAAGAAAGTTTATTCCAGGCAGAAGGAATAGAAGTTAGAGAACTCAAAATCTAGCCTTTGAGGAAGTAAAATGAATCCAGGATGACTTAATGACACACTACCAATTCCAAGTTAAGTTATATATGTATGTATCCATGTACATGAACATGCATGTACATGTGTATCTGTGTATGCATGTGTGTATGTATTTATACATAAATACATATATAATACCCTCACCACATTTTCAGTAGGCCAAGTCCCGTAGAGCAGGAGGTAAAGAGGAGATATCTCCCACTGTCTCTTTCTCCTTACCATCACCACCCCACCCCAATTAAAGCAAGTTGCTCCCCTGTAGCCCCCTCTTATTGGAGCCCACTCCTTTTAATACTGATTTCCAGATTTTCCCACTTAACTCACAACAGCAGGAGTCACAGCTGGGTTCAATCTCTACACCAACACCCCCACCCCAGTTTGGAAAAAGTATTCTAAATTTAAATTATGTAGCGCCAAACTAAAAATGGCTTAGAAGGAGAAATAAACATATCTTGTGCTGGGCTCTTGTTAGATTTCACAGGCACGAATCACCCTTTTTTTTCTAAGCATATGTAGTCAAATGATTCTTAGGTGATAAAATAACCACCTCCAAGTTCACATGAGAAAAAAGTGTCTGTTTTTAAATGACCATGGAAGAGGTTGAAGAGGACAGAAAAAGAGTAGGGATTTAAGTGATGACTCATGCAAGATGCATTTGGGGTTCTGAGAATGTCACCCAGCTCTAAAGTTAGTACATACTGGATTTTTCTTCATCCCATTTCTGAATCAACCAGTTAGAAAAGTTAGACAAAACCAGATTAAATCAGAAGTGCCAGTCCCTATTAGATGAGACACTCTCCCAACCCCCAAGTAATTTCCCCTTTCTAAACTTCAGTTTCCTCATCCCTAATCATTTTAGGGTTTAGAGGCTGAACTTGATCAGTGGTCCTCAAGCTTTTTTGTCCTTGGCACTTTTTGTATTTAACAATAAAATGTTAAGTTCTTTTTAAAATTTTCAATGAAATGTAACAGACATACTGAAAAGTGATCAAATTATGTGTTCAGCTCAATGAATTTTCACACTGAATGTACCTAAAAAACCAGCAGCCAGATCGAGTAAGAGAACATTACTTACCAGCACTGGAGTAGGGAAACACATCCATCCAAAAAGACTGAAAAACAGGTCCTAGTTTGTTTGTTTGATTTTAATAGAAAATGTAGCGTAACATGAAAAGTATTTCCACAATTGGGTAATGCACCAATCATCTGGTCACCCGTCAGTCCTATGTCACAGTTGAGTAGAGCTATTTATTGCTCTGACCTAACTCCTAGAACTATCCTAGTGTGCATCTGATAAGGATAGAGAGTCTAGTGCATGAGCACTTAAAAAATATGAGACGTATGAGTAAATGAATTGAACTTGCATTTGAGAGACTGAAGACATGGGTAGTGACATAAAGCTCACGGGTGTAATCATGGGTACAAGCACTATATACATAATCCTGCATCCTTGGAAGGATATTGAAAAAAAGATCTATTCATGTATGGTAAAAGGTTGGGTAAAAGCTACGGTATCAAGTTTTCTAGAACATTTTGTAACTCAGTCATTCAAAGTATTTTGTAAACTTTAGAATCATAAACTTGAGAGGTTAGAGCTGACAATTCCAAATTATAAAAAAAAAAAAAAGTAGTAAACATTTGGATGAAGGGCCAGACTCAAGAAAATGAAAGTCTTTTCATTCTCAGGAACAAAGCAACATAAATTTGTCAGCGTTTCAGAGAAAATATGAGAAAAGAAGATATTGGTAAACTTTGAATAAGCAAAGAACAGTAACTAGAAATCAACTGTACATACACCCCTTATTATTTATATAAGATGTTTAAAATGTCATTGGTATCTTGGCTTTTTTGTTTTGCTGTTTTTATTTTTTAACACAGTCCACATTAATACACACACACAGTCTCACCCAACTGTCAGTTGAGAGAGTGGACTGTAGCAAACTAACAGTTCTGCTGAGGGCAATTTAAAAAAAAAAAACAGATAAAATCCAAAAATATCTGTTTGAAGTACTAGGAGACCTACTGATTTGTCAGGATTTGAGAGGCCAGATCTTAGACAGATGAGAGGCTCATGGATATAAGCCTATCTTCCTGAAAGCCCATTTCTCCCCAACAGGGTATTTGACAATTCTTGGCATGGGGCAAGAAGTTGAGAAGCCAGGCAGAGGGCAGCCACTAAGAGACATAACTTTTAATACTCTTAAAGGGTTGCAGAGACAAAAAGTGGAATTCAGAACTGAAAAGACACAGAGGGATTCAGAAAAGTGACTCTGACATGTGCTTTCTCCTTGAAGTATTGCTTACTGAGCTGCACAGAACAGGGGGCACAGAAGCCAAGGAGAAAGGAGATAAGGAAGAAAAATAAACATTTTGCAGAGTGGAGTTTTCAGCAAACTCACAGTTGTAGGAAGACAAAAACTAGACATTAGGACCTGCCAAGGGAAAACAAGCCAGGCTTTCAGTCAGTACTCCTCTGGGCCTATGATTAGGGAAACCCAGAAGCAAGACAAACCTTAAACGTCTGCAAACTGGCCTTAATTACAGTGGCTGATTGGATTTTAGTGATCTACTTTCTATGGTGGCAAAGAGTGAGGTAAATACTCTCAGAAGGTAGATGACATCCAGAGCATCTTCATACACAGTGTTGGACATTTAATGAAAGATGGCCAGGCACATAAAGAAAGGGGACCAGAAGAAAACAAAAATATAAACTGGCAAGTGACCCACACATTGGTGTTATTAAACATGGCCCTTAAAATGACTGTGCTTAATGTATTTGAGGAAATAATTGACAAGATGGGATATCTATTTTTTTATATAATCTAACAAAAATTCTAAGGACCAAATTGAAACAATAAACTTTTTGCAGCAAAAAAAAGAAAATTCTAAAACTGAAAAATACAAAACAAATTGAAACAATAAACTTTTTGCAGCAAAAAAAGAAAATTCTAAAACTGAAAAATACAAAATAAAATCAAGAAATTAACAGATTGTGTAATGATAAATTAGGAACGGCAAAGGGAGCTGATGAGCCCTAAGAAAGCAAAAAATAAACTGAAACAGAAAAAAGGACTAAAAGTGCAGAAAATAAAGTAAATATGTGAGGTAGGGTAAAAGTTCTAACATAAAAGAAAGAGTCCCAGAAAGGCGGGAACAGAGCAGAAGTAGTATTTGGAAAATACTAAAATTGTCCAAAATATGTTCTCTAACCACAGCAAAAGTAATAAGCTAGAAATCAACAGCAAAAAGATAACTAGAAACCCCCAACTGCTTAGAAACTAAGAAGTACATTTCTGTATGACACCGTGGTTCAAAAAATAATCACAATGGAAATTATAGAGTATTTTAAACTAAATAATAATAAGAATATGACAAAACAAGACTTGCGGAATGCAGCTAAAGCTATGCATAGAGGAAAATTTACACCCTTGAATGAAAATATTTGTTAAATGAAAACCAAAAATCAAAAACATAAGCTTCCATTTCAAGAAACTAGAAAAAATTTTAGAAAATTAGAACCAAAGAGTATAAAAGTAAATAATAAAGATAAAAGTAGAAACACAAGAGATAGAAAACAAATATATAATAAAAAAAATCAAAACAAAACCAAGTCAAAAAAGCTAGCTATTTAAAAAGATTACAAAAAGTCATAAAACCTTTGCAATATACATCAAAAAACTGAGATTTACCAGTATAAAAAAGAAATGTCAATATCAGGAGTGAAAAATAGGAATAAGACCACACAAACTATAGACATTAAAAAGATCATAAGAGAATATAAAGAAAACCTTATAACAATAAAAGTGCAAATTAAGATGAAATAAACAAATTCCTAAAAAAAAAA
>CM053502.1:39404987-39442900 GCA_028627145.1 Eidolon dupreanum | reverse complement strand
TCCTGGCTTTGGTATGAGTGGCAATGTTACAAGTTCTTGAAAAACTGAAATTCAGAAAGAAGATAGTAAACTGTAGGAAGATAGTAAACTGTAGGAAGAAGTTTAGAGAGTTCTCAGAAGCTAGTGATTGAAAAGGTTTAGTTTAATTATTAGAAGGCTAGTTCTGGATTGAAGGGTGTTGTGGTTTAGATACCACACACATGAGAGGATTTTAAAGTGACACCAGCAGAGTGATACAAGGAAGCCAGTTTATAATGTTGAGGCTGACATCTTCTAATCCAGCACTTACTGGGAATACCACTTTATCTTTTAAATTCATACCACATGGTGTCTGAGGACTTCCCAATTTTTCCTTCTAGAATGCCAGCTTCTTTGAACTCAGGAACCAGGTTTTCCATATATATGCATTCCATCCAAAACCTGATATAGAATTTGGCACATAGATTGTGGTAAGAGAACACTCAAAAAAGTAGCAGTATACTAATTCCTTATAGAATTTTTATAAAACCTGTTTATAAATTCCTTGTAAAATTTACTTAATTTGTTTTCATAATATTGTTTTCATTAGAAAAAATGGGCATATTATTTCGTCTTCTGTTTTCATTTCTCTCTCTCTCTCTCTCTTTTTTAACATGTCGAAGTTTGTATTTGTTCCTTACATATTATTGATATGTTAGACAATTATTTGTAATACTTTTATGTAGTTAATCTCTTTAAAAATTATTCCTTTGCTTATTCCATAAATATTTATTGAGGATCTATTTTGTATCAGGCCCTATTCCAGAGGCTGATAGCAGTAAACAAAAAAGAAATAGGTTTTAGCTATCTAGAAACAGACTTTAAATAAAAAGTCATGCAATTAATATATAATTATAAATTATGTGTAGAGAATTTTATTTTATTTTACAGTTTTTTAAAATTTAAATTTATTTATTTAAATTAGTTTCAAGTACACAGTACTTTGGTTAAACATCTATATAGTTTATAAAACAATTCTCTCAATTGCTCCCTCCCTTCCCTGGCCCTCCACCTAGCCATCATATTAATTCTAACTGCATTCCCTCTGCTATGCTCCCCATCCCCGTGATCAACTATCAACTACTTTTGTACTTCTTTAACCCTTCATTCTATTATCGCGGCCCCCCAACCCCTAGAGAATTTTAATTGAGAGTGAAAATGGAGGTTCTTTTATATGTCCCCAGTTTCGGAATTCTGGATGCAATTTTAGTAGCTTAGAAAATTTAATTTCAAAAAAGCTGGTATACAGACTAGATTTCTTTAATAAAAACATAATAGTGTTCCAGGAGGTAGCAGACACCCATTATCCACATAGCTTTTTAATCTTTTCTATATTAATTCTTCTATTTATAGCCACACAATATGTAAAATGCAGCTGCCTTGGTATTCCTCCTACTTATAAATGACACAACGAAGTCTTAGCTTAATTAAAACACTATAAATGAGGGTGGGGAATCCCAGCTTCTTTCTCTTTTCTTCTGCTGTCAATAGGATTAGAATATTTCTCCATCCAACTTTGCCTTCAGATGCTTATCACCGGCATTTTTAGAATCGCCAGCTAATGAGAGGTATCAGCAAATCGGGGGGAGGGAGAAAAAGGCTTATTTTCCAATTATGAATGTACTGATTCATTAACACTGACTTGAGCCTTCATTTTAGATTCAGGTTGTCATGGACTTGCAATCCAACAATAGTGGCATGCGGATCTCTGCCATCTTTCATCAATCATGCATGGGGATGCTATGCTATTGAAGAAACAGCAGAAAGAAGAGCTGAAAAGGAGTATAATATTTATGCCCAAAGTCAAAATTATATAAGCTTACTGAAGGACCCCAATTCTTTTTATTCATCATTGGCATATCTCAAAATATATTGCAATAATGGCTTATTCTACAAAGTTTAAACTAGACACTAGGAAATCCAAAGTAGAGAGGTCATTACCTAATCCAGTATTACAACTTACCTAAACTTATGGAAAAGTTCATGGCAGTATTAGTTAACGCATCATATTATTATAGTTTAAATATTAACTCATTATTATTCCTCAATATTTATTAATATACCCAATATTTTTATAAGATTATACTTGTTTAGCGATGTACTACCAAAAAATATCAATTTTTAGAAGAAAGAAAGTTACCTTGTTTATTATTGTCAAGTAACCATCTCAAACTAACTCTTTACTTCAACTTACATTTGTTTTAGATTTTGGAGAATAATCTATACCACTATATGTCATATATCAGTGACTGAGATACCATCTTTAGAAATTTTGTCCATTTCTAAGCATCAATGGTACTATTATTTTCTTCATATGTTTGTTTAAATTGATTAATTTTATTCTCATTAACCTAACTTAAGGAATAATATGATTAAAATCAAGGGATTTATGTGATAGTCGTATTTTTTCAAATAACATTAAAATAAAGCCCAGAGCTTAGAGTCTATAATTGTTATAAGCTGGAGTGTTAGTTTAAGGCAAGCTTTAATTCTTGCTGCTTTTAAACTGAGACTTTATGGTTGTTTATTACAGAAAAATTTGGCCTATTCTGAGTGATAAGGTATATAACTTTTGTATTAATTGTTGTATACCACATTCTGCATTCACATTTTCCTAAATTCTTTAGTGACTGCCAAACTGTAAATGCACAGAGTGAGAATCCAAGAAGCCTAGCAAAAAGTAGCAGCTATGAGGTAGACATTTTAGTAGCTTCATGGAGCTGGGGAGAAAGTTTGAAGTTCAAGTGCTGTTAAGTTAGAAAGGTTTGATAAATATCTTAGACTCTTCATTAAAATTTCAGACAAGCCCCACCTTATAAATAATGCTCAGGACATGGGGTTCCATTCTAAAATTGATTGTAAAATAGAAATAAATCCACTGTAAAAAAGAAACTTAAAATAAGCCTCCATTTAATATTAATGTGATCTACCAATAGCTTAATTGCTTCCCATTACAAACTTAACTTTATGTAGGGAAAAGATACAAAAATACAGAAACTATATAAAGTATCATCTCAATATCAAGGATAAAATAAAATATAAACTATCAATCAAAGAGAAAACATAGTTAAGAGAAGCAAACCCATAGTAGACTCATGTTAGAATTGAGACAGGGATTTTAAAACAGCTGTAATAAATTTGTTAGAAGATTAATAAAAGATGAGCAGAATGAGTCACCAGGGAATCTTAGAAGAGAAATGGAACCTATAAAAGAATCAACTAAAACTCTAGAGCTGAAAAATACAGTATCAAAAAAATATATATAATTGTACAGATGTTAAAAGATTAGACACTGCAGAAGAAAGGACCAGTCAATTTTAAGACAAATGGATAGGAATGATCCTAACTGAAGAACAAAGGAAAAATGATTGAAAAAATTAGCCAAATTGTAGTGATATGTGGGATAACAAGTTGATTGACATATGTGTACCTGAGATACCAGAAAAAAAAAAGAGAGTATATTTTTCTTTTTTTAAAAAAAATAAAACATTTTCCTTAATTTAGTGGAACTACATCAACCCACAAATCCAAGCAGCTTAGTAGAGAACTGATAAAAAGGTAAATATAAAGAATACCATGTCTAAGCAAATCATAGTTCAACTGCTAAGACCCAATATCTTGATTTTGGACTTTTAGCCTCTAGAACTGTGAGACAGTAAAATTCTGTTGTTTTAAAGACAAGTTTCCAGTTTGTGGTATTTTGTTATTGTTGCCCTAATGAATACAGGTATGAAGCAACTGGAACTTCCATATATTGCTAGTGATATTTTAAAATAATCATTTCTTATTAAGTTAAACATATACTCACTAATATCACTCAGCAATTCTGCTCTTAGGTATAATTTCAAAGAAAATAAGAATATATGTCTCCAAGAAGACTTGTTCAAAAATGTTCATAGCAACATTAGTTATAATAACCACAAACTGACACAAGTAAAAATGTCCATTAACAGGTGAATGGGTGGACAATATAGTATTTTCATGATATTGAATTCTCTTTAGGAATGAAAAAGAATGAACTACTCATAAATGCAATAATATGGATTGCATCTCAAAAACATTATGCTGAGTAAAAGAGGCCAGACACAATGTTGAACATATTGTACGATTCCATTTATTTGAAAATCAGAACAAGCAAAACTAACTTATTATGATAGAAATCTAAACACTGTTTTCCTCTGTAGGTTCACCTATAAAGGCGCATGAAGAATACTCTGAGGTGATGGAAGTACTTTATATTATGATTGGAGTGTTGGTTATGTGGATTTATATATTTGTAAAAACTCATCTACTCTACACTTAAGTTGTTTGCATTTATTGTATATAAATCATGTCCCTAGAAAATTATTTTTAAAAACCTCCAATTAAAAAAGAAAAAAAAGTTTAACTTCCACTTCTGGGTAGAATGGAGAAGTATGACAGGTCAAATCTCCTGCCAAGGACAACTAGAAAATCCAGATAAAATACATATGCCATCTATGCAAAGCACCAGAGAACTTTGGGAACAATGAAGAACGGAGGGATTAAGATTCCAAAGAAGGAAAACCACAGAGCTGAGTTGGGAGTCTGCAGATGCTTTTTTTCTTGGGAGTTTTTGCCAAATCATTTGGCAAGCAAGAGGCTGCCAATCCAGACTTTGCTCTGGGGAAATTGACTGCTGGGGTCAGAAAAGCAGCAGAGGTTTTGGAGGTTTCATATGGTTAGAGAGACACAGTTGTAGCCTCAGTGAGTCTCAGTCCCACTGCCAGTTTTTCTTTCCAGATTTAGTAAATCCCACAAGGCTGGAGGCTAAAGAGTGAAGATAAAAATTTTTTGTGTAGGAAACTCTACAGTCCTCATTTTTCCTTTCTGACCTTGTCAAAAGGAATATCACATCTTTTTTCTTACCTTTTTTGCTTTTGTCAATGAAGGTTTTGTCTAGATGACTTTTATCATTACTTTTCTTCAAATAAGAAAACTGATCTATTCTTCGTAACCAATTCAAATATAATTTTTTATGTGATTCTGGGAAAATTTCCTAGTTACTCTGAACTTTAGTGTTTTCCTCTAACAAATGAGGATAGAATATACCTGCAAGATTGTGGTAAAGATGAAAAAAGATAATATAAATGAAAATACTGTAAGAGCACCCAGGACATAATAGTTCTTAAAAAATTATTCTTCACAGAGGTCAATATACAATAAATTATAATTCTATACACCAACAAAACAGAAAAATAAAAGTTCAAAAAAAGAACAAACCCATTTACACTAGCACAAAAACACAAACTACATAGGAATGTATCTAGCAAAAATTGTATGAGTTGTATACTGAAAGCCAGAAAACATTTGCTGAAAGTAAATAATAACTACATAAATGGAGAAATATGCCATAGTTATGGATTGGAAATTTCATTACTTTAGAAATATTTATTTTTCCAAAAGTTGATAAATAAATTCAAAAACATTTCAATTAAAATTCTAGCAAGATTTTTTTGGCAGAGATATCAAGCTTATTTTATTTATTTATTTTAAATTACAGCTTTATTGAGGTAAACTGACATAAAATTGTGAGGCTAATTTTGAATTTCATATTCCTTGGAATTTCTAAGGAAGTCTTGAAAATAATTTCATTACAGATCTTACCATCTATTAGGAAACTATAGTGAATAATTAAAATGGTACTATATCGATGCAAGGATAGATAAACTAATCAACAGAACAGAATAGAAAGCTCAGAAACAGAACCACACATATGCGGTACCTAGTTTATAGCAAGCGCAACACTACAGGGACAGCTGATCTTTTTTTATAAATTGTGTTGAGTAAATTAGAGATATATATGAAAAGAATTTTATCTGGATCTATATCCAACAGCATACCTTGGGCTATGTTTAAATTAATAACACTTGTTCATCAAAATACCTTGAAAGAGTAAAAAGGCAATATAGATTGAGATTAGATATTGCAATACATGAATCTGACAAAGGACTCATATCAAACATATATAATGAACACCTACCAAGTAATAAGAAAAAGAGATAATCTATTTAGAGAAAAGGGCAAAAACTTGAACAGTCACCTCACAAAGTAGAAAATCACCAATAAACATAAAAAAGTGTTCAATGTTATTAGTCTTCAGGAAAAAGCAAATTAAAACCACCATGAGATCCTAATGCACCCAGATGAATGGATAAAATTAAAAGGTAGAACAATCCAAGTATTGGTGAGATTGCGGAGCAACAGAACTGCTGCTGGTGGGAATGAAAATGGATACAACCATTTTTGCAACATCTACTCAGGCTGGACATAACCATAGTCCATGGACCAGAAATTCCACTTCTGATGTATACCCCCAAATAGAGACATACTAGAACATTTATTAACAGCACTGCAGAAGTGTGGATAAAATGTGATATATTCACACAAAGGAAAACCATACAGCAATGAAAAGGAAAGATCTGTGACAGAAGTTTGGATGAATCTCACAAACAGAATGCTGAGTGAAAGAAGGCACACAATAGCACATTGTGTATGATTCTATTTATATAAAGCACAAACAAGCCAAAACTCATCTATGTTGTTAGAAGTCAGGACAGTGGTTATGCTATTGGACTGAAAGGGAGCCCAGGGGGTTCTATAATGGGGTATTAGAAGCTTGATCTGGGTGCTGGTTACATGAATATGTTCAATTTGTGAAAATTTATCAAGCTGTATACTTATGTCTATTATATTTTAATAAAAAATAGGAAAAATATCTTTTCCTTCTCTTCACTGACGTTCTCAGCTAGAATTATAACTGGTTTTACTGAATGAACTGTCACTAGAGAGATACAGTCAAGACAGCAACACTTTTTTTTCTTTCCTCCTTAGTTTAAACCCTCCCTTGATGAAATATTGGGCAGGTCCCATGGCGTTTCCAGTCATGCTTAGATAAAAATCAACAGTCCCTTTGTTTTAGCATTAAAAAGTTCACTCTAGCCTAATAATCATAACATCAGCCTGGCTTAGTGTAACCCTCAAAACTTCAAGCTCTTATCCAACATAAGCCTTTTCCCTACCCCAGTAGGTCCTGACCTCGGCCTGGAAGCTCACAGAGGAAGAGGTTAAGTTCCTGGTTATCTTTCTTTCTTCTTCTTCTTTTTTTTAATCAGTTCCCAGCTGCCCTTTTTGCTCAGTAGCTGCTGGATTGTCTAAGCCTTGAGAGTCAGGCCAAGTCATCGATGATTAGCAGAAATGGCACCATTGAATATGGCCAGAGCAGCTGTGGTGTACTTTTAGTTCCTCCTGGACACTAGTTCTCATAAAGTGCTTTTGTGGGTTTTCTGGAGACGATCCCACTGAGACCTCAGATGGTGGTCCCCCTGATGTACACAATGCTTGTCCTCCAGCAGCTGCTTTATGAGTTGCTCCCAGGCCTGGGATTCCAACCACAGCCTACACGGACCCTCGCAGCTGAGGTCTTCCCACTGCCATAAAGCCTTCTTCAGCATGATCCCTTTGGAAAAGATTCCAGATCAGCAACTTCTCATGAGATCGACATCTTTCCTTCCCAGAAAACATACACCTTTGCCTTGCTGTATGTAGAATGGCAGCTTGCTCCCAATACATTCCTCTCTTCACTTTGCTGCTGGCTCCTTGCTCACCTTTAAATGACCATATTAGGTTAATACAGAAGTCCTCACGTTCTCCAAACTTCTGAGGTGCCCTTAGCCCCCCTCACTTGGCTTGAGGAAAAGGAAAGCATCTTCGTTTTCTCCACTAATAAGAGAGCAATGCACAGTGCACTGACTATTCTCTCCAGAGAAATCCCCCCTGGCCTGGCCTTTGGTACATCAACCCTTCTGTGCTCCTCAGGTGGGACTCTTTGTGTGCCCTCTGGAAATGGTCGAGCACCGTGCCTAAGGGCAGTGATGTCACTGTGAGATACTTGGCATCTAAGGGGTTGTTCTCAAAGTGAGACAGCAGTCTCATTTTTAACATTCTCTTACATAATCTCTTTCCTCTTTTCATCTATCATAGTTTTTCTCTGTTGGCTTTTGTCACTTTCAACCTTTGTGTTCTAGTTATTGATAGGCATATCAGATTTTCCCTACTGGACTATTAGTTTCTGTTTTAACTTCATATTCCTCACAAAACCTACTAGAATGTTGGTACAGATTTGGGGCTTAATACATATCAAGTGATTGAATGGGTAAACAATTAGAGCTGCCCCTCATAGGATGGATCACTTGGGACATTGCTCAACTGGACCTTTTGTTTAACATCCTAGTTTTTCTGGTTCTGTAGCCCATGTATAAAACGTATTCATTCAAGTGCTATTCAGTCAGTAAATTTATTTTTTGAGAATGTATTATATGTCAGGCACTAGGTAAGTAATTGGAAATCAAACAGATATAGTCTCTTCCATTTTGGAGTTTAGAAACGAATTGGTATGAGTTTATCATTGAGAGATGAGTAAGTTTTGGCTAAGTGGATAGGTAGAAGGAGAGCCAATGTCTGCAAAGGAATAATTGTCACGTACTCTTGACTTGGAAGTGAGAGTGTGCAGATGTGTCCAGAGAGAGACTGTAGAGGAACCAAGCTGTAGTAGAGCAGCCTAGAACAAGCACATGGCCTGGTCTTGGAGAGTAGTGCTCTTGTGGAGGATGAAGTGAGCCTATGGACAGATACAGACAGGCTTGGGCAGACAAGGGCAGCTCTGGAACCTGGTTTACTTCAGCATTGGGAAGTCATATTTCTTAAATGTATGATTTACAATATCCTATAAATCCTTTGTAAACATACTCATCCCAATTAATGAAAATAAACACTGAGGTATTGTACTGAAGCCTGCTTGTGATGGTTCCTGTCTCTCAAACGATAAATAACCTTGTCAATTTTGTAAGATATTTAAATGTTCTTGCTTTATGATGTCACTGAATTATGGACTTGTTATCTTCCTTCAACTTTTCCCACCACATGTACACACACACACACACACACACACACACACACACGCATACATCTGCCCGAAGAAACTGTTGCTATTTGGCTGCTCAGCAGTCAGGTACTTACTTACCTTTCATTAAATTAATTGACAAGAAATCTGAAAAGTGACCTTGGGGAAAGAATGTGGGTTATTCCAACTGAAGCTTTAACAAAATCATGCCAAGTTTGCCTGCGGTTATACAGGAGTTCTGCAAAATAGGCTGAATTCGGCACATTTTCTCACCATTAGAATATCATGCACAATCATCTCAGCAGCAAAACTCAAATGCACATAAAGAACCAAGAGTGTGTGGTCTAGAATATTAACAATAAAATTTAATTTGAAGGCACTTCTGCCTGTAGGGCTTTGGGCACTTAGAAAAGAAAAATAACTGAAAACAAAAGAAGATCAAATAAAATGACAGGCTGATCACAATCTCTGGTCTACAAGCAGAGAGCTGCTATAACTCCTAATAACATGTGAATGAGCAAGGTTTATGGAGTGTTGTATAACAGATAAAGGATACTAAAAATATAGAAGGAAAAAAGCCTTCATAATGTCACTGTTTATTGCTGTAAAATGTAAGGTACTTACTGACCAACCTGAAAAACACAGGGAATTCAAAAGGACCTAAATCCTAGCATTGAGCCTAAACATTCAAGGTGTACCCTTCCTGTGGCTGGGTTGATTTTTTTATGTGGCAAGATAATTCCTTCCAATATTTTGTGGTCCTGGCAAGCATCAGTAGTCACATCACAGCTGTGGGTAATGCCACACGTGAAGGTCAAGGACTGGGCTAGAATAAGCATCTACAGGGAAGCTGGAAAGGATATATAGGCAGGTGGAAGCAAGAATTCACTAGTATTCTAGGTGAATAGTATGAGGGTAGGTGGAGAGGAATGGGAGCACACTGTTAAAGGCAGGAAGTAGAGTTCTCCCAAAACACAGTGCAGGATTCAAGTCTTATAGCCAGGAAAAAGAATGGATACTTAAAAAACAAAAAAAAACAAAAAAACAAAAACAGCCACCAAAGGTCAAGGTGCAGAGCCCAATGGAGGTAGCAAGTGATGAAGGCTGAAAGTCAAAGGGGGTGAGGGAAGACCTGGGGAGTAGATTTCAAAAAGAGGGCTGGGTTGGATCTGTCTCAGGAGACCATGTTGGGAAGCAGGGAGGTCTGTGTTTACTCAGAGTGGTCAGACAAAACACTTTGTGACAAGGAACATCTCTTTCAGATGGCTACAAGAGAGCTATTTCAGCTGACAGATGAAAAATCAACACCAGATGGCTCCAAAAGAGGTACTTGCTGGTTTTTCTACCTCAGGAAGAAGAAAGTTGAGCAACAAGGCAATGCCTATGTTCCAATAAGGTTTTCAAGTCTGCTTCATGGAACACATCTTGTAAGATGCTCAATAAGAAAGTACTCTGTGGTCAAATACACTTGGAAAAAAATTGCTTTATATTATCTTTGTGATTTGCAATGTATATTAGTATATTAAAGGTCCTGAAAAGTCCTGAAGAGTCCTGTTAAGCTTTGTTAACCTTGCTTATTGCAATGTTTCACAAAATTGCTTGACTGTAGAATACTTTTTTAAAAATATAACATCTATTAATTTATTGAGGTACCTTTGTTCTTTGCAGCACACTTTGAGAAATGTTTTTCCAGAACTTTTGTTACATTAATCCTGTGGACTCAATTATAAAGACAAAACCCACCTTGACCCAATACCATGAAGATTATAGAAAACACCTGCTTTCATGGTATAAATGAATTAATACCGGGTGTAGATACAACATTATCCAGAGAAAAAGTTTGTTATTTATTTTAAATACTCATTTCCAGAAAGGATTTGAAATGGTGTGTGTATGTGTGCTGAATTATCATTTGAGTGGAGAGAGATGGCCAAGACAGTCTTTTGGTTACATTGACTTCTGTTTTTGAAGTGGGAATGACATGAGCAATCTTGATAAACCAAGCAATGGATACCAAGTGCTTTGAGAATATGCTTGTCATTATTCAAGCCTGGCTATTAGACATAGGGTAATGAGAAAACATGATGGATGCTTATACAAAGATGCATAGAATTTTTTGACTACAAATCCATCAAACTCAGCATCTAAAAATGAAGATTGTACTTTTGGTGTTTGGCTATCTCTGTGTTGCAAACTACAGTTGCAGAATTGTGATTGTTATGAGAGGGTTAGGTATGGAATCAGCAGTTCTTAAATACTTTTAGAGATGGAATTGACCTTAACACACAAGTTTTAAGCAAACTGGGTCAATGCAGGTTTTTGGCCAGGCTTTGGGTAGCTCGGCATGTGTTACACTCTTCTATGGATTTTCAATAATAGCATTCTCTGTTTGAAGCTGATAGCTCAAGCTGATATGAAGGGCCACATGTCCTCTCCATCTCCTCCCTCCACAGAGAGTTCTAGTTGCGGGATAAAGAATGAGGAACATTTTGTATTTTGTTTGACTTACGTCTTCCTCAAGGTCTGGGTCATAGCATTTGTGTGGAGGACTAAGGAACTGGGGGCAGGGGTGCCTTTTTCAAAGAGGGTTATTAATAGAAAGGAGCAGGAATTAAAAGAACTGAGGAATTATGGAAAGTTTAAGGGAAGGAGGCTGAGGGAAAGAATGCAGGAAGAAGACGCTGTGCTGATTGTGGGGTTGGCTATGTGTTGTGATCTAAGAACACATAGGTGTGATCAGGAGATCAAAGACATGGGACAATGAGGTTTCCTAATATTGCAACTGCCTGAAAAAGTGCTTCAAAATAAATTGGGATCCATGGTAGTGAAAGAATCAAGTCAATGCCCCAAATAGCTACTTGAGCTATTGAACAAAAGAAACTGTAAGTACTGAGGAGAATCCAGTACTGCAGGGAGGTGGCATGGGACAGCTAGGCTTCTCCCTTGTTTCCATTTAACACTTGTTTGCAAAGAAGGATCATCTGTGTGTATAACCCCACACTAAGCACTACATCCTCATGATCATTTAACTTAGCCCTTGCTCTCTTGGGAGTCAGAAGATTCAAGGACATCGAAGGTAGAATACAAGGCAGTGAGGAAAGGGTGGTTATGGCAAGAGAGGTAGAGGGGGGAGAATTTGGAGAATGTGTATTTGGGATGGACATGGACATTGAGGGTGAGTTGAAGGTAGAACTGAGCAGCTAGCTGCAAGTGTGCAAAGCTAAACACTGAGGTTAGTATCTTGGAATTTGTTTTAGTTGTCCTCTAGAAAGTTTAATGTTAAAGACTGGAAAATGCTTTACACACACACACACACACACACACACACACACACACACACACAACCATGAAGAAACAACTCTTCGTGGAATCATGGAACTTCTTTCTTCTGCAATAACAATGCAGTGGACATTTGTTATTATTTTTAGCCTTCCAGTGTCTGAAACTCCTTTCCATGTTTGAGAATGTCTCACATTTTGAGGCACAACCTATATTCTACTATAGACACTAAAATAGCAGACTTTCCCCTGCCCCAGCCTCCATTGTAGGTAGAATCTTTGTCACATGGCTTAGGCTCTGCTAAACATATTATTGAAATGAAAGCTAGTGATGTGAAGTAGTGATGTCTACCAGAATCTATTCAGTTGGCAACACTGGCACTAGTGCAGTGGGAGTGGCCATGGCAGTAAGGACAAGGTGCAGGGGTGGTAACTGGGCAGTGAAGGCTCTGGTGGCAGTAGTGATGATAGTGGCCATGATGGTGGTGACAGCAGTCATGCAACAGTTGCAGCTTTCTAGAGGTAACAGGGACAGTGAAGATTTTAGTGACAGCTCTAGTGCCTATTGTCTAGTGATGCTGGCAGTGTCTTTGGCATGTGTGCCCAAAGGTAGCAGCAATTTTACACTGTGATTTTGGGCATGGTATCTGGCATTGTAGCCTCTAAGCCTTGTTCTCTGGTTTTCCAGAAAACACTGCAAGCTACTCAATATCCGTGTTCATTTAAATTAGCCTAAATGTGTTTCTGTTGCCTACAACTAACAATTCTGAGAAAATTCTTTTTAAAAATGTGGTTGTAATTCTACAAGATACTATTTCTGCATACCAAGCCAGTAATGCCAGAGTTAGTTTTTTATTCATTCAACAAATATTTACCAGGCTTCTACTTTGTGTCAGACATTGTTAGAATATAGCAGTCACCAATATGGACACTGTCTTTGTCACTAAGGAGCTTACAGCCTGGTAGAAAATACAAGTATTACATAAAAAATGAAAAGTATAATGACCGAGTTCTATAAAGGGCTAAGTGTGGCTATATGCTATGGGAAGCTTAACAAATAGGGAAGCTTAACCTAGTTTTAGGTACCAAGAAAAGCAAAAAGTGAAATGGATGATTTGTAGGAGTTAGCAAGGTAAAGGGAAGTACAATGAGAGAAAGCATTTCAGATGTGGGAATGTGTTGAATACCCAGAGGTGAGAGATGCAATGGGGATTTTGAGAATCTAAAAGAAGTGTTGTCTGCCTGGAGGAAAGTGAATACGGAGAACACTGAGGTAAGAGATTGGAAAGTTAATGAAAGAGTATGAAGAGCTTTGTAAGCTATGAAAATTGTGCAGATTTCAGAGACCCTCCATCTGTGGAGACAATTGTCACAACCTGAATTCATTTGCCCCAGAGGAAAGAGGATAAAGAAGAACCCAACAAAAACTTAGAAGTCAACTGAATTTCAAAAGAGATTATTTTAGGTTGTGGGTTGAACCGAGCTCCTCTCTCAGATTCATATGTTGAAGTCTTAACCTCTAGTATATCAGAAGTTGTAACTGTATTTGGGGATAGCACCTTTAATGAAAATTAAGTTAAAATGAGATCACATGGTTGGGCCTTAAACCAATATGATTATTGTCTTTATCAGGAGAGGAGATTAGGACATAGATAACACACAGGTGAGGGAAGACCATGTGAGGACACAGTGAGAAGGTGGCCATCTGCAAGCCACAGAGAGGGCCTCAGGAGAAGCCAACTCTCCTAACATCTTAATTTTGAACTACTAACAGTAAGAAAATAAATGTTTGTTATGAAGCCACCCAGTCTGTGGCGTTTTGTTACGGCAGACTTAGCAAACTGTACATTTTGAAACCTAAATAGAGATAATAGTCTTGAAAATCAAAGAGCTTTTGATTTGTAAAATCTGAGATTTTTGAAGAAAGATATTACACATACCCAAAGCCCAAAGAGATAAATGCTGTAAGAGGTAATGCATCACTTTAATACCATAAGTACATCACTTTAATACTTTAAAATAAAATAAATGTACAGCAGGGGGTAGAAAATAAACTAGAGCCAGATATCAGAAACTATCTCAGAGAAGGGACCCTGTGCTCCCATCCTGCTCTGGGCTGGTGGAAAACCCCAGAGATGTTTGGGAGTACATCAAAAACAGGGGGCCTAATCTTCACCTCTTCCCATCTGGTTTAGAAGAGTCAAGTCTTTTACACAAATCTGTATTCATCATGGAGCTACATACTAGAATAGCAATGGCCAAGTGAAGCAACTCTGTGGATGGGTCTACAGTCTCATAAAATCTTAAGCACACAACGTGAAGCAGGAAGTCAGCCCTGTGCTCATGAAAGGGGTACAGATCTGTCAAAGAGAGACCAAGAGACTCAAAGAGTCTTGAGACTGGAATAGGGAGTACATGGAACTGTCGGTTGGAGGGTGAGGCATCCCAGCAGGCAGAAAGGAGAGAAATAAAACAGAAGAAAATGATATGGAATTTGACTGAGCAATCAGTAATAATTTGATTAAGAAACATAAATCACAATGAGATATAGAAAATACAGGATGTTTGTGGCCTATTGCATTCATATTACTGTACTTGCAGATAAATATAGCTGTAGGACTATAAGTGAGGAATTATCAGTTATGAGAAAGAGAAACTTAAATTTACTTCAAAATCTAGCAGACTCAAAAGACTATGACCACTTGACATTCTGAGAAAACGTCTTCATGTGGGTGACTCCGAGTTCACACAATTCTTTCATAAAGCCAGTTAAATGAGTCGGTAATACCTCTTTTAGACAAAACAAAAACATGGTGAACATGAGTAGTCCTAGAAAGGTTTGGGAAAAACTGATTTGGTTGAATTAGACCATTAAGAATTACAAATACTTTTTGTTTTCTGGGGCAAATACCAAGAATATTGATGCAGTAGCCTAGAAAGGCATTGGTAGCTCTAAATTCACATTTCAGGTTTTTTCCACTTGGATATCTAATTGCAAAACAACGTGGGAAGGTTTTTGGTGACTTCATCTCCTGTTGATTCCTAGAACACGATATCTCAGAAAGACAGAACTACACTGGAGAGTCTAGAAACCAAAATCTGCTCAAAGCATTGGAAAATTCCGGTGTGATACAAACTAAGAACTAAAAGGGGATGGTTGGTAATTTAGAGGGTTAGTAATTTATAGGGTTTGTAATTGTGGTGAGTTAAATTTGAAAGAAGTCGATTTTTGCAAAGCGAGTTGTTAGTTGCTGATTTCCAGCAAATATTAGAAATGAACTCCATATTAATAGTTTTTTAGTGATTTTTCAAAAGTTTCATCTCATTTTGGGGTTACAAAATTGGCATAATTTTGTTTAAAATATGATAAATGTTTAAGCTTCATTTCTGTCATTTTCTTTAGTGCCAAAGATACATTTCAGGATTTCAAGTGACTTTGAGTGAAATCTAGAAGAAGACACCTCTTCCGTTGGAGAAAGATAACTCTGCCCTAGGGTACAGAGCTCAGATCTCTCCGTTGGGCTCCCTGGCGTGGCCAACAACCTGTACAGATCTCCATGATTCTTAATGGTGTGATTCACTTTTACCCTAAGAGGTCTGTGATAGACAATCCCCAGTGATCCCCAATTTTTGGTATTTATATGCTTTGTAGTCCCCTCCAACACTGAATAAGGCTGACTTTTTAACTAATAGACTATCACAAGAATAAGAGACTTTTAAGGTTAGGCCATAAAAGACATTACAATTTCCTTCTTGCTCTCCTGGATCATTGCTCGCTCTGGGGGAAGTGAGTTGCCCTGTCATGAGGCCTCTGAAACAGCCATAAAGTGGGCTCCTACCAACAGCCATGTGAGTGATCATCTGAAAGCAAATCCCAGGCCCAGTCAGGGCTTCAGATGACTCCAGTCCTGGCAAACATCTTGACTTAAGAGAGATTCCAAGACAGAACTACCCAGTTAAGCCACTCCCCAAAGTCCTGCCCCACAGAAACTGTATGAACTAATATCTTTATTGCTTGTTTTAAGCTTTGGAGTCATGTACTATGTGAGAGTGAAGTGGGCTGGTGAGAGATGACAAAGGCAGTAACGGAGAATGCCAGGAACAGTTAGTGGGGATAAAAGGCTATAGCCCATATTGACAGTGAAATCATGAACCGGTTGGAAAAATTAAAGGAGAACTTCTCCTCTTATATAGGATGGGGACTTCATCATCTTAATTTGATTTTTAAGTATACTGAACTTATTTTTTTAAAAGATTAAATCATTTATCTATTGGTCTATAAGAAATAGCTTTGAAACTTAGTAGCTTAAAAACTAGGATGTTCTACTGGTTCTGCTCTCTCAGCTCACTCATGCAGGTGTAGTCATTTGGCAATTCAGCTGGGGTGATTTGCTCTAACATGGCCTCACTCACATGTCTGGGTCCTCATCTAGGCTGGTTGGAGCAGCTGGGATTGCTGGACAGTCTCCCATGTGATCTTCCATCTAGGACTTCTGCAGAGCATAACTGTGTCAGGGTTCTAAGAGTGTGAGCATGGAAATATAAATATATTGCTTCTATTGAGATCTGTTGGTCAATGCCAGGCATGAGTTCAGCTCAGCTACAAGGAGTGTATCTGATAGACTCCATTTCTTTATGAGAAGGCCTGCCAAAAATTTGTGGTTAGTTTTAACCCATTACAGTGATAAGGATCCCTTTTTGAAAATTCAAATAATACAGAAGAATAAAAGAAGAAAGCTGTAAAACACTCAAAATCTCATCATCCAGAAATTAGTGATATTAACATTTGGTTCATACCATATGCATATCTATCTATATGTATATATGTAAGAGGCTAGCTGGATGGAATGATGGATGGACAGATGGTAGGATAGCCCAAAAGAAATAACCACTAAGAAGTAAAAGTCATTATTTTTTTACCTACATGTTATAGTTTTAGACAAAATGGATTGAGTTCTTGCTAAGAAAGATGAGAAAATGACCTTTCTTATAATTCTTCCTATCTCTCCTTCCCCACCTATAGACTAATTTTGATTTGGTCAGAGTTTATAAATTTATTTACCTATTTTTTAATTATAATCCTTTTGGTCTTGAATGCTATGATTGCAGGTGCTCCTTTTACCGTGGCTCCCTCTTTTTGGCAGGTTGTCGAATAGTGTGCTATATTTCCTTAGGATTTCCATGTATCAGAATGTCTGTCACTTGCCTTTATCTTTGAATTACCATTTGGCTGGATGTAACATTTTTTCTTTCCCTTGGAACATTAGAAACATTGTTCCATTGTCTCCTAGCATTTAATGTTTTTAACAGCAAATGAGGATAATAGCCTGATTTCTGTCTCTCACTTGTAGACTTGATTTTTTTTTTTTGTTTAGAATTCCAGAGAATTCTAAAATTTTAATGATTTCACCAGAAAATATTGTTATATAACTTGTTCATATCAGTTTTTTAGTATTTAATTTATAAATTTAATCTATCCTTTATTTCGGGAAACAATTTCTGCATTATAAACCCAAATATTTTTAATGCTTTATTTAATTGATTTTTAGCATTATGATCCCAATTGTTCTTACGTTGGCTCTTCATTATTTTCCATGTCTATCATCTTCTAGTTATCTTAATTTCTTTGCTTTTTTTGGTGTATTCATGTTGATTTTCTAAAGCTTTTTAATATACATTAATTTTCTTTTTACTACTTTTATTATCGGAGTGCTAATTTCTTAATCTGTTTACTTAACTTTGAATTCTCTCCATTCGCCTTTTCTTATTGTGAGTTATATAGTGGAAACTGATTATAGCCTCTCTGTGGGATCTAAGTTCTCTTTTTTTTTCTGGAATCTAATAATTATTCTGCACTAGGTCCCCCTTTATGCTGCCAGAGTTGTATCTTATTTCAGTGTCCTCTGGCTCAGTTCCTCAAAGATAGCCCAGTCCCTGAAAGATAAAATCCTGGTGGACTTGTCTAAACCTTTAATGTCCCAAGGTCATATTCAGATAGTAAAAATAGAAAAATATAAACCCTTGCTTTGGGAAGGAAAATATTAGATCGGAAGTATAATGTCTTCAAGAATAAAATCAGCTATAACTGAAGGAAAGCTCTGTTGCAAATCACTTTTATAAAAATACTTGTTTTTAAAGGTTCCATGCTATAAATTGCTTTCTCTGAGCTGATAAGAAATTTGAAGAATATAGACTATTTAATGTCTATGTTGCTAAACAAAACAATTCAGATGCTAACTAGTTAGATTGAGTTAAAGCTCTAAAGTAAGATTAAAATTGGCTGTGTTTTTACTTTTATCGTAAGTAACAAAGCCTCTCCATTAATTTCCTTGATATTCAATGTAAATGATAAGGATTTTTTTTGTTGTTATTTTTCTATTGATCATCTCATTATTCATCTGATGTATAATCCCTTAGCTTCAATGTTTGAATAGACTTCAGGATGTTGAGAAATGTTTTATATAATTGCATGAAGTCATAAAATATGGCTGGTAAAAAAGGTAATCATGGCTAACAAAATATACATATTATTAATCAATTCAGATGTCAGTAAACCTTCAATGAATTCACTGTGCTTTGCTCCCCTTTCTCTTTTTTCCATATTTCTCTGGGTCTTTTTTTTTAAATACTGTAAAAATCACAGAATATTTTCTTGTGTTGAGACATTAATTTACTCAGTTGATTCTCTTAGAGTAGTGGTTTATAACAAGCTTGTTAAAGTGTTTTTGACAGTTTCTAAATCTAACCCCTACATGAAGCCAAGACGGATCAAAACAGACATAGTGTTTGAAGAGAGAAGAAATGTCACATAAAAGATAACTTTGATTCTCCTACAATTAAATGGTGCTATGGGTTGAATTAAATACACACTGGCCTACTGCTGGTCAAACTCTAGGCTGAAACTGAGCTGATCTCTTGTACCGCAAAATCAGTTAGAATTCATTATTTGAAAAAAAGAGACATGCATAGATTGTATTGGCAAAGAAATGATTAATTTTGCGTCAAGAAATGGGCTCGCCTATTTGAGATAATTGAGCCATGTGAAATTTGTTCTTCTCTGATAAAATGTGTGTGTTCTAGTAGAAATGGATTTTTAACCAGACTGAATTGTGTCTGAATAGGTACAGTGTGTGAATTCCCCACCCTCATTTTTCTTTCAGATAATGAAGATTTGGTGTCAGTCACCTGGGTTTATATTCCTGCTATGCAGTTATGAATAGTGTGATCTGGGACAATTTATTTACTACTTTTGAGTATTGATGTCCTCAACTGAATGAGCTATAATAAGAAATAGAAGAGAAATATATCTATAATTAAAATGCTAAAAACAATTTGTAATATATGATTACTAACACTAGTGAGTTTCTTTATTTCTAGAATATATTGAAGACATAGGTAACAATTAAAAGTGGCAAGGCTCGGGATCTGCACATAAAAATAAGACATGAGCCCTGCTTCAATGAGTTTACCATCTGAGAACACATGACAACTATAAATATGTCAAAATTCTATTAATAATATACACAACGATAAAAGATCACTAGAGCTGATAAAATGGTAACAGAAGGAGGTGAGGACAAAGAACAAATATAAGGACCCTAGTGGTGTAGTGGAAAAAGCCAAATAGTTGACATCAAACAAGTGAATCTTGACTTCATTCTTCGCAGAGTATATTTATGAGACTTTGGGAAGATAAAATTCTTTTTGGACCTCAGCTTCCTAAAATAATAATAATAATAACAAGTTTTTATTACATGCTTACTACGTGCCAAGCACAATGATTGGGGTTTTCATGCATCAAAAAAAAAATCTTCACAACTGCTCTATTTGGAAGATACTATTATTTTCCTTATTTTACAACTGAGAAAACTGAGACTCAGGAAGGTTAAATAATCTGCATAAGATCACACAGCCGGTAAATACTTTTGCTGTTATTTTCATGGAAGCAGCATGACTCCAGAATCTGCACTCCTAATCTAAACAATGTAAACTTAAAGATTTCTTTTCCTTCAAATTTCATTTCTGAATGAGGTGAAAATGCAATTGGCTCGAGGCTTTTGATAGTAAAATTTCTGGAAATTTTGTTGACTAAATTTGTGCTCTGAATCTAAACAATGAAAGGTTCAAATCAGAGCTCCCTGTCCTGGTTTCTATCCCCACTAAACTTGAAACCACATTGCTGTCAGGATGGGATCTCAGCATGGATAACTTTGCCTTCAGGTACTTTAAACAATGATATGTGTTAATTTACGCTCATCTGTAGGCACTTAATTACTCACTCCCACAGGAAGAATTTACTTGTTTTTAAGGCTATTGAATTACTCACTAGTTCCCTGGCATGAAAACTCACCCAATGATACCCAGGTGACTTTCCATAGTCACATCTTATTGTTAGTTTTATTTATTTATTTTTTTACAGTTCTGTGCTGTCCAATATGACAATCATTAGCCACATGTAGCAATGAGCACTCAAAAGGGGCTAGGCCAAATTCAGATGGACTCTTTTTTTTTTCTCATTGTTATTTTGCTCACCTTTAGTAGAATGTTTCTTTATAGACAGTATTTCAGTAATCCTCGCAAGCATCCAATTGAGTAGGAATTGTTAATATTGTCCCTATTTTCAAATGAGAAAACTGAGGCCCAGGGGGACTGAGTAACAAAGATGATTACAGACACAGCCCTTTCTAAGGAAATTTACATTTCATGAAGATATTTTAAGAGTTACCCCTAGACCTCCAGTCATACATGCTCACTGCTCTATCCTGCTCCCCTTACCATCACCCCTCACCACAGCTGGCTGCAATAAATATTATAGGAAGTACAGGTATACCTATGACATCCTATTTGACAGTTTTTCCATAAATATGAATGGAGTGTGCAGGTGATATAAGCTCACACATATACCCACAGACATAAAACAATGCTGCCATCACAAAGGACATTTAAGTAAGGAAGTAGGGGAATAGAGTTAAGAATTTAATGAGGAAAAAAATAGTTCAAAACTATTCGACTCCCTGTAAACCAAATAGGCAATGGGTTAAAATATTTTCATTTCAACTGGTTGTTCTGGACTTTTTATAGATAGCTAAAGTCTTGTGAAAACATGGAATGAATTTATGACATTTTTTAAAAGCCTCTATCAGACTTCCTTCAGGCTCTAGGCACATGCTAATGATTGGGATAAAACTGACTTTAAGCGGAGTTCCTGCTAAATAAATGAATGGTGGAGACTGGAAAGTTACATGAAAGACAGCCAACCCTTTCTGCAAAACCACACAGCAATACACAAAGCCACAATGGTAAAAATTGCATGCATCTGGGAGAAAGGTATAAACTAGCATGTTATGGGGAAATCAAGGGGGCTTGAGAAAGGGAGGAGGGTCAGAGATTAAAGGAACTCAGAGAATGGAAGCAGAACCCTAAAAGAAACCGAAGAAAAAATAAAAGCAGATTCTAAACAGCTCCCCTTACAAATGACTTTCATATGCATGGTAAGAAGTGAACCGAAGGAAAACAAATACCAAGAGATATAATAGATACATTATGTAACAAGGATTACTAAGGAGAGGCTAAAACCAGAAACAGACTTGGAATAATTTGGAGATGGAAAGTTTATATAAGAGATAGACACAACAGGCTAGGGGGAATTATGCCAACAAGGGTTAAGGAGGATATTGTGTCTGAAGGGAGAAAGAATGTCACATAATAAATAAATTGGCAGTGGAACAAAATATATTTGGATGGAAATAAAAGATAAAAGGAATACAGGACTAATCATAGGAAATTATTATAGACCATCTGGGTCAGATAAAAAGGCAGCTCAGAATGCTTATGCAGATAAGGATGCCCAAGAAAAATAATACGGTCTGAGATGGCTAGACAAGTATTGTATTATAGCAGAGCGACGTGTGGGTACATTCCTGGAGAAGACAATGGATTCGATTAATGCCCAGTTTCTGTATATCTTTTGGAGGCCAGAAACCTGGAAAATAGCTAATAGACAGGGATCCAGAACAATTTGGGACAGACTGGCACCAGATAGACATTGATCCCTTCTTTTGTAATGTTCAGTGATGTCTGTGATGACTTGGTGATCTCACCCTTCCTGTCACCACTACCCTGGTGACCTGCTGGAAATTGACACTGTTTTTATTAATCCCCTGCCCCCACCAGTCTCCTCACAGACATTTTCCTGTTGCAGCCACGCTTGCTCCTACTCAGTCCTTCAAGTCCAGGTCCTAAACTTATGCAGCTGGGTGCCCTCATAAAAACATAATTGGCCTATCCCAGCGGCCCCTGGCCATTTGCATGGTCAGAGGGCTTTGGCCTGGGGGTTGTAGCCAGGCAGCCTTGGCGAATGGGAACAAAAAAAGATCTAAATGCTGAGATTCTGGCCCACTGACCCTTGGACACTCTAGCTGCAGTGACAAAAACATCAATCAAATTGTGTTGTTTTTGTGTGCAATGACAACACTGTGACTTCTTGACAACATGGACAGAATTTTGAGGACATTGACAGCAGGACTGATATGTTTTCACTTCTTCATTTAATCCTCCCTCCTGGGCTCCAAAGCCTCTTCTCTCACAGCACATATTAATTATGCCATATTACAGATGAATAGGGCTACATCTCATGTTGGACTTGAACTCCCCAAGGACAGAGACAGAGGCTCTCATCTCGCACTTGCTGGAAATGAACATCCTATCTAGTAATTATAGATGCTCAGTTATCATGTCAAATGAATAGAATGATTAGAGAGTGACTCAAAGGAATTAATTTTTAAGTATAAGATTTTAGGCAGTTATACTGGCAGCAGAGATCATTTGACAAGGGCTGGCTGGGTAGAAGCGGATAAGGAAGGATGGTACCTACTGGAATCTTTCAGTTCATTTCTCAGTCTGGAATTCCCTCCTCTGTTCACATGACGACCAGCCCTGGGCATGCCTTTCCCAGTTAAAAGTTCAGTTTATGAAGACTGAAAGGCTAAATGATTCCAACATAGATGCTCTTTGTGTATTTTTCTCATCACTTCCACAAGAGTGTCAAGTTACTTGTGAATCAACTCCTCTGGGTCCCCTGTAACACCTAATGATCTTGCATAGAATTCTGTAGAATATTTATGTCCTGGAGAAAATGAACATATGTACTGCAGTGATCTCAGTCTCACTAACAACATGTTTTTAGCCTAGTAGTTCCCAAAAGGCTATATCAGGACCACCTAGGGAATTATAAGAAAACAAAACACAACCCAGATTCCTAGTTCTAGCCCTGGTATTACAGAGTCAAACTCTTTGAGATATAAAAAAAGAATCTGCATTTTCCAATCCTGTGTTTCTAAAGCGTAGCTTGATTTAGTAATTACTTCTTTGACCAAATTAATTTTTTAAACAAATAAAAGGCCATTTGTTTGTTCTTAAAATATCCCTAGTTAACTTTTGTACTATTTTTAGAGACACAAATAGTCACAGATGATAAGTAGAGGTAGTTTTAATTTAGAGCAATATGTAATAACCTCTGTTCACTGGAACTTTCACCCTTGAAGGAGTAATGAGCCCAATTAGTAACTACAGTTCTTTTAAATGATAATTTTGTCTCTTATGTGGGCAATTACCGAATAAAATTCATTAATATTTAGCTGTATCTTCCTTCATCCTGTATAATGGTAATGATCCATTAGTTCATCTTTCAATAGTGCCTATGGGTAGGGAGGATGTGTACAGGGCAGTGTGCCGAACAAATTACCCTCAATAGTAATTGTCAATTCTTTATGTTGTCTGCTTAAGGGGTTGCCAGATGTGACTGAACTGTAACTAAGGGAAGAGAGAAATAGAGGAGAGAGAGTAGCTGCTTCGAGATTCTGGGATATTCAGAAAGGAGGAGAATATGGCCACTTTGAGTGTACGTTACAACAGAAACCAATTGACTGCAGTTGGGAGGCTTTCACTCTATTTTATGAGCAAATAATTGTGGCACAGAAAGAGGGACATGAAAAGAAAGAAGAATATTTAAAAATCTCTGACTTCAAAAAGCTTTCTGTTTCTTCAGAGAGAGAGATAACTTATGTAGCTATAACTTAAGGTAAAATATAATTGATGTAATAGCAGAGGTTAAAAGCAAAAGTCTTCTTAAAAGATAAAATTAGCTTAGAACTAGACAGAAAAGACTAATGACACAGACTTGCTCTGTCAGAATTAAAACATACTATGAAGTTATAGTAAATCAGTATGTGTGGTACAGGTGCAAAAGTTAGGTGGATGGAACAAAAAGAAAGCCCAGAAAAAGACTAGCATATATAATTATTTAACAATGAAAGAGATAAAGTAAATCAGCGGTGAAGGGAAAGTTTATCCAACAAATAGTTCTTAAAACATTGCAAAGTAGAGTTGGATGAAAATGAATTAGATCCTTCTGTCATATCACCACTAAGACCAAATTATAAAATATGACAATATACAATGCTAGTAAGGCTGTAGTGAGATGGATTGTGCGTTACACAGCTAGTAGAGGTACAAATTAGACCAACCTTCCTGGAAAGTATTTTGTAATACAAAATGAAAGATTTTAAAGTATTCACAACCTTTTGATTCAGTAGTTTCACTTCTAATTATATGTATATATACACACACATATATGTGTATATAGATATATAGATATACATACATACTTACATACATACATATATATCCATATATCCCTATATTCATTCATATTTCCTAAGAATGTGAAATGTTACTTAAAAGTTATTTATAAAATGTTCATTATGGTGTTTTTTATAATAGTGATGAAACTGGAGAAAAGTAGCTAATTAGGAGATTAAGTAAATCATGTTACAAGTTATGTTACTTTAATGTAATGATATAGAATCTATTTTTAAAATGTATTTGTCAGAAGTATTTTATTGGTATGGAAACTTGCCTTGATATGTTAAAAGGAAAAAGTAGAATGCTATCATCTCGATTATACTTAAAACACATAGAAAAAGGACAGGATATACATATATTCCAAATTGTTGAGTTATTCTGAGATAATAGGGTATGGGTGTGCCCCTCCCTTTTAGTACATTCCCTTGTCAAATTTTCTGCAATCAGTACATTTTAGGGTAGATTCTTGACATTCACATGGGACACATTCTAAAACAATTGCTAACCCTTAAAATGCACATACCTTTATTTTCTCAGATTTCTTTAGTTTCTCTTTATTACCATCAGCAGCACTATCATTTGGCTTTCCTCTCTTGAGGAATGTTCTTGTTACATCACTAGTTATTGTATACTTGATAATGAGAAGGGAACAACAAAGCCACATTGAGCTCTGGATTCTGGGTGGTCTGCTAGCAGTAACAGCAGCAAGGAGTAAACTTTCCCCCTTTCTAAAGACACCCAATTAATAATAACAAGAATATGATTTTTGATAAGGACAATCGACATTTTCTAATTCTCATATAAAGAGTGATTAAATGCATCTTTAAAAAATGTTGCCATTTTTCTTGATCAAAGTTAATGTGAAGTTGGCCAGGCAAGATTCCAATAGATTGCAGCTCCTAAGCTCCTCCTATAGAGAAATTTGAGTGCCACCACTTTGCTAGGCTTACTTACCAGTAAGCCAGTTTGGTCTCATACCATCTTCAACGCACTTATGATTAAAAGTCACATCAGAGCAAAATTACCATTTGGGTATTTTTCTTGAGTAAATAAACCCAGGAGCAGTGAATGATCAAACGCCTAATACTATGTTAAAACTAGAGCAGGGGTGTGGGGGGTGTGGGGGGAAAAGCAGTAGAAACAGAGAAGAAAGATTAATTTGATGTGGGGTGGAGTAAGTATGATTGTCACTAAGTATTCACAAGTACAAAATGTAATTCTCTATTTCTCTATGACTGAAAGTCACTGTGTCCCCAGTCTTCCTCACCTCCTGCCCCACAAATTCTTTTATTTAAGGATAAAACTCTCAATATTACTAACTCATGGTGTATGCTTTCTATTACTATGTAAAAATTCACCACAAATTTAGCAGCTTAAAACACTATACCATTATTATCTCACAGTCTCCATGCGTCAGGAGTATGGGCACAGCTTAACTGAGTCCTCAGCTGGGCTGCAGTCAAGGTCTTGGTCAGGGCTCTTGGTTCTCATATGGAGGCTCAACTAGTGATGAATATACTTCTTAGCTTACTCTGGTTTTTGGGAAGATTTATTTCCTTGTTGTTGTAAAACTTAGAACCCTAGCTTGTTGCTGCTGGTTGTCACTCTCAGCTCACAGGTCACCCACAGTTTCTTGACACATGACCTTCTCCATAAGCTTTCTTACAATATGGCAACTTACTTCTTCAAAGCTGCAAGGGAGATAGGGTGAGTCTACCAGCAGGATGGAGTCTTATAGTATAAATAACACAATTATAAGGGTGACATCCCATCCTCTTTGCCATATTCTATGGGTTAGAAGCAGGTCACAGGTCCCACCTACACTCAAGGGGTGGACATTATACAAAGACATGAATACCAGGATATAGGCTCCAGGTGGGCCATGTTAAATCCTGTTTGACATGCAAGGTAATTCAGTTCTGCCAGTTCTAACTCAGTCTCTTGGTAAACTCTTCAGTCAAATTCAGATTTCTTTTCCTTTCATTCTCCAAAAGGTTTTATATATATGGTGTTAATGGCTTGAGTTGTGTCCCCCACAAATTCATATTTTGAAGTCCTACTATCCAATACCTCAAAATGTGACCCAATTTAGAGTTACGTACTTTACAGAGGTAATCAAGTTAAATGAGGTCGTTATGGTGGGCCCTACTCCAATATGACTGGTCTCCCTTTAAAAGGGAAAAATTTGGATACAGAGACAGTCATGCACAGAGAGAGAACATCATGTGAAGATGAAAGCAGAGGTAAGGAGTACTGCATTTTCGAGCCAAAGATTGCCAGCAAATCACCACAAGGTAGAGGAGAGACATGGTACAGAAGCAACCAAAGATGCCAACATCTCGATCTCAGGCTTCTACCATCCCAAACTGTGAGACAATAAATTTCTCTTGTTTAAGCCATTTAGTTTGCCATACTTTGTTACAGCAGTCTTAGTGAACTAAAACACATGGTATAGAGGGAGGGGCATCTGGGGTCACATGACATCTCTGGACTTCCCTGAGGTCTAGATTTCTTGTCTGGTCTTTGAATGCTGTCCTTTCTATTGCATCTGTTGCTGATGTATGAGGTTCCAACATGTTCCTTCACCTTGCATGATCCACATCTTATCTATTCACTGGGTCTCCATGTAGTGTCCATGAGGTCTCTTTCTTGCTCTAATCCTCTCTGCCTCTTGGGACATGGAAATATTTGGCTGTTAGCTTGTACCATTCAGGAGTACCCACAAATATCTGTGAATGCCCAGGTCCATTCTTTAGCCATTGTTGCTCTACTGAGTGCTGGTTGAGGAGCTCCTTTAAGATTCTTTAAGCCTCCTTAGGGAGGTGAGGTACAGGCCTCTTGCTCTGTATGAGATCTCCCCAAACTTCTGTAGTTGGTGACACAAAACCTGCAGGATTAATCCCCAAAAAGAAAAGGGACCAGAGCCCTCTCTCACTTCTAAGCTTACTTCCCATTTTCTTCTTTCTCCCAGCCCACCCCCACATCCTTAGCCCAGAAAATATTCTCACATCCTGTGATCTTAGGTTACCATGAAATCTTCCCATCCCTTGGGAAGATTTATAGTATAAACTATATCATATGAATCCTCCAGGTCTTCCTTTGATATTTTGGAACTCAAAGCCAAGATTTTGACTCTTTGTTCTTGCTGTCTGGGACAATAAGCTTAGTCTATACGAAGAGTTTTAATAGTGGAAGTTCTGGAGGATAAAAAGAAATTACAAAAGGAAGGGAGGGAGAGGAGGGAGGAAGGGAGAGAGAGAGAGAGAGACAGAGAGAGAGGGAGAGAGAACAAAGAGGATGGTTAGTATGAGGGCAAAAGAAGATGAAGGTGTCACCAGGGCCCAGACGTGTAGAGAAAAAGAGCTATGTGGCTTAGTTGGAACCATGGACGATGCTTCTACTATAGAGAAGGTAGAAATTGCCAGAGGGATGCAACCACTTCCAGAAAAAGTAGTAGAAGCAGAGAGGGAGGAGGGAGAATAATTTCTTCATCTTCTTACTTTCTAAATCCTGCTAGTGACTCTTACTATCAGAAATAACAGAAAACCAGCTGTCAAAGAATCCTGGAAAAAGTAGTATGCAGAACCTCAGGTTCAGAATCATAGAGCAGAAAAGAGAAATAAATAGGTGTGGGCTAAAAGATGTCAGGGAAATAACCATCATAGAGCCAAACTGAGAAATATAGGTAAAGAATTTGAACTTTTAGAGAGGTGATAAGAACCTGTAACAAGTGGATATATGTGAACAGTCTTGGAAAAGAAGTGAGCTGGCTTTCTACCCCAGCCTTCCCATCCAACCTACCAAGCTACTATGAGGTGTTCTCTCATAGTAGAGACATATGTACTGAGGAGAACTTAGCTTTTTCCTACTCACTCCTTTAATTCCTTCCATGGTCACAGAAGAAATCTAGGGACTATGAACAGACATTTTGTCATGACACTGTTCATTGTCAGTGAGTGTAAGGAAGATTTGTAATGAAAACCAGGACAGGGATATGGGGTGAGGGGGCAGGAAAATGCATCATTTTTAGCATTATAATGGAAAGGGCTATTATTTCACAAGAAATGAGGTCAACATTATTAACATTAGTAATACGAATTTCTCACACTGGTTAGATGGTGTCATCCTCAGAAAATGAAGATATATTTGTGGTCACACATTGTATTGGTTTTGTATTTCTGAAGAAAAACAATTTCAGCTTAGTGAGAATCCCATCATTTTGCCATTTTTCCTATGGGTCATCTTGAATTTTAATAGCAAAGTTCTGAGATAGGTTGAATCTCTTTCCTGTTGACCCAGGAAGGGCAGGCATGAATACAATGCATCACCTCGTTGGACCTTCTCCTGGTCACCACCTACACTTTTATGTATTGGCTGTGACAAAACTGTGTGTCTTCTATAAGTTGGTTATCTAGAACTTCTCTGGAAGGTCTAAATTCTGCAACAGAACCTATTCTTTGGCCTATTCTATGAGCACCCTGCTCTGGGTCTCATTACAAAGTTTCTTCAAATCACTTTACCATGAATAGCACTAGACTCAAAATGCTTCTCTCTTAGAACCAGATTTCCCTTCTAACTGCTGAGAGGAGGGGCAGGGTTTCAGGTCATCTCACATATATCTTTATATATTAGATACAGAGACATGTAGGCCAGAGAGGCAGGGAGGCGTGCAGCCCTTCACTCCCCAGAGACTGTCAACACACTTCTCCCTCTTCCGCAACCACACAAAAACAAACAAATAAACAAAGCAGCAGTGCTGTTATATATAAATGTTTGGTAAGAGGTGTATTGGTGGTGGGAACAGAGTCAGCTCAGGCTAAAAGAAAGACTCTTGAACCCCTTTGAATATTAGCCTTGAGACTCAGAATGTTCCATTAAGTTGGGGAGATAAAAAGATCAAAGCCTTTCCTGGGTCCCAAGTTAGTACCTTCACTCAGGAGAATTTCCAGAGTTAGAGGAATTTCATGCCAGCAGTCCCTCAGACCCCAGAAGCCACGCTGAGAAAGGGGTAAAAGGAGCAGCAGTCAGAAAATTGGTCAATGTTTCCCTAAATTTCTTGGCCCTTCCTTAGTTTGAAAGAGAGCTCAGAGCTGCCTGAAGGGAAAGAAAGAAAATGCTGTTCTGAAAGAGAGGACTCAAAATCACTAAGAAAGGAAGTATAGTTGGTGCTGCTGGTGTTTTTCCCCATGCCTTTTTCTGAGCTTGCACGCAGGTCCCCCAGCTGCTCTAGTGTTGGCTGCTAATGGCTGTAAGCTGCCTCCCTCCCTGTTCCTGAGAATCACTCATCCCCATCCAGGAATATGTGGGAGGTTATACGCTTTTCTGTATGGTTGCCACAGCCAATAACTGCTACAGGGTACCAAAGGCTGGTCTCCTTGCCTGAAAGTAGGACAACTCTTGGTACCATTCCTACTCCAGAGCTTCCCATGGAATCAGGCTGAGGCCAAACTTCTGATGAACCCACATCTTTGCTCAGCTTCTTCCTAGACCTTTCCCACTTCCCTCACTCCATTACAAGTTTTACCTGAAAGTAGTCCCTCACTAAATCACCTGCATGAGAACTCCTGCCTTAGACTCTGCTCCTAGAGAACTCAATCTAAGACAGGCATGGTCTACTATTCCATTATTCTGAGAGGCAGTGAGAAGGGCTAGAAGAAGCATTGATTTAAAAAAGAGTCCAGCAGGATCAACAGAATATAATCTCCTAAGCATGGAGATAGTTCTCCACCTCATGAGATCCTTTGCTGGAAACAGGTTGTATTCTTGAAGATTTTTTGCTGCTCCTTTTGTGTGTCTCTCAACTCAACACCATAGTGGGAGAGACTACTGATCCAATGGCTTTTTTTTTTTTTTTTGTGGTGTGGGTATTGCTGCTGGTGAGGTAAGCTAGGACCTTCTTCTCTATGATTTGTTATTTGAGTTAAAGTTCAACATATATTCCAGGCACTTCTGGGTTTCAAAGTCTCTTATTCATTCATTCTTACTTGCATTTATTCATTTAAAGTTATGTATTACATGCATGCTATGAACCTAGCACTGTTCTAAAGTCCTGAGGAAAGAAAAAGAATCTTATAGTCAAGCAAATGAGCAAGTTCAAGATAGTGTGCTGTATTCTATGATGGAGTATGGAAGAAAAAATATTCTAGCTGAGGAGTGAAAGTGGTCTAATGAATGCAACTTTTAGTGCTTATGTGAGAGAATTGTAGAGTTTGTCCTGATTTCGAAAACAGTGACCATTACATAGATTCTCAAGGGCCCCTAATTAGCCAAAATGATATTGAAAAAGAACAAAGTTGGAGTCCTGATTTGAAAACGTATTACAAAACTGCAGATATCAAAATAGTGTTCTACTGGCATAACAAGAGACACATAGCCCAATGGAATAGAATAGAAAGTGCAGGAATAAATCTTCATATATGTGGTCAAATGACCTTTGACAAGGGTACTAAGACTATTCAATGGAAAAAGGACAGCCTCTTCAACAAATGATGCTGGAAAAGCTGGATATTCAAATGTGAAATCATAAAGGTGTACCATTATCTTATACAACATACAAAAATTAACTTAAAATGATTAAAGACTACACAGTAGACCCCCAAACTATAAAACTTCTAAAAGAAAACATAAGGAAAAGCTTAATGACATTGGACCTGGCAGTGATTTTTTTAGACATGACATCAAAAGCATAGGTAACAAACACAGACAAATGAGACTACATTAAACTTAAAAGCTTTTGTGCATCAAAGGACACAATCAGCAGAGTAAAAAGCAATATACGAAATGGGAGAAAATATTTACCAATCACATATCTGATGAGAGGTTAATAACTAGAATAAATAAAGAACTCCTACAATTCAACAACAATGACAAATCAATTAAACATCATTAAAAAATGGGAAAAGGACTTGAATAGACATTTCACCAAAGATGGTATCTAAATAGCCAATAAGTCTATGAAAAGATATTTAACATCACTAATAAGAGAAATGCAAATCAAAACCACAATAAGATATCAACTCACGCCCATTAGGATGGCTACTGTTAAAAAAAACCCAAGAGCCAGACAATAACAAGTGTTGGTGAGGCTGTAAAGAAATTGGAACCCTTGTGCACTGTTGCTGGGATTGTAAAATGATGCAACTGTTATGGAAAATAGTGTGGTAATTCTTCAAAAAAAAAAAAAAAAAGGATTATCTTATGATCTAGCAATCTTACTTCTGAACATATGCCCAAAGTAAGTGAAAGCAATTTCTTGAAGAGATATGTGCACACCTATGTTCATAGCAGTACTAGTACAATAGCCAGGGATAGAAGAGATTTAAATGTCCATCAATGGGTGAATGAATAAAGAAAATATGGTATATACATACAACGGCATATTATTCAACCTAAGAAGGAAATCCTGTTACACTCTACAACATGGAGGAAACTTTGTAACATTAAGTTAAATGAAATAAACCAGTCACAGAAAGACAAAAATTGTATTATTCCACTTGTATGAGGTATCTAAAGTAGTCATATTCATAAAAACAGAAACTAGAATGCTGGTTACCAAGTAGGAGGAGAAAGAAGGAATTATTGTTTAATTGGTATTAGCGTTTTGGATTTGTAAGATGAAAAATTTTAGCGATCTGTTTCACAACAATGTGAATATACCTAACACTACTGAACTGTACACTTAAAAATGGCTAAGATGGTAATTTTTTGTTATGTATTTTTTATTGTAATAATGAAAAAGTGCCCTTTCTTTCTCCCACATACTCAGAACAGACTGTTTTTCAAGTCAGATTATAACAAGGAATATTCTCAACTAGGGGATTTCATGTTAAAAGCCTCTCCTCCACCTCAGGGGTCATCTAATCTAGCTTACAGAAAAATTCCATTTTATTAATGTGGGCTAAATTGGGACTACATATATACAAAGGCTATGCCTCCAGGGCTGGCATCCTTAGCTCCCATTTAAAAGCTTAAACTTCCAAACACATTTCTAGTAGCTTTACTTCAGAAGATGGATAGGGTTCTATACAGATTGAACCTGGAAAGGGTGTTAGACCTAATCTGTTCCCATTCTCATCATTTTATAGACAATAAGATTTGAGAAGATGAATGATTGAATCAAGATCATATAACTACAGATAAAGCTGGTGGTGTTTAGGGATCCTGAGATAATATACTAGTCCAGGAAGAGAACTAAGTTCTAGTCCTGGGTGTGATACTTTGGATAGGTCACCTCTCTCTCAGTCTTGGTTTTCTCATCTGTTAACTGGGCAGTAGAGATGTCGTGCGGGTAGACTAGATGACTGCTGCCTTTTCCAGGACTAAATGTGGCTGGAACATAATAGGTGCTTGAGTGTTTGTTGAATGAATGAGGCAGACATAGACTCTAGGTTCTATGACACCTATCAATTTATTATTCATCTAGCATATGCACTCTCTTTATCAAGTGCACATTTTACCCTATTGTGAGATTTCTCTTGCCTGAATACTCATTTATTTGTTAATGGTTAAACTTGGATGTTGTTAATTATGAAATTATTTATTTGATTAACTAACCAAATAACACTAAATGTGCCTTTAAGGAATCTGAAACTTTAGGAAAGAGAATGCAAACAAAGTCCCCTAGATGTTGACGAACATTGAGAAACATGTGACCTGACACACATCTATCATCAATAATGCATCCTCCTTCTTCATCTCCCCATTAAGAAGTAGTTCTCGATTACCCAGGGATTTAAAGGAGATTGCCTTCTAAGTCCAATCAATCAATCTGTCAGCAAGTATTTATCGAACATCTACCCCCATGTCTCTCTAGGTGGTCTAGGAGTGACAGAAAAGTTTAAGACAAGATCCCTACTCTCTTTTTTGTAAGTCAGCTAGGACTGCTGGGTGCCTGGCTCCATGTGGTCTTTTTTCTTCAAGTAGACTAGATTAGATTTCTTCACATGGTGATAGAATTCCAAGAGGGCAACCCAATGTTTTCTCAATCCACTGCTTGCTTATGTCCCATTGGTCAAAGCAATTCCCACAATTAAGCCGAGTTTCTACTAAGTTATGGATACTGCAGGCTTGATTCATCAGGGACCACTAATGTAACCAACCTAAGCTATTTGGAGAGAGAGAAGAGTCTGATGACAATAATTAAGCTCTTAAATTTAGTCACACTTAATGCTAAATCTACCCCTGCACTTCCTAGTTATGTAAATTAATAAATTCTCCCTCTCTCACCTTATTATTATTATTTTTTAAAGTAATGTAGTTCCAGTTAGAGTTTTACCTACTACAAAAAATTATAGAGAAACAAAATCTTTAGGAGTCCTAATCTCTGTGTATTTGAAATATTAGGTTGACTCTAATCTTTCCTGTCTCTCTCTACTTTGAAAGTAATTTAATGCCTGACAAAAGGAATCATTGCACATCAGTCTATATCTGCCAGTAGCCACCTAAAGATGGATTGACCTGTATGAATCAGCTATGATATACAGAGAATGATTTCATATGCTTAGTCATATTCCTGAAAATATTTTTGTGCACATAGCTCTTTACTGCAGTATAGGTACAATTCTAAATATTCATGAATAATATGACAAACGTAAGATGATGTCATGGAGGTAAGTGGAAGGTGGCTGTCTTTATTTGGATTCCTCAGAAGCAGATCTAGAAACAAAGATTTGTGTGCAAGTCATTTGTGTGAGAGGTAATTTGAGGAAGTGCTGTTAGAGGCATGGGAAAGTGAGACACTGAAAAGAAGAATACTAATAAAGAGTACATTATGAACCCAGTTACCATTGTGGACAACTGACATTCACTACCTCTGGAGATCTCTGGGAGATGATGTAGAACATGTTTCAGAGTTACCCACCCATTCATTTGTGACTCCAGATAACTTAGTCTATTCTGAGTAATACAGCTACTGGGAACAGTATTTGCTGCACTTAAAATGCAAGTCAACAGGATTCCACATTGGCTATGAAACAGATACTTCTGAGGTTCTAATTTTAAATGGCAATAGGCCTCCATAGGCAGCCCTAGCTCAGCTGCTCCCAAATCCATTCTGTTTTCAGAGTTGGCAATTCTGGGGGACCAGCTACCTTGTATAAGCTCAAGGCCATCCCCTACCATGTGGTTTCAAGTGGTTTTGCACTGGTGAATTAATTTAAAAGAAAACCTTTCTCTGTAGGCAGTTTTCTGGGCCCGTCTAAACATATATGCCTAGATAATAGGCTCTTGGCTCCAAATCACAGAACATTTATGAAAGAATTTTTCCCCTGAAGCAATTTCCATTCCTTTAACTTTTTTTCTTTTATTAGTAATCTCAAAATTTCAAATCAGGAAGCTACGCTAGACCAGAGATAAAAAAAAAAATTCTTGGCCTACAGAGCCCTAAATTTAATTAGTTATCAATATTTGATTATTTTCCTGTGGCTCCCCCCTGAATTAGTTGTCAGTATATGAAGAGTATGAGATTTTTATGGCCCACACCAACCAAAAAAAAAAGAGAGAGAGAGAGAGAGAAAGAGAAAAAAGAAAAGAAACAAAAAGAAAAGAAAAGAAAAGAAAAGAAAAGAAAAGAAAAGAAAAGAAAAGAAAAGAAAAGAAAAGAAAGACACCCAAAATCTGGATTTTATGCTTTTCTTGCAACATTGGATCTTGGAGGGCAGAGACTGCTCAGAACCCACGCAGCAACCATCTCTTTTTGACAATTCATGCACTCCCTCAGTTGGCAACACTCCTGACCCTGATCATTCCTTTATTTCTATGACCAGAAAAGTCTCTGAAAGAATAAGAGCACATTTCTGGGAAGTTTTTTAGAGCATTCACATCGTGGAGTGTACTTAAAGAGAAATTTGCTCATAATTTCAGCCATGGTGGATTTAATGTCAGAGTTCTTTTTCTATGCTGGGATTTGAATTGACAAGCAATATGGCACCTATTTGATGGGAATTGGACCATGAAGATCAAGTCTAGCTGTAACTTGGAGGAAAAGAATTTTGTCAGTTGGTCTCAGGTATTTGTTATTAAAAAACAAATGCACAAAAACTTGTAGACTATAAAGTCAGCAAAGACAAGGAAATGGCTTCACAACCTCGAAGATTTTTTTCTACGTTAACAATAATACTACGTAACATTAACTGAGCATTTACTGTGTGCCATGCACTGTTCTAAGTGGTTCATGTGAAGTTTTATATTTAACATACACAGATGTAAATAAGGTAGATACACTTTTTTGTTCCCACTCGACACGTGAAGAAACTGAGACCTAGAGAGGTTAAGTAACTTGTCCAAGGTGCCCCACATACTAAGTTGTGGATGCAAGGTTTGAATATAGACTAGTTGGACTGCAGAGGCCACTACCACCTTGTAACCACTCTATAGTCTTAAAATCTATTTTGCAGCTCCACCCAGCAGGCATCATTTGTCAAATTATTTGATGCTCTTAAATTTCCCAACACACTGACAAGATCAGCTCTTAAAATGTAAACAACCAGAATGCGAATAATACGTGACTGAGGTTCAGTTCAGGGCTTAGTGAATATTAGATGTAGCAATCAGAACCAAGCCCTGAGACAAAACCCATTAGCATGACATGACAGCACTGTGGGCAAAATCCCAGTTTTACCCTCATAAATTGCGGGTCCTTAGGCAAGTTGAGCTCAATTATTTTTTTCTGAAAAAGAGGCATAGTAATATTTATCTCGCAAGGTCATTGTGAGAAATAAATGAGTTAACATATGTAGGCAACAGGTAGGAAAAGGACAGTACAAAAATGCTAACCCCTTGCATTGCTCCCAACAGTTAACAATTGTAATTTTGTTCCCAATGAAGATATTTAGTGGTGTGTATGTGCTTTTCTCAGGGACAAACTGTCTGATGGGGCTCTGGAAACAGTTGTCACCAAGTCTCAACCTGCTTCACAGGAATGTTTAGGGATGCCTGCCTTACTTGGCTCCTTACTAACCTCCTCCGGTAGATTTCTGGGGGGTAATGTAGATGGTAAATAATACTCTGTAATCCCTTTATTTGAGGGGCAACGCCTTGTCACGGCAGATCGAACTTGACATGTGAGTACATGGAGAGAGATCGGAGTGATTGGACTGCCTCTAAAACCAGAACATCACTTGACTCTCAACAACTAGGATCTTGTCTGATTTGGGTTTGAGTTTTGTTTTGTTCATCTGTATCAGGAAAATTCAATGATGCACATTACTCAGTCTTCTTAGGCCTCAGGCTGCCTAAAGATTAAACAAGGGTTTTTTCTCAATGATTCAATTTGCCTGTAATTGTTTTTTAATGTTTCTGAAGGTTCAGCTCTGCAATTTTCTATGTTTTTTCCCCCCTTCTTGGAAGCAATGATCAAGCTCAAAATGAATGCTAATCTAACTGTTCATTTGTCTTAAATTCACCTTGCACTGATAGTCTCATGAAATTGTAATTTTAGGCAGAGAGGTCTAGATCTGAGGCCCAGAGTTAATTGTTTTGCCTCTTAACTGTCCACTAACCTGGCAGAGTGCATATTAGAACCCAGTGTCCTGGCTTCCAGTCTAGTATCCTTTACACTTCACTCACTACAAACGAAAAATGTTTTGATTAAGCTCTGCTGATGAAGAGACTGATGCACTAGAATTTTGCTTCTGAAAGTGTAAGAGGTTGACTTCTCATTACCTCCACCAGTAACCACCACCACCCTCAACCAAGCCTCCATCATTGCTTAACTGGTCTTTCTGTATCCCATTGTAACTTTCCTGCTAATCTTTTCTCCACACAGAAGCCCAGAGGAACACATTAAAATATTAGTTACATCATAACACTACTTAGTTCAAAACCATGCAATGACTCCTCATTCTATTTAGGGTAAAAGCAAAAATACCTGCAATAACGAGACCCTACATGTTCTCTTCCCCATCCTCCACATACGTTTTGTTCCAAACACAATGGTATCCTTGTTGTTCCTTGAACAGCATACTCTCAGTGCACTAGCTGTTCCCTCTGTCAGATATGCTTTTTTTTTATTTGCCAGGCTCACTCTTTCACCTCCGGTAAGCTTTCCTCAGCTGTCA
>CM053502.1:39333968-39404487 GCA_028627145.1 Eidolon dupreanum | reverse complement strand
CAGATTCCTGACCTGCAGAAGCTATAAAATAATGTTTGCTATTTTAAGCTACAAAGTTATGGAGTAAAATTTCTTATACACAATGCATAATACACCTAACAACATAGGAATAATGGCCATGTCTTCAGAAACAGTAATCTAAACACTTAATCTGGGAATGATAGATTATCTGAGGATTCTACCCTTTGTTCTCTCTCTAGATATCTTTAAAAGCCTAGTAAGAGGGTCTGATAGCTTATACCTACACATGGAAGCAGAATTGCTAAGTGGTTTAGAGCAGTGGCCTTAAAAGTTTTTTGACTATGATCCACAGTAAAAAGTCAATTTTATATCACTACCAAGGACAATTACATACATAATTAAAACAAATGTGTCACAAATCAATATTGACCCTTTATGTAGGATATTCTCTGTTGTTTTCTATTTTATTTCATGTTATTGCAAAGTGCTGGTTTTCCCCACATGAATGATCTCCCTAATGGGGCTGCTGAATGATTGTGACCTGCAGGGAGAGCATTCCTGGTCAGGGACCAGGTGTGGTTTCAGGCTGACCTGCCTTCAAATCTCAGCTCTGACTCTTCACCAGCTGTGAAATCTTGAGCAGGGGCCCTGACTTCTCTGAGCCTCACTTTTTTCACTGGAAAATGGGGGGATTACCTATCTAGGAGGTTGCCGTGAGGATGAATGTGAGAAAGTCTATGTAAAGTGCTATGTGCTCAGCATATGGTAATACTTTCATAAAAATAACAACAAAAATTACAGATGCCCTTGTTCCAGCTACATATTAAATTAGTTTCTAGTCCTTCCAACTTGAGTGAATGAAACAGACATCCCTCAAAGGAATTCCTAACAGAGACCAAAGTCTATGGATTCACTGGTCCTTTTTGAGATTCAGATGTGAGTATGTTGGCAAACCTGAAAGGCTGTGTATCAACCAGCATGGAATGCCTGCAGGCCTGTAAACAGCCACCCTTTGCCAAATGGGTTTATGAAACCTTCCCTTCTTTTTATTTAATCTCACAGCCATTGCATTGGCCAACATGAATTCTGAGAAAATATAGGTGTTTTAACTAAAAAAGTAAAATAGACTAGGCTATCCCATAGAAACAGTACTTGCCCTCAATTCCACCCTCTTTTAGAAGGAAGCTTGGTCTTGCCATCAGAAGTCTTCCACATTTTTTTCTCTCCAGGTACTTGTAATTCTCAGGGCCTCAGGTTGCTGCTTATGTTTACATCTTAAAGTCCATTTCTGTAGAGAAGGGTTTAGTGGCACTTTTTAGAAGGCAGTTAAGTTTGGGTAAAAAGGAATTATGTTCAAGATCTGACTTTGCCCCATTGCTGCCTCCTAACCCTCTACCCTTTCCCTTAAAAGCATCCTGAGCCTTGATTTCAAGTCCCCAGGAGCTCTCAAGAGAGCTTTGTGGCACACCAAGTTTTACTCTGAATCACAGAGACCACAAACCCCACCCAGAGTTCAAAAGAAAGGCAGGAGAAATGCAATCAGCTGTAGCTCCTTTGCAGCCAAACCCACTTCACACACTCCCTTCACAGGCAAACCTGCTCTAGGATATCTGGAGCTGGTGGAACAACTGCCTGCTATCTCTGCCCTCCTGGAAATAACAACCAGCCAAACCCCTCATCTTGGTGACTTCTTTTCCAATTCCCCAAGTCAAGTCCAATCAAAGTCACAGCCAGACAAATCACTTTATTACCACAAACTCTAATCTAGAGAATGAAAGGTTTTTAGATGGTGAATCATTTCTGAAGAACTTCCAAACCCTGATTGTGGGAACCTGAACACATAGGAAGGGAGTTGGGTGTTCCCTCTTTTGGAGTGCTGCTTCTATTGAGACACCTTCCTTCTTTCCCCACTACCTCATGGCACATTTCCAAGAATCCCACAGTTAAAAAGCTTGTGGAAGGGTCTTTATTTTCTTCTTCTTTATTCCCTGCGCACTCCCTGGGACGGGAGGAGGAATAGTAATGTTCTGCCGTCTGTCCCTAGCTGCTCCCTTGGGTTTCCTGATATCATAGAAAACTGTCTGTCTTCCCAGGTGGAAAGGATCCACCCTGTACAGATTCTTTGCTGGATTCTGGGACATCATCAATTGATTCGAGGCTCATAGGAGAACGAATTTTTACACGATACTGAATAGGGCTTCTCTGTATCACTGAGTGGCCCTGGGCCAGTCACTTCACCTTTAATGACCTCGATGTTCTCATAATGTAAGACAGTTAGATTTACTTAGGTAGAGCCTCATTGGCACCTCTAATTACTAGGTAATGGCTACCAGGAGCATTGTGTAGACATCTTTTAGGACATATTTAGGCTCAATTGATTAGTGATGTCTGCTGTAGATGAGAGTTGGGGGTGAGTTACATCAACTATTGAATGTTTGCTATCCCTAAGCTAAATGCTCTGCTAATTACTCCCAATTCTAGATTTTTTTGATTTTGTAATCTTACATGACTCTTATTGAGATGTCTCAATAATTTAATCTCACTGTTTTAAGTATTTGCCTTTATGTCAATGGGAATGAAGAGAAGAAACAGAAAAATTTTGATCCTCCAATTTGACACTGCCCTTTGAGAAATGATGACTCAAAAATCTGGTCTATTGCTATTCTTTGAATCAAAGAATTTTAACTAGCTGCAAAAACTGGAGAAAATGAAATGAATTCTTTTGTTAAAGCATAGCCCTTGGTGTTTTTTGTCCTAAAATGGAGAAAATAATGCTTATCTCGTTTTTAGCCATTATGGACAAAATTCTGACTTAACTGATGACCTTCATATATTATTTAATAAAAAATTAAATTAAAAAACAGTTTAAGGATTCTCATTCTGAAATGATGGAGGAGGACAATGGGAAAGCTAAAGTTAAAGGAGGTAAAAAAAATATATTTCTGTACTTTTTTGAAAGAATAAAAAATAATAAGGGAGACCTTGGAAACTTTTCAGTTTTAATGGTGTGTGTCTGAGGAGAGTAGTTCAGAGACTCAAACACCTAAATACAAATAAAATAAACACCCACCTACCAAAAATGGTAGGAAAAGGGTGGATATTCAATTTAACTGATCATTAACATACATATCATCATGAGTTATTAATTTTCAAAAATTTGGAATATAAGACTATAATTTACATAAAAAACTATTCAAAATACAATTTAATCTTTATTTAATGGTTAAAAATTTACAGTGCCTCTGGGCCATGAAGTCAAACACCAGTGATTCTGACCTTCTAACAGAAAGTGTAGGTGGTTGGGCTGACTCTTTCCTAACTCCATATCTTGATATACATTGAAGTAAAAAGAGACATTCTGTTTATCATTTTTCAAAAATGTAGCATGCAGGAAATAGAGGAAAAATTATGACTATTTGATGTCATTTAGCCGACATCACAAGTTTACTGTACCTTTTATTAATAAAATGCCCACATTTTAAATTCAATTTTTTTAGGGACTGTCCTTCATAAAAATCTCCTATCATAGAGATTTAGAAGTGTATCACATTCAAACAATAAGTGTACATTACATTGCCCTCATGTGAACAAGATGTTTCCCTCATTTCTTCTTACCAAAAAATGACCAACTGAGGCATGAAATGATCTGCAGATGTGTAAGAAAGGTTGTGACTGGAGCAGAGTCAGCTTTGCAGGGCCTGGAAGATGGGAACTTTCCCTGACGGAATCTCATCCATTGCATAATTCATTGGCTGCTTCTACTGACATCTTCAACCTAGACCTTTCTCGAAGCCCTAGAATCTCAGACCCACTTACTGCATGATGATTTACCATTAATTTATGGCACATGCCATAAATTAGGGGTACCAAGATAAATATGATAACAGCTGAAATGAATATATAATTAGACAATTAAACCTATTGGTATGTGAGAGGTAAACACATAGTATGGTAGAAAGCACAGAGGAGGAGTACTCAATTTGTATAAACTCCAATTACTGCAAATTTGTCTCAACTTGAATTTCATTAATTCTGTCCCCACCGAAATTCATACTTCAAGAAACTAAAAGCCTATTACACGCAAAGTGTGGAGACCTAGTATGACCTGTGAGAATCTAAGTTCCGAGGCAACCCTCAACTATAAAGTCCCTGCAGATTCCTCAGAAGACCAGGGGAAGCCATAGAGTATAGTTCAGAAAAACTAGAATTTTAGTTTTGATTCTGCCTCTAATTATATAACCTTAGACAAGTTACTTTACCTCTTTGTTCTGTAAAATAAGCACTCGAAAGGAAAAAAGTGGGGTGGGGGGCCAGTCTTCCATGAAATAAAAGAAGAAACTCTGAGTACTCAAGCACTATTCGGAGAGGACACCTTCATGAAGAATATTTGGCAGACAGTCCTTAGCCCTTGTGATATATTAGCATACGCTACCCAAGTGGTTTGCAACCTAGATTGTACCTTAAGATCATCTGGGCAGTTTTTGAAGCTATACCCATGCCCAGAGTAAAATCAGAACAATTAAATTAAACTCTTTGAGGCTCTCATCTGTTATCAGTGAACACTGAATGTCTAATTTCTGATTTCATGTTCACCAAACAATCTTCTCTAATTAATATTTGACTTTCACAAACAGATTTAACAGACAGTAAAATGTGCTGGTCAAAATGACTTAAGTATTTTTGGTCCTGCAGCCTTTATAAATCTCACTGTGACTTCATGAACTGACCTTCTCTTCTAAATCCATGCAGTGAAAGGAGCTAATGTGAGTCAGCTCCTGAGCACTGGACCTGCTCTCAGTATGGGGACACAATGCATGTCTAAGCTGGCAAGGCTGGGGCCAGAAGCTGGCCCTTGGAGAGCTCATGAAGCTAATGAATTCCAGTCAGTCCCCTCAGGAGGTGGGCTGCTACCTGTTCCCACGAGAAAAGCATGTGTACCCATGAATTGCTTTGCGTGTGGGCAGAGCTCATGAATGTGCATTGCCCTGCCTACACCTTCAGGCAGGATTACCCTTATATAAACAATCTTTCATTTTTAAAAAAGAACTCGGACTATTTAATCTATAAGATTCTTCTATAGCAATCATCATCTATGATGGGTTTTAGTTTCTAAAGAGGATTTCATTCACTCCTATAAAGAGTTTGATTTTCTCCAGAATTTCCCCTCTGTCATTTTACAGTGTTCTCTTGTAAACAGTCTTTAAAAAGAAAGAAACATGTTGCTTTGTTCTCACCCTGGCCACCCACTAGTCAAAATAGAACTCATTAAATACAATTGTATTTTGTAAAGGCATAATTCACATAATTCTCAGAGACAGATATATCCGGGGAAATTGTATCCCAAGACAAAATTCTAATTTTTATTATTCTCAGAATTTGTCCTTTTCCAAAAGTAGCCATAGCCTGAGCAGGTTTTTCCTTCCAGATGATAAAGTTAACTTGTTTTAAAATTGTGATGAAATATACATAACATAAAATTTACCATTTAAATCACCTTTAAGTGTTTAGTAGCATTAAGTATATTCACAACGTTGTACAACCATCACCAACATCCATCTCCAAACTTTTTCATCTTCCTAAACCTAAACTCTGTATTCATTAAACAATAATTTCCCATCCATATCTTCCAACAGACCCTGTCACTATGAATTTGACAGATTTCTAGGTACTTCATATAAATGGAATCATACAACATTCGTTCTTTTGTGACTGGCTTATTTTACTTAAAATAATGTCTTCAAGGGGTCATCCATATTGTAGCATGTGTCAGTATTTCCTTTTTAGAGTTGAATAATATTCCATTGTGTGTATACACATACCACATTTTGTTTATCCATTTATCTATCTATGGACATTTGGGTTGTTTCAACTCAATTTGGTTATTGTGAATAATGCTGTTATGAACACTGGTGCCCAAATATCTGATCAAATCGCAGCTTTTAATTCTTTTTGTTAAATACCCAAAAGTAGAATTGCTAGATCACAGGGTAATTATATGTTTAATTTTTTAGGAACTGCCATATTGTTTTCCATAGTGTCCACACCATTTTATATTTCAACCAGAAATACAAGAGGATTCTAATTTCTTCACCGGCTCACCAAGATTTCTGCTTTTTGTTAATAGCCATTCTAATGGGTGTGAAGTGCTATCTCATTGCGGTTTTATTTTGCAATTCCCTAATGATTATTGATGTTGAACATCTTTTCATATGTTTATTAGCCATTTGTATATCTTCTTTGGAAAAATGTCTATTCCAATCCTTTTCCTATTTTTTTTAACATTTTATTTTTTAATTTTCTTCCTCCCCCATGCCTCATCCTTTTTGGTAACCACTAGTCCATTGCCCATGTCCATGATCTTCTCTTATTTTTTAATCAGGTTTTTGTTGTTGAGTTGTAGGTATTCTTTATATAGTCTGAATATTAATCCTTTATAAGATATTAGATTTGTAAATATGTTCTCCCATTCTTGTGAGTTATCTTTTCACTCTGTTACTAGTGTCCTTTAATACATAAAAGTTTTTAATTTTGATCAAAACCAATTAATTATTTTTTCTCTTGTTGCCTATGCTTTCGGTGTCATATCCAAGAAATCATTGCCACGTCCAATGTCATAAAGATTTATTCCTATGTTTTTTTCTTAGAATTTTATAGTTCTAATTTCTATATTTAGGTCTTGAATCCATCTTGAGCTAATTTTTGTTTATGGAATAAAGTATGGGTCCAACTTCATTCTTTTGCATGGGATATTCAGTTTTCCCAGCACCATTGGTTGAAAAGATTGTCCTTTCTCCAATGAATGAATGGTCTTGGCACTCTTGTCAAAAATCATTTGATCATATATGCAAGAATGTTCTTCTGGGCTCTCTATTCTGTTCCACTGGTCTACCTCTGTCTTTATGCCAGTACCACACTGTTTTGATTACTGTAGCTTTTTAGAAAGTTTTGAAATCAAGAAGTGTGAGACCTCCAATATTTTCCTTTTTCATGACCATTTTGGCTATTTGAAGTCACTTGACATTCCATATGAATTTTAGAATGGATTTTTCTATTCATTAAAAAAAATATCATTGGAAATTTGATAGGGATTGCATCAAATCTGTAGATTGCTTTGGGTAGTATGAACATCTTAGAAATATTAAGTCTTCCAGTTCATGAACACAGATGTCTTTCCATTTGTTGGTGTTGTCTTTATTTCTTTCAATAACATTTTATAGTTTTCAGTGTACAAGTCTTTCTCCTTCTTGGCTAAGTTTATTCCTAAGTATTTTATTCTTAAACTATCTGCTTGGAGTAGGTCAAGGGAGCAGTCCCAGAGTTGAAATGGAAGAGAGTAGCTACCATCTTACAAACCAGGAATGTCAGGAGGTGTAATATACTCTGAGCAGTAAAGAGATAGACATTCTTATATCAAATGTGAACTGCTTATTCTCAGAAAAGTCATTGGCTTGAAACTAGAATGTTTTTGATACTAAACAGAATGGAGCTGTCAGGAAAACATGTTAATATTTGGTGCCACTGATAATGGAGAGTGAGATAGATTAATTGATCTTGACCAGGTTTCTAGGTGGGTCTTTAGTGTAAGCTTCATTACAACTGGTGGCCATGACTGTTAGGTGGAGCCTATTCTGGAAGCCAAGCTTTACTCCTACTACAGAGGAGTAAGATTGCACAAGGTTTTCATGTCTGGATACCTTAATGGCTTTTTTCCCCTGTTAAGATGCGAAGTCTTTCAGGGATGCCAGACTAGTTTTACAGAGGGAAGAATCTATGTTAGTACCTTTTCATGTCTTGTATTTAACATGCTCTCTTGTAGCATAAGCTCTCCTGCCACATATCATGAATCACAATGTGAATTATGAGTCCCCAGCTGAAACTCAGAGTGTGTAACTGAGTCATGGTCCATTTCCAACCTGTAGGCTCAGTCTCTAAGGAGGCAACTGAAAATGTTCTTATAGATTTCAATATAATATAGTGTTGATTTTTTTCCTCTTAGAGCTGACAGCAACTAAAGATTATATTGAAACCTCAAAGGAAGAGAGCAGTAAGAAACATGAAGACAGTTCCTGGCAGGCTTCTGACAGGACTTGGAACTTCTGATTTATTTTCCTAGTGATAGTGATGAACTTGGGGGTGGAGGAAGAGAAATCATTAAGTATAGATTCAAAGAATACTGACTTGGAATGATACTACACATAGGTAGCTTTACACCTAGCTTATGGCTTATGTTTCTAGGTAACTCTGCTACTCATATTATAAATAATACCAATGAAATGGTAATAAATACTAGAGTGCCAGTTCACCTGGAAAAAAGGTATTAGTTTAGTTTGGTCTTATGAAAACTGCAAAATGATTGACTCACATGACTCCTTTTCTGACCTTGGAATTAAAAATGGTTTTATTATAGCACTGACTATATCTTAAGAAGTAATGATGGATGAACTGATTAATAGTGAAGACTGGATTCTGTAGCATAGCATCTACTGTTATAGAACATACTTGAGTATGTTTATGAGTCTTCCCTGGTAGGTTCCAAGTTTCTTGAGTTTTGGATACTTTTTTTCACTCATCTTTATATGGCAGGGCCTTGTATATAGTAAGTATTAAATAAACTTACTGATTTATTCAACAGGTTTTTTTGTTTTTTTTTGAGGCTCACTATATATCAGATGCAAATACAGAGATCAATAAAATGAATCTTTATCCTAGAAAAGCTCTGTCTTATAAGCCAACAATAAAAATACAGTTTCAATCATAAATGCTAAAAAAAAAATGTGTTGATGAATGTAAGTAGAATACAAGATGGTTAAACTAAAATGCTGTTTAGTTTATAATGCTTTGTGTCTGAAGGTAGGGGTGCTGGGTAAAGGTCAGCTCTGTCATCCCACAGGTAAAACAAGTTAGAAACCTCATTGTGCTCTCACTCTCCCTAAAATAATTCCAGGAGGAAAGGCCAAAGGAACAGTTAGGCTTTAGAGTCCATGGGGAAGCTTTGCAGGCTGTGACACACACCCAGGGGAGTCTTGTCCTGAGCCCTCAGATCTTCCCACACTTCTCTGGAGGACTGTTAGGGGATCCGTGGCTCTAGAGGCTTGCTTTGAAAAGTTTTGCTCTCAGTTCTTCTGCCAGCTTACAAGGTAGAGATGTCTCCTGCTAAAAATAGAAGCAGGAGGAATAGGTTCAAAAGCAGGAGGCAAAAGGGCCTGAAGATGTCACTCTTAATGGAGCTAAAGGAGAGAAGGAAGGAAGGAAGGAAGGAAGGGAGGGAGGAAAGAAATTTCCCTTTGTTTATTGTGTCCTTTCTCTGCTGAAAATTTTCACTTGCTGTTACTTCATTTAATCACCTCGACAACATTGGAGTTATCTACTATTATTGCCTACTTTATATAGCAGATAGTTCATTCATTCAGTAAATATCCTGTTCTCTGTGAGGCACTGTGGGAGGCCTAAGACACTTTCGAGGCCCTAATGGAGAAGCAGAGTACGAGAGTAGCCAGGACTGTGCTCAGTGCTGCTGCTTCCCAGCTGGCTTACCACGTTCGCTGGGATGGAACTCTCGCAGTGGCAGACGTGTTGGACCCCGTCCTGCCTCGATACAGGCTAGGAGGCCACCAAGATATGTAAAGTGTCCGTCAGCATAATGACAGAATGCATTCACTCACATCTCCAAGGCAGCTTGCAAGGGAGGAGGCTCAGCCTCCCTGGAGTGAAGAATTTCTCTCCTGGCTTGTGAAATTGCTCTGATTGCAGCCACCAGGCCGATTTACAACCCATTGAGGCCTGGCCCTTGAATATCCATGGAGAAGCATATGAAAAGGAATGGAAGTTGAACGGATTCTGAGATTTTATGATTTCATTTTCATTTCAAAGCTTTACTAGGGGTTGGTTGGGGGAAAGGGGCAGCAGCATGCAGGAAGTGAGAGCCTTGGTCAGTTGTCAGCGGTCAGCGGTCAGTGCCTTGGGGACATAGAGAGGGCTAGGAGGGGTTACTTTAGGGCTTCTTTTTGGAGACTGAATTAAAAAGACAAAACAAAAAATAAACTCACTGAATCTTTCCAGAACTGAGTACTGTATTAAGTACTAGAAATGAATAGGCATGTGGATAGAGAGTGTGTTTACAAGGGAATTTGTGAGTTTAGAGCAGTTGGTGAATATGCTAGTGGTTAAGAGTCTGGGCTCAAATATGACACAGGCCCAGTTATGAGTCTCAGTTCTGACATTTACTAGAAAAGTCTGGGTGAATCATTCACTTCTCTGAATCCGTTTCCCATGGCAATAGGAATAATAATGCCTCCCACAGAGGATGTTGTGTACATTCAGTGCGAATGCCTCCTAAGTAGTAACTCTTCTGCTCATCATTCTCTAAAACTTAGAATATCTTCCTCTTGTTTTTATCTCCCATCACAATTGGGATAAAAAGTATTAAAAAGTCTAACAAGCCCTTGACCTTTCCCACTAATATAGACCACCCCTATTCTCAATGGCCTTCCCACCACACCCTGCTCTTTCCCTTCATAGGTTTACCACTATTTGTTATTCTACAGATATTTGTTTGTTCTCTTAGTTATTGTTTGCCTCCCCTACAAAAGTGCGGTCTCTAGGAGAACAGGGACTGGTTCTAATTTTGTTCTTTAATTCACTGTCTACTCACACAAATGCCTGGAACTTAGGTGCTCAATAAATATTTTTTTGAATGAATGATGGATGGATAAATGAAATGTGTTTGGTATACAGAAAGCAGTGAATAAATAGCAGTCTTTTTATTCCTACTGTTATTAGGAATAAAAAGTTTTTATAACTTTTGGGGAAATAGACCCCCTACACATGAAACGATTGGAATGCTGAGTAGCTTCACAATTTAAAAGTGCTTTTGCAAGTGGCATCTCATTGTCATCTTCACACCATTCTTAAGTGGTAAGCAGGCTGGGTGTTATAACCCACATTTTACCTACAAGAAAACTGAACTAAAATAAAGGAAAATGCTCAGCTTTAAAGTCCCACAACCTAGCCCTTTCCTCAGTTTTCCACACCTGACTCAAGGTGAGCCAACAAAGTTCAGATGTTCAAATGTTCTTGTCTGTGTAGTGGGAATGGAGAGGGAGCTAGCTCCAAGGCAGCGCTGAGCAGCAGAGAAGCCTTCAGCACAATGCCAGGCGAAGCAGTAACCTGGCCTTCCTTCTGAAATTTTGGGAAAAAGAGTGGTGTGGAGTTCAAGGTGACCAGGGATACTTTTGACTTAAGGAAGAATTCCCCTAGACATCTTCTTCCCCAGCTCCATAAAAATGTAAAAAAAAAAAAAAAAAAGGCAGAAAAACTAAACTAAAGCAGGAACTGCCAAATGCTGCCCCAAGTTGCTCAGACCTTAGAGACTGCCTAGAAAAGGCCCAGGGGAGGTGCAGACACTTATGTTGTTATCAGAGTCAGCAGGTCAGCAGAAGGGGGTGAAAAAGACGTCCTGCGATATGATTGAGTCGCAAAGCCCTGCAGCCCCAAGTCCTCTCTTTCCATCAATTCTTTTATCTTTTAGAGTCTCTCCCACTCTTCTGAAAGCAGCATCATTGGTGGTTGTATAGTTTCCTATGGGTGCTATAAAAATTACCACAAACTTGGTAATTTACAACAACATACATTTGTTCTCTCACTCTTCTGGAGGGCAGAAGTCCAAAATCAGTTTTACCAGGCTAAAAGCAAGCTGTTGGTAGGCAGGACCTCACTCCCTTTGGAGTCTCCAAAAGCTTTGGGGGCATCTGTTCCTTGCCTCTTCCAGCTTCTGGTGGCTGCTGACATTCCTTGTGGCCACATCACTCCCATTTTTACCTCCATGATCACGTTACCTCCTCTTCTGGGATCATATCTCTCTTCGCCTTTCTCTTATAGATAATTGACAACATTTAGAGCCCACCCAGAAAATCCAGAATAATTTCCACATCTCAAGAGCCTTAGTTTAATCACATCTGCAAAGTCCATTTTGTCATATAAGGTAACATACACATGTTCTGGGAATTAGGGCTTTTTGGTCATTGAGGGTCATTATTCAGTCTATCACAGTGGTTAAGAATCTGGAGTCAGATGATCTGAGTCAAATCCTGGTTTTGCTCTTATCAGCTGTACAGTCAGGGACAAGTCACTTTACGTTCTATGACTCAAGTTTTCTAACCTATGAAATGGAAGTATGAATGATCATAATCTCTGTCTCATAGGATTGTTGAGTGGGATAAAAATTAATGCAAATAAAGCATTTGGTACATCTTAACACTTAATGAATGTTAACTATTAGTACTTAAACTGAGTAAATACCTAACTTTCTTTTTCTTCGTTTTCTTATTTTACCTTAGCAGTAGAAATCCTTCTTCAACAAACTTTAATGCAAAGTCCAAAATATAAAGCAGACCAAGGCTGAGCTGTCCTGGTTGAAGAGGTGAGGAGAGAGGGGCTGGTCATGTCACTCCCAGGGCCGTGGCTACTGGTGAGGCACCATGGAGAATCATGGGGATCATTTTTATAGGACATAGACAAAACAAAAAACAAAAAACAAAACCCAAAAAACAGAAAGTTAGTCTGTCAAAATCAGTTTATTCATTTGAAATCCATTTATTGCTCTGTGTCAGATCTGGGGTATGGAAGTTAAGAGCATGTGCTTCATCAAATTGGCTGGGAAAAAGCCTGGCTCTGCTCCTGGTTGTGCGGCTTTACACAAGTTATTCGGTGCCTTGAATTTTCTCATATGTAAAATGGTAATAATAATAACACCTGACTTGGAATTATTGCAAAGAGAAAATGACTTTCTACTTGCAAAGTACTTGGGATAAGGTCTGGTGTGTGGCATGTAGTAGCTATTTTTGTTATGTGCTGGAGACAATGACAAGCGCCATCAGTGACCTAGGGGACCTAATAGAGTGCTGGGGATAGCAGATGAGGGGCCCTGACCTAAGGCAAGTCTTGTGTGTGAATGCGGGGTGAGGGGCAGTGGGCAAGGAAAGGGAAGTCTGAGTTAACACTGAAGAAGAGGGGTGAAGTTATGGAAACCAGTTGGTGTTGGTGGGGTGAGTGTCACCATGGTGAGGGAAGTATTCTGGGTGGATGGAATCAGGGAAAGGCTTGTAGACAAGAATGGCCAGTGGGTAGGTTTGACTGAATGTAGGATGCAAAGGGGTGCTGTGATATGAGATGAAGCCAGAGGAGGCAGGGACCAAGGGCTTTGGGTGACTCAGGAAAGAGTTTAAAAGCTCATTCTGGAGGTCCTATGGAATCATGAAAGAAGAGTTATAAGCTAAGGGAAGATCACTTCCTTCATCCCACCTCCCTGCTTTTTGAAAGCCAAAGTTCATGGGTTTGCCCTGGAGAGCCAAGAGCTCTGCATGCCGCTTGCTACCTCTGGAGTGGTTTATGGCTGGAAAACAGGCTTAGTGGGGCCAGTGGGAGAGACTGAGTCTTGTCCTCTTGGGTCCTACCTGGGAGTTACTGACACAAGGATTGTGGGCCTATCTGGTGGCTGGGCCACCCCATGCAGGCCAAGCTCTCCGGCTTAGGAGAGCCAGCTTCCTGTATGTGATCCATTGTTTGAAAATTGTGACTCTAACCCAAAGAAATGTAACCATCATTGGTTCATCAAATACAACCTGGAAGCTCATAGCTTATATGACCCCTAGAGCTAGAAGAGCCTCCGAGTCAGGTGGTTTTTGAACTGGATCCCTAGAGCTTTTGGGTTCCACAGAGATAATCTCGGGGATTGTTTTTGACCTCTAAGGCTAAGCAAGTGCTACTAAGGAAAGATAAAATAAGAAAATAAAGAAAAAGAAAGTTTGATATTTACTCAGTTCAAGTAATGATAGTTAACATTCACCGAGTATTAAGGTGTACCAAATGCTTTATGTACATTAACTTTTAACCCACTCAACAATCCTATGAGATAGGAGCTATTATCATCACCCTCTTTAACCAGGGCTTTGTTTCATTTACTGAAGTTCTGTATGGGATTTTTTTTTAAGAGCAAGAGTTTTAGGTTAAAACAAAAAATGGAAATCTTTTTCTTAGCTAAACTCATTTGACAGATTAAAAAACTGAGGCCCAGAGAGGAGATAGTCTAGAGTTATAGGACAGTTATAGAAAATGCTGGATTTAAGAAGTTGAGCTTTTTGCTACATCATACAATTGTGATTCTAGAAAAGCCATTTTAAAGGGAGGGGTGGCAGTAGCCCAATATATAGACCATTCAATTGGAATTGTTTTATTTCTAAGGACAGGTAGAGCAATCAACTGCTCCACTAACTGTTCTCTGGAAATTTCCAAAGATAGGAAATGTATCGACCTGTTGTTTTGTTTTCTTTCCCATGGTGGGTTGTTACTCTGGGCTCTTAAAATCTTGTACAGTGGCCTACTTTGGAGAAGCACCAAAAGCAGCTCTACCTCAAACTATTCCATGAAGTTTGCACACGCGCACACATGCATGACTGGCATGGCAAGGGGAGTCTCCTATGTTCCTTACAGTTTCCTTCTCTATGGGGAACTTTCTACATCACCAGCATCAGAGGAGAGAAATAGGTCATCTGCCTCTTCCTGTGAGCAGGAAGGTGAGGGCTTCACATTCTGATGGCCGAGGAGCTGCTGCAGAGCAGAGAGGAAGCATGACCACAGACTATTTCCACTCTTTTATCTCAGGACCCAAAATGCTTTGATTTGGTGCAAGGGATAGAAGCCTTCACATTTTGTGTTTCTTCCCTGTTGCTGTCATGCCACACCTTCCTCTTTCCATTTTAACTTAGTAAAGGGTTTTCTGACAAGTAGATGGAGCACCACAGTCTTCAAAGTTCCTATCTATCTCCAGGGCCTCATTTTCTCCCTTCCACAGGAAATTACTGAGTCACGGAGAAAGTCACTGCTGTGTGTGAAGACAGAGCCCATCAGATGGGAAGCAGCTGGGAGGTGAGGTAAACATTTTATGCACATATACACATACACAAACACACACTAAATACAAGCACAGCCACATACACCATACATAAACCATACCATATGCACACTTCATATGCAGAGAACTGGAGAGAGCTCCAAGTTCCAGAATGCAGTGGAAGAAAATGCACTGCAGTGCCTGTAGTGTCTGTTCTGTCTCTAGCGTTGTCCACGTCACTGCCCCTCTCCCAGTCCAAGACCTTGTCCCAGCAAGCTATAGGGCTGGTGGGAGGAGTAGTCCTTGTCACAGGCATTTGCCCAGGACCAGCTTCTCCTTCACTCAGCCTGTTGTCCTTATTCTCCTGGCTTTGTATTTGGGTTTGTGATACCTGATTTTTGGTCCTTCCTTGATTTATGTCTTAGTTTGTGTTTCCCTAGATGCAGAGCCTGAACCAGTAGTTTATTTGAGAGGTGTAGGTGACCTTGGTAGGAGAATCACAAGGGAAGGGAAAGCAGACAACTGTGGCTTATGAAGCCAGCCACCCCAGATGGTGACTAGATCACTGCTCTGCAGGGAAGCTCTGGGACAAAGTGTAAACCACATACCTCAGAATATCTTCCCCAAGGAAGAGGGAGCTGGAATATTTATATATCAATTCCAGATAGTCCTTGGTTGAGGGCTATTCCCAGGGGCTGAGATTTTCCCAGCACTCTCGTCTGCAACTCACTAGAACTGAGCAGTTTTTCATAGTTCTGGGAAATGAAGCCCTTGGGTACAGGATGCAGATGCCAGCAATTGAAAGGGAAGGGTTTTGAGAGATCTGGTTGGGGCACTGACTGCCATAGGTTGCCAAGCCTGTCCTGTTCCTCAGTCTTCCACACCTGACTCAAGGTGGGCCAATCACACACCATCCTTGGGATTTTGGAACTTGGAAATGAAGAGGCAGAGTGAGTGTCAGTCAGTTCCACTTTGTTTGTGAGGGGCACTGCCCCTCACTGTTTGAATAAATTCAGGCCGCTGTGGGAGATAATGAGGCTGACACACCAAGAAAAGTGAACGTGAGTGGAGGAAAAAAATTCTTTTGGGTTCTAGTTCATGGTGCCAGTTGCCTTGAGATCCAGCTAAGCCCTTACCCTGAGCCTTTAAGGAATTCTCCTTTTCTGCTTAAGCTATTTGAGTTGGGTTTTGTTTACTTGAACTGAAATAAATTTTGACTAATGTACTCCTGTATGGTCTTGGGTTGCCTCTCCCCGATGCTATCCATAAATAATAATAAGGGTAGTGATAGTAATCATTGCAGAACTAGTATGTGTCAGATGTTTTTTAAACACTTGAGTGTAAAGGGAGAAGTGATTACCCTATGAATGGAATCTGCCCACAGTCCTAAATATTCCTTTTTTGTTTTCTCTACCTTCTTTAATCACTATTATTTGGGCTCCAGTGCACCCTATTGGGCTATGTGTTTCACATTTCCAGTTCTGACCCAGTTCCTGGGTCTTCTTGCTCAAGTTCTATCTCTTCAAAATAGGTTTCCTCTCTCAGTCAGCGTGAAATCACACAGGATGCCCTCTTAATATATGTCTCCATTTGAAAAATCTCATTAGTCCTGAAATTTAGATTTCTTTTGGCAAAAAGAGTAGACTACCATTCAAAAGTTGAAAAAAAAAATCCATGTATGGTAGTCAGGAGACTCTCAGTTGCAAGAGGGAAATTTATTGGCTCATATAATGAGGATTTCAAGAGTTATCAGCTTCAGGTTTGGCTGGATCTAGAAGCTCACACAATGCCATTATAACATAGTGATACTATATCTCTCAGATCTGTTTTTCTTAGTGCTGGCTTCATTCTCTAGCCACATGGAAACCTCTCTCTTCATCTCCAATATCTTTAGAATGACATTCTATCAGCAAAAGTTCTAAAGTTGATTAAGGTTCCTTTGTTCTCACTGGCCAGCTTGAGTCTTGTGCCAAACCCTTGACTTATTACTGTGGCCATAAGCATGTGGTATTCTTATTGTTCATGTCTGGATAATATGCCCACATCTGAATTTAGGGGGAAGAGTTAGGTCTACCTGATCCACATGGCTTGAGGTTGAAGAGAGGTGGATCTTTAAAGGAAAATAGGGATACTCTCCCTGGAGAAGTGGAATTGGATACAGGGCCCCCAGAAACATTAAGCCATACTCAAACACCTAGCTGAGAGAACACTTTAGTGTGTTGAGTTTCAGGCACAGTGCCTTCTGCCAATCAATAATATACTGTAATGTTTAATTGCAAATCTTTCTTTGTTCTTCTAGAGGAAGGGGATGCAGAGAGCAAGAAGATAAAAGGACCCTGAAGTGTGGTGAGGCATCAAGGAGAAAGGGATAGAAAAAGGAGGCAAAGGATGCTTAGATGTGCTTCCAGGACAGAAGGGTTCTGTCTAAAGTGGCCATATTTTCTTGTAACTGGGTGGGGGTAATATGAATGGTGCTCAGAGGTGTCTTGGGCATGACTCCAATGTTGTGACTTATTTAGCATGATTTTCTCAAGATATCGTGTACAGGATATCTTGACTTATGTACAGGAGCTTTTCCCCTGGAGCCTTTTAATTGGAAGACTGCTCTACAAACACATTTGGCAAGATCCCATGGGATGAACAAGCTAAGTAGGAAGGTGGGGCACAGGGGTAGTGTGTGTGTGTGGGGGGGGGCAATGCTCTGAGAGGCATTGCATTAACCCATTTTGGCCAATGGAAGATTTGAGTGGCGTTGAACAGCCACCGTCATCCTTCATTTTCCAGAGTTCAAAATTTTCCGTGTAGATTTTCATTACTTGCCCAGAAGCACTGAGACTATTGCTCTCTTTAATAATTCAATTTAATCAAAATATGGGTTGTTTGTGGGAGGAAGACTATCTGAGACCTCAAGCAAGTCATATCTGTTGTATCCTGGAGCTGGTCACTATGCAGATGTCAGGAGGTACTATCTGACTGGGACAAGAAGAGTCACTGTTCACAAAATAATGACTAGAGGATATTGAAGACTAAGAGTTTATTAAATGAGTGTTAACTCATTTAATCCTTATGACAATTCTGTATGCTGCATTCTATTAGTATCTCTATTTTACAAATATTTAACAAATAAGGAAACTAAGTCACACAAAAAGCAAATGACTTTCCTAGGATTACAGAGCTAGTAAAGTAGTGAAGGTAGGATTAGAACCCAACCCATCTGCTTCCAAAACTCATGCTCTCAACTGTAAATCTATTTTCCAGAATTAACCTCAGTAGACTTTATCTTTGGAAGGCATATGAAGCATATCTAGTCCCACCTCTTACCCAGTGCAGAAATTTCTGATGGAGAAACTGTTATTCAGTCTTACTACTTGAATTATTTCAGTGATGGAGGACTTACTACCTATCAGAAGAACTCTTTAGATTGTTGGCAAGCTGGTGGGAGGTAGAATGGAGTGCAGGCTTAGGTGCAGCATGTGAGAAAAAGTGAGTGTTTGCTTGGAGTTCCCCATCTAAAAAGAGACATAAGTGAATGTGCCCACGGTCCGAGGCCCAGCTAGGATCCAACTTCATGGAGAGTAAACATTTGGCTGGGGGTCTGATGGAGCATTAAGAGGACACAGTATACTGACCACCTCCTCTATGGGTCTCACAAACTGACCCCAGATAGATGGAGCATGTTTCTTTCAACTTCCTCCAATGTCTTTTTATTAGGGTGCTTTGGGAGGAGGAGCTCCTCACCTAACACTGCTTCTGGCCTCAGTTCTGAACAGGAAAGAAATGAATGCACTAGCTGAAGCAATATTGGGAGGGGCCATCCTGACTGCTTGGGGCTCTGGGGAACACTGCCAGGAACTAACATTTGAAGATAGTTATCTCTACTTTTCTATAATACAATGCTGTGTTCTCCAAACAGAAAGCCAGTGAAATCTTTCCTGATGCCCTTGGGCAGGGTTAGTCATTTAGCATTCTGCACCACCCTACTATCTGACTCATTTAAGTAGCATTGTATTATAATTGTGTTTACACACCATTCCTCCGGACAAGAATGCCAGCTCCCAGGACTGCCTCTTGCCTTACAAACTTCTCCTCCATCAGAATAACACTTAGGAAGTGCTTTATGAGAGCACTATCCCACACTAATATACCATGCATTTCATTATATATTTTGTTCATTGTCTTTCTCTCCTGCAATTGAAATGCAAGCTCCTTGAGTGCAGGGACTTTGTTTTGTACAGGAATGTATCCTCAGCACCTAGGACAGTGCCCATCACAGGGTAGGCACTCAGTATATTAGAAGAATGACCATGTCTGTGACTGGAGATAATGTGGGAGGAGAACCAGGAAAAGGCTTGGTTCACCCAGGTGCTGGGAGTAGAAGAGGGTAAACAAATGCTGGCAGGGGGATGCCAAGTGTCCTCTATCATGGTGGGTGAGAATGTGAGTCATTCTCATAATTTCACTTTTAAATTTCTGTTTAACAGAGACCTTCCTTTTAAATAATCATCCACTATTTTGATGAACCAATAAATTTGAAAATATCATAAATGCCATATTGAGAAATTTAAAATACCACTTATTTGAAAACACAACACTTTATTGTTTGTGTTAACAGGCTGTTAAAGGAGACTGTTCCTGTTTTCTCAGAGTTTTGTTAGAGAACCAAAAGGCTAAGAACAACTGCACATACTAAAGACGTGCTAGGACAGCTGTTTCTGACTTGCTAAGAGGCTCTCCCAGCACTAGCTCATAACCTGGTTCAGTAGGAAGGACTGTTTTGAAGAGACTTGTAGGTATGCTAATTTTTAGCTCTCCTATCTACCGCCATGGTACTTTCCCTTTCCCTTGAGCCATGTGAAGAGAGGGTTTTGAGTGAATCATTCAGTGAATCAATCACTAAGTGATAGGAATTTTTCAGCTCCATTATAATCTTTTGGGACCACTGTCATGTATGTGGCCTGTCATTGGCCAAAACATCCTTATGTGGTGCATGACTGAATACCTGACTAGATTGGGCTGGACTTTATGTTATTGCAGAAAGACATGGAAAACTATGAGATATGACTGAGATTTCATCTATTCCCTTGAATCACATCCCCACTGGAGTAGTTGTCCTCCTTTGCACATGCTGTTCCTGCAGCTTGGAACATTCTGCCGCCTCATCTGCCTGACTGAGTCCTATTTATCCCTCAAGACAGAGCTTGAGACATTTCTTCTGGAGTAACTTTCCTGGTACCCTCACGCTGAGAAAGGTACATTTCACCTGGGTTCTAATTACATTCTTGCTTATCTGGTGAAGAAGGTTAGTTGCCCACAACATCTTTTCTCAGCATGTGGTACCTGACATGCAGACAGCCAGAAACCACCGCCCAACCCACACTGCAGTTAGGTGTGTCCATGTGACCAAGTTCACGTTAAAGTCATGTCAATGATATGCCCACTTCCATTTCCGAGCCATAAAACATTTCACTCATGACCCTTCATAACCTTTTTCCTTTCTGCTAGTGGGAGCACAGACGTATTGCTACCCGCCTTCAACCACTCAGATGAAGACAATACTATAGGGGTCAGTAGAATGATAGAACGGAAGGAAGCTGGGTTCCTGAATGACACTGTGGGTCAGAAAAATGCCTTTTCTCCTAGGATTATTATATAAGAAAGAGATACACTTCTTTGTTTCTTATGCCACTGTTTTTATTGGCTCTTGGTTTAAGATGTTTAGATTTTGAAATAAAGAATTCAACTTATGGTTCTAAACTGTACTGTAACTGTTTACCTGTTTGTCTTCCCCAGTAGACTTGGAGTCCCTTGGGAGCTAGAATCAGACCTATAGAAATTTTTTTCCCCCCAGAATTTAGCACAGTGTCGGTACATAGTAATTGTTCAATATGTACATCCAAAATGAAAGGGGGCAGATGAATTTTTAAACATCAGTGTCCTGTGAAATACCCAAAGGTTTAGAATAGTTTTCAAATAGATTGATTTTGACTAACCATTAAAGCAAAATATTCATGTACTGTCTCTGCCACCACTTTACTCTGATAGAGCCCTGATAGACAAGCATGTTTTAGTCACTGAGTGGTTTTAGAAATCATATGTAGGTAGGAAAGCTGAGGCTTTTATTTTCCTGTTCTCAAGAGTGTAGGCATAGAGTGCTGAGTGGTATGTGAATTGGTGACAAATGTTTTCACATGTCCAAATTATTCTCCATTCTTCTTCCCAAGAGTAAATGCTTGAGATCTCTGGGTTGCAAGGATGATGAGGAGGGATATTTTCCAACAACCCATTTTTTTTCATCCAAAATTGAAAAACATTGCTGCATGCTTGTATAACTAACAATATGTAAAATTTCTGCATAGGCCTAAGACTCTTTGTAATAGAAAATTCTGAGAGAACACAACCTCTCCTCCATTCATTCATCCAGTTGCTCATTCTACAAGTATTTATGAGCAGCTACCATGTTTCTGGTACTCTGTTGACCATGGGGAAACATCAAGCATTGAATGAGAAACATTTTCACATGCCTAAATGATTCCCCATTCTTCTCAATTGCTTAGAGTCAAACAGGGAAGATTAATGGACATTCAATAGTAATTTGAGTGTAAGGAGGATGTTATGGATTGAAAGTTTGTATCCCCTCAAAATTCATATGTTGAAGCCCAAATCCATAATAATAATAATAGTAATGTGATGGTATTTGGAGGTTGGGCCTTTGGGACGAAATTAGATTTAGATGAAATCATGAGAGTGAGGCCACCATGGTGAGATTAGTGCCCTTATGGAAGAGAAACCAGAGTTTTCATTCTCTCTCTCTCTCTCTCTCCTCTCTGTTCTCCACCTCATTCCCCCTCCCTGCAAGTGAAAACACAGTGAGAAAGTAGCTGTCTGCAATCCAGGAAGAGGGCTTAGAGCAAGAATTGAATGAGCTGGCACCTTGATTTTGGTTGGACTTCCCAACCTCCAGAACTGTGAGAAATATATGGCTGTTGTTTAAGCCACCAACTCTGTAGTATTTTGTTATGGCAGCCTGAGCTGACTAATACACACTGTTATGAAAGGGGATATTTCAGGAGCTTTAAAGATGTGTAAAAATGAGACTGAATCTAGCCCAAGAGTTATGAATGCCATCTCTGAGGAAATGACTCTTAAGTTGACATAAGTAGGATGTAGAGAACTTTGACAGGTGTAAAAGTTTGGCTTTGTTCAGGAAAACAGCCCCTTTAAGCATTACAGAAATAAGAGGTTTAATGTAGGAATTACAGCTTCCTTTAATGTGGGAGAAACTGGGGGAGTGAAGGTCTGAAGGAGGAGTCAGAGGGTTGGAGAAGCAGGTATGAAGTACTTCAGTCTAAAGCAGTGGTGTGGGTGGAAAAGCTGTAGTTTTCTGGGAAGTTTGAGTCATGTCCAATAGGCTGCCAAAGTTAGACCATGAGGTAAGAGCTGTGATGAGATCTGAGAAGTCTGTCTAGCCACTGCATCTGACCAAGCTCTCTGTTTGACCATTGTCGAACTGCTACCACATTTGGCTGCTATGATTTTGGGCAAATAAAGGACTCTGCTTCATTTCCACTCTCCAAATCTTGAATTTCTCTCATTGCCAGTGAGAAAGGGAGTTCTATCAAAAGAAGTTCCTGATCTTAGCTAGACATGGCTATAGCAAGTTGACCACAGATAACCTAGTTCACCAGGTGATGACGGAGAAAGTTCTGGGCAAAGAAACAGCATGAGTAGAGATGTGGAGGTAAGAATGAGCATGGTGTGCTGAGGAAGTAAAATATAGCTAAGAAAGTTTCAGGGTGAAGTAAGAGTTCAGGTTGTAGAAAGCCTTGGGAGCTTTTTATGAATATTAAAACAATTTTCTAAGAGGAATGGGAAGCCATTTAAAAATTTCAAGTAGGGGAGGACCTGATCAGATTGCCATTTTGAAGAGGTCAGTCTGGCTGCAGTATGAAGAGTGGATTGAGGGGGACAGGAGTGAGGACAGGAGATGCTTTAGGAGTTTGTAGTAGCCCTCCAGACAAAAGATGGCATCGATTTAGGCTACGATTATGGTAATGGAGATGGAGAAAAATGGTAGGAAACACATTTTGGAGATACGGCAAAGCTCCTTGGCTGTAACTTTTAAGAAGTAGTTACTTCTTGCTAATTGGTTGAGTCGCATGAAATTGTCATTTTATAGGTCAAAAATGACCAAATATCAAAAATTTCATATGATTTGAGATCTAAAATATCTAAAATTCTATGATGATTGTGCTGGTGCAAAGGAGGAGCCATTAGGACAGCTGCTGTGATTTTCCTTAAAAGCCAAGTTAGGTCATATGTCCACTCTTGAACCACAGTGGTGAGGGGTCTGGAGTCAAGTCCATCTAAACAGCATGCTGGGACTCCATGGGAATGTGTATAGAATAGATAATGTGGAGACAACCACCTGTCCAGCAGAGTAGGGGATTGAATCAAACCTTTCCCAGAGGTAGGTCCCTTCTGAGCTAGTAATATCTAAGGAAAATCCCCAAGGTTAAGTTTTGAAATCACTTGTTGAGCTGGAAGTGTCTATTGAGAAAGAGCAAATACACTTCCCAGTGGTGTGCCTCTAAGGACATACAACCTCACATGTTCATAAGAAAGATTATTTTCCACAAACTGCAGCAAGAATCAGGAAGTTTTTCCTCTAAAGCTTGCAGGGTTAAAAGTGAAGGCCCTCATTGAAGTTTAAAGGATTTCTTATTGTCATCACATAGTCTATAGGATTTCTTATCTCCAACATTAGCCTGGTACTGCTGGCCACAGGGCAGTGCTCTTGGGTCCTGGGACTCTGTCACCCTGATACTGAGGCGGCAGCAGGGAAGAGTCCAGCTTAAACTCATTTCCTGAAATTTCCTTTGGCACAGAATAAAGAGAGTCACGTCTTTTCAATTTGAGGTAATAATCTGTCTCATATTACATTAAGATGGTTCCTCAAATGTTGTCATCCTGCCCTAACTTTGAAATGCATTACAGATATGGGATTAGAGGAAAGCTGAGTGCTGCCTGTAGCTTGTAAAAAATTTCCACTGTAATAAATGCAGAAAGGAAACATGCTAGACATTATTAGCTTTATGTTGCAGTCCAGCTCTTCTGAGAATGGTCTTCTTTATCATGGAGCACAGTTTTATATTTCTGGATCCTCTGAGAAGTTACTACTGAACTCAATAATCATATCTTAGGTTGATGACCCTCTGTGGAAAAAGTTGCTGCCCAGGATCTATTCTTGATATTACTGAAGCGACCATACATCCAGGTTCTTCTTGGACAGATTGTTCGGGTAGTCTAGCTTAGCATTTACCTAGGACAAAAAATTCTGATTTGGATAACAAATTATATGGTCATCCTAACTGTTATCTGGGTGGCTTACACTGCAAAGCCTACTGAGAGATGGAGAAAAGATGGAAACAGATGGGACCAACCATAATAAAGCACTGCAATTTCTAGTATTTATATGTGTCAGGCCCTCCATTAAGTGCTTCATGTGCTTTATCTCAGTTAATCCTCACAATCCTTTGAGAGCAACAGTATTACTATGTTTATTTTATGGATGAGAAAAACGGGAATAAAATTAAGCAAATTGTCCAAGCAAAATTGCCTAGCTATCAAGTAGAGGAGATGGGATTCAAATTCATAGTCCAGAACTAGAGATTTTAATTACTATATTATATTGATGCTGAGGTTATCAACCAGGATACATAACTGGGGACCAAATGATAATGCACAACAATTCTAATATCAGTAGCTGAATCACTGAAGATGATTTTATCTTTGGGCAGCAGAAAATATAACTCAAAATGGCATAAGCAGTATTAGCTGAAAAAGGAGGACCCCTGAAGCAGAAAGGCTTTTGGGTTGGGTAGACAAGAGGTTCAGTGGCCTTAGCAAGAACCAATGTGTGCTCTTATGTCCACAGTATTGGCTTCATCCCAAGGATGGTTTCCTTCATCCCTATAAGGTGATTGTCATTAGAAATCAAGGGTACATGCCTCTTTGTTCTCACCTAGTAAAAAAGAGAGAGGCTGGTTTTCTGTTAATTTCTCTTAAGACCAAAAAAGTGTTTTTCCTCAAAATGCCCAGTAAATTTCTCCTCCTGTCTCATTGGCTCAAAATGGCTTAGGCCTACCCATCTTTGAACCAGTCACTTGCAAGGGGTATTACTCTTACACACTTGGAATGGAGTGGAATGACCTCTGGTGACTCAACTGCATTGTCCACTCACACAAACAAAGCAGAACTGGAAGATAGTGACAGGAATTTCTGGGCAATACTAACATTTGGGAGCCCTGATTCTGGAGATAGAATGATATGGCCTGAACATTCCATTTTGTCATATACTAGCAAGGGATTTTGTGGAAGTTCCTTAACCAGTCGAAGCCTTTATTTTCTCCGCTATAAAAGGAGATTAATAACAGCATCTTCTACACTCAATAGAGAGTCATCTTCCATTATCAGTCTTGGAATCCCAGTTTTACTAATGAATCAGAGTGATCTCTTTTTTTGCTATTAGCAGTGTCTTGATTGGAGCAGGCCCATGGACCATGACTGAAGAGTTCAATATTTCCCAACAGGAGATGGGAAAGTAAGCAGAGCTTGAGCAGATGATCTAAAGGTCAGCGTAGGACTCTAGTTCTAGGAGGCAGCAGTACACAAACCATAAATTAGAGAGAAGAGGCACAGACCATTACAAGTATCAGATAAGATGAAGGCAAGGCTTCAACTCTACAGCTTCATTCAGAATATTCTAAAAAATCATTTACCAAATCCAGACTCCACCTTCTAGTGGGAACAAGGCTGATGGTTTCACTCCATAGTCAGTGGAAACTGGATGAATTTCCTTCCTCTAACTCTTAATGTTCTGAAAAGTTACCCTCCAAAGGTGACATGGAACAGTAATTTTCAAACTGTAAGCCATGGAGCCCCCGAGAACTATGGGCATATATTAGGGATCAAGAACAAATAGGGATGAAGATGGAAAGACAAATGAATAGGCAGGCTTCGAGGATTTGTCACCTTGGCTCCAGGAAGTTCCACTTTCCTCTGTTTTAATCAGTGTTTAGAAGAAAGCTGGCACAAAATAGGTACTCAGTAAATTAAAGAATTCATATTTTAGATATTGCAGTTCTTCAAAGGTTTTCATTTTATTAAATGATTCCATTGCTAAAAATGTAAGTATGAAAGTTAATGCTTTAGAATATTCTTAGAAGAAGGTAACTATCCCATTTAAGACATATAAGAAGGGTTAGAGCTAAGACTTGTTTGGGGGTCTCTCCACTGGGGCTTAAAAGTCAACTTGATTTCTTCGTTAAGAAAAACAGTCATCAGAGGAGGTTATGTATTTTAACTCTCCTCTGTTGCCCTCCACAGCCAGAGAAGAGGATGTTATCAGAAAGATCAATTAGAATTTCTGTGTAATTTTTTTCTTTTTGGGGAAACACAAGCCTCTGATTCTTCCATGGTAGTGTTCTTTAGTTCTACAGAGGCCAGGAATAAAAATAAAAGCCTCAATTACTATATTTAAAGTGGCTGCTATGAGCCAGGTGTTTTTATATATTATGCCATGCAGTCCTCGGTAGAACCTTCACATATGGGTATTATTATTCTCTTCATGTTTAATGAGGCAATCAAGGCACAGAAAGATAAAGCAATTGCCCAAAATCACACAGAGAGGGAAATGTAGGACTTGCACTCTTGTCTACCTGACTCTAGCAGGTGTGCTCTTTTCATATTGGCTTTTGATTGCAGCAAGAGTAATTTCAGGTATAGATGAGAGTAAACTCATTTTGGAGGGCTGCAGAGAACTGAGATCTACTAAAGCAGGTAACATAATCTCCTCCCCTAGAAATCGTCCCCTAGGCCGAACACTTAAATGCTTAAAGTATTTAAAAGTGAAACAGATTTGGAGGTACAAGTAGAATTTGCTCATCTCTTGCCCCACCTATCCACAGGTAATTTTGTGGTGGCACACCTGGGTTTGCAACCATGAGAAAACACCAAGTGTGGGGACATAGGCAAGACTACTTTTTACAGAAGTAGAAAAAATACTCCTAAAATTTATATGGAACCACAAAAGACACTGAATAGTCAAAGAAATCCTGAAAAAGAACAAAGCAGGAAGCATCACACTTCCTGATTTCAAGATATGTGGTATAAAGCCATTGTCATCAAAATATTATGGTACTGGCAGAGAAGCAGAAAAATATGCCAATGAAATAAATCAAGAGCCCAGAAATAAACTCAAGCATATACAGTCAACTAATAATTGACCAAGGAGCCTAAAATACTCAATGGAGGAAAGACAGTCTCTTCAATAAATGATGTTGGGATCACTGGCTATGTAAAAAAAATGAAACTGGACTCCTATCTTATACCACTCACAAAAAATGAACTCAAAATGGTCTAAAGACTTAAATGTTAAGACCTGAAACCATGAGACTCCTAGAAGATAGCAGAGGAATAAAGCTCCTTGACATGGGTCTTGATAATGATCTTTTGGATATGGAACCTAATGTACAAGCAACAAAATCAAATAGAAACAAGTGGGACTACATCAAACTAAAAAACAGCAAAATGAAAAAACAATCTACAGAATGGAAAAAAAATTTGCAAAACATATATCTGATAAGTATTTACTATCCAAAATATATATAAAAAACTCACACATCTCAATAGAAAAATAGAAAAAATTAAAAATGGGCAAAGAACCTGAATAGACATTTTTTTTTCAAAGAAGATATATGAAAAACCAATAGCTACATAAAAAGATGCTCAACATCACTAGTCATTAAGGAATACAAATTAAAACCACATGAGATATCACCTCATGCCTGATAGAATGGCCATCAACAAAAAGATATAACAAATGCTGGCATGGATGTGAAGAAAAGGGAACCCTTGTGCCCTGTTGGTGAGATTGGAAATTGGTACAACCACTATGAAAAACAGTATGGAGGAGACTCAAAAAATTAAAAATAGAACTACCATATGATATAGCAATTTCAATTCTGGGAATATATCTAAAGGAAATGAAAACACTATCTTAAAAAGATATTTACATCCCTACATTCATAGCACCATTATTTACAATAGCCAAGATATAGAAACAACTTAAGTGTTCATTAATGGATAAATGGATAAAGAAGTTGTGATATATAAATATATAATATATAAAATATGACATATAATATACGAATAGAAATATTTGGAATATATATATAAATATAGGAATATATAGTGGAATATTATTCAGCCATAAAAAATGAGGAAATTCTACCATTCGTGTCAATGTGGATGGACAATGAACGCATTATGCTAAGCAAAGTATGTCATACAGAGAGAGATAAATACTGTATGATCACACTTATATGTGGAAATAAACAAAAGCAATCTTATCGAAAAAGAGATCAGATGTGTGGTTACCAGAGGCAGAGAATGGGGGCAGAGAGAATCAGAGGAAGGCAGTGAATAAATTTCGGGTTGTCAGATAAGTGCCAGAGATGTAACATACAACATGATGACTCCAGTTAACACTGCTGCATGCTATTGAAGGAATCTGTTAAAAGAGCAAATCCTGAGTTCTCATCACAAGAAGAAGCAATGTTTTTCTTTTCTTTTTATTATATCTCTATGAGGTGATGGCTGTTAGCTAAATCTATCATGATAATACCATCATACTGTACGCCTTAAACTTGTACAATGATGTCAATTATTTCTCAATAAAACTGGAAAAAAATTACCTAGTCAGAGGAAACAGAACATATTCTTAGAATACTCTGCTAAAAAAGTTTTCAATGAGAATTCCAGAGTGGCCATGATGTTAAACAGATGTATTAGTTTCCAGACTTAAAGAAATAATGAACAATCTTTGTACATATATACAGAATACTTTGTCTTAATGTTTACTGTTTTCTTAATAAAAATATAGAGATTAAAAAAAGACGGGGGATAAGAAACACATGGAACAAAAGGTAAGAGCAAAGAGAATCAGGGCGCTGCCTCCCTTCTTTCGTCAGGTGGGACCAGACAGCAAGGGAAAATGCTGACCTTGACAAGGGGTGGGTGTGGTCAGGGAGGGAAACTTCTGGCTTTAGAGACTCTTGGTTTCCCTCTGTTGGGTCAATTCCAGGGCCGTAGAACTCAGTGGAGTGGACTGTGTTGAAATCCTAGCTCTGCGTCAACCATGGATTGATCTTAAGCAAATTAATCTGTCTAAACCTCAGTTTCATCTTCTATAAAATGAGGATAAGTCTTCTTATGGTTACTATGGTTATTGTAAGGCTTGCATAATAAGTTAGCGTGGATGGCATCAAACAGGTATTCTGTGAGTAGTTTCCTTTCTCTTTCCTTTTCATATTCTGTCCCTTAGAGTACTCCTCATCCACACAATCCCCACTTTAAATACTGGCAATAAGGTTGCTTTTAGCTCTATAAATTTCAGGGTTTCACTTTCTAGACAGCTGACTGAGAGGGACCTTTCTGGTTGCCCTCAGAAGTGTTCAACTGTATACATGGGAAAGAGCAGGGCAGGGAGGTGATGAAAATTTGAGTCAGCAAAAGTGGCAGAAAATCAAGCTTAGAACTGCTTTAGACCAAAGAAGGAATTGTAAAGGGAGAAAGAATTGAACAAATGACAGTAAGAACAAAGATTCACCCTGGTCTCAACCAAGTGCTGTCAAGACTCTTGCCCTCTCCATTTTTCTGCATATTGAATCAATAGCTTTCCCTACAGATCAGCTTCTTTTGCTTGGTGAAGATCCTGGCAACAAAGAGTTTCCAAATTTCTCAGCTTGGGGCTTTTTTCCACCACCAGCGAAAAACTAAACTATTCTCTCTCATTGGTATCAAGAATAAAAATAGGGGACTCAGCTTGAGTGATCAACTGTGACTTGAAAAGAGGTTTGAAAGTACATTGTGATGCCCACTCAAAATAAATAGATGGAGTTGGAATAAGAGGATTCCCCAGAAAAAGGGTAATTCTGTTCCTAGAAAAAAAGGAGGAGGGGTGCCAGACAGGTAAAGCAATAGATGTATTCTATGGAAAGTGTAAATCTCACAAACAGTGTGCTAGATTGATCACACTTAAGCTAGAATTTCTCAAACTAGGAAATAGCTACACTCTCAGTTGGGATGTCTGATCTGAATATTTGTGGGCCATCTCAGGAAAACCTAAATTCCTGGGGTATGAGATCTAAGGCATACATGTTATTTCCATAGGGAGTGTTAGTGTAATCTAAGTGATGACTGAACTAGAGATATAAGAGGAAGCCTGCCCTGTGAACCACAGTTGAATAGACCAGGTATTGAGAGCTGACCTGGGGCTGGACAACCTGTTATCTCATCAGTGGTCTGTGAATTCATTCATTCATTGATCCATCCATTCAACAAATACTTATTAAGTGACAGGCATTGTTCTAGGTACCAGGCATTCAGTGTCCCTGTCTTTATGAACCTTACATTCAAAGGGAAAGATAGATAATAAATATATGTTAAATGTTATGAAGATTATAAAGCACGGTAGGAGACTAAAGAATGACTCATGTAGCCTGACTCTGGAAGGAAATATGAGCGATCAGATTCTGAGACTGTGTATTGGGAAACTGAGTCAGTAAGCTGTGAAAACTTTGGTGGCCTGAAGATCTGAAGCCTCCAGATTGGGCCAAGTGTAGTATAAGTAAGCAGAAGAAATCTCTCTACAGAAAGATATAGGGAGAAGCAGAAGTGAGAGGGACGATCAGCTCCCTGGAGATGGAAGAAGCCTCGATTCCTGATTTCTCCTCTTCTGGTTTCAGGTCCTGAGAGGTACAGCTTGGATGTCCACCAGAAGCAGTGGTGTGCTGATACTGGCTTGCAATGGCTCATGAGGGCTGTTGTGTGTGTCTCTTCCTAACACTGCATTCAATGACATGACAGTATAGCTTGGAATATGTCGTGATGGGAGTATTTATATCATGGAAATGGGCAAATGCTACAGAAATGACAGTCATAGGGGCATTACCGCCATGTACCAGAGTCTGGCACACAGTAGCCTTTACGAGTATTCATATATAACATGTTTATGTTTAGTTATTAAAGATTTAATTGTTATTTGTAGATTGCTCATAGTTAACACCGTATGCTGTATGTTTATGTGTCAGGCATTGTATTAAGCATGATAAATGTACATTTTTTTTTACTGAATCCTATAACAACGCCATGAGTTTCAACTATCAACATTATTTTATAGATAATGAAACAGGCACAGAGAGGTCAAATAAGTTACTGAAGGTTATACAGCCAGTAAGTGGCTGGATAGGGATGAATAAGTTGAGTGAATAGTGCCTTACAGGGAATCAGGTGGTGGTGACACAGGAAGCTAACTACTCCGCTATGTGGCTTTTTTCTCCAGAAGAATACACTCAGGAGATTATAGAGCTGATGATGAGGGACAAGTAAATTGGCTGGATTCCATACCTGGCCCACGTGTTTACCGATGAAGAAGGGGGTCATGGGGCAGTGTGTGGCTGTAAGATTCTAGCTGGAGCTGAGTGTTCCTGATTGGCAGTTCCAGTATGAACCAGCTGCCAGCATCCTTACTGGTGAACTTGGCCTTGGGCTATGATGTTTCTGAAAGGTCTGGATCTCCTACCACCCCTCAAGCCCAGCCATGTACAGTAGGCTCTTGCTAGTCATCACGAAGTTGTTTCTATCTGGATGCAGCTGCAATGGCCAAAGGCATTTCCTGGGGCTGGCTCTAGGCCTAGCAAGGGTTTGAATGTGGCCAGACTTGAAAGCTGAGCAAACCTCAAAAGCTCAGTGGTTGGTAACCTCCTCGAATTGGCGGATGCCAAGGACCTGGCAGCCAGGAAGCCATTAGGCTGGGTCTGACATGGGACACTAGCCCAACAGAAGTCAGGCACAGAAGCTCTCACTTCCATAATAGTGAGTTCTCTCTCAGCAACCTGAGGTGCCACGGTCCTGACATGTGACCATACACCTGTCTTATTTTCGTATTTCAGCAAGAAGGAAGGCTGAGCCTGACAAGACTGGCAATGCCCCTATGGAGCCAGGTAGCTGAGTGTGGACCCCAGCCTATATGGGGATATGTGGGGATGAGTAGACAGAATGCAGTTGTTCAGAGCCAGTGCGAGGGCTATGGCATCAGTCAGACCTAAGTTCAAATCTTGAAGGCTGTGGGGATATAGGGTCAGAACGTAACCCTCCAAGTCTTAGTTCCCTACCCTGCAAAATGGGGGAGAATCATACTGATCTCACAGAATGATTGTAAAGAATACATGAGTTAATACTCATATCATAACCACACAAGTGTTATTACCCTAACAGATAAATATCCATGGAAACTAATTTAGGAAATCTCAGATTCCTAGAAAGTTAGTATATATCAACATCTTAGAAATGGCTCAGCCCAATTTTCTCTTTTCACAGAGAAGGGAGTTGAGGCCTAGAAAGGTTGTACAGCTTATTGGTTCAGGGCAGGAGCTAGAACCCAGCATCTCTGGGCCTTCTCACTTACCTGCAGGCCATTCTCAGTTAGTGGTAAGGCTGTAGCTGGGGTTGAGCATTCACAGACTTTTGAGGGGACTCTGGTTCTATGGTAGGAGGTCAAGTAACCAAGACATGATCAAAGAGGGAACTCCCCATCTCTCTGCATTCTTGGCATAGAGCAGGGGCTCAGTAAATATCGGTTTAATTGAATGAGAAATCTTGAATGTCGCTAAGATGGCAGGGTTTTAGTATAAAGCACAGCAATGCTTCAAAGCCAGCTTTCCCTCTTTCTTTTTCTTGGGCATGCCCCATGTCCCAAAAATATATGCTCAGGCATTCACTCAGAATGCAAAAGCATTTTGGCTGAAGGTGGCATGAAGTAGTAGAAATGGCATTGGACTAGACCCAGAGAATCTACGTCCAAACAGTTGTGCCACTCCCTGGAATTAACCAAGTCACTTACTTTCTCTGAGCATCAGTTTTCTAATCTGCAAAATGGACAATAATCCCTGCCTTGCCTACTTTACAGAGAAGCTGTCAGGATTAAATGAATTTCTCTCATTCCCTCCAATTTAATCAGCATAACTGGCAGCCAGTCTGGGGTGCAGACAAGCCTAGACTCTGAAGCCAGACTACCTGGGTTTAAGGCTAGCTCTAACACTTACCTACTGACTGTGTGACCTTGGATGTTACTTAGTCTCACTTGCCTCATTTTCCTCATCTGTAAAATGGGGATAATATTATTTATGTCATAAGATTATAATTTAAGACTACAAGAATTAATTCATGTGATATGTTTAGAACAATGCTTAGGAAAAAGTAAGTGCTCAATTAAATGTCAACTCTTAAGATTACTAGCTTAGAGGGTAAGTTTTTTCTAACTTAAATTCTCACGTGCATTATTTTCAGGGGTCTGTTGTCTCCCTCATGGGTCCTTCCTAACTCATGCTCTCAGTCAAAGTGCCCAATAATCTCAGAATTCCCTCATACTCATCTGCTTCCAAATCAGTAGAGAGAGTGAACAAGAAAATCTGATCGAGCCTTAGTTGTTCTCGCTTCTTACATTTACCTGATGGTGCCTGGTCCTACACTGTCCCTTAGATGCCCATCCACTCCAGGGATACCCTTGCCACCGGGACCATCACGAGCATTCCACAGTGCTGCTTTGCTTGGCTCCAATGCTACACTCTCTTAGTTCACACTCACAAGGCTTCTCTAATCGGAATCCTGTGCTAGGAGGTGGGGTCCAAATCTTCCAGCCTCAAGTCCAGGCTGTGCAGGGTCCAGCCCAGCCCCTGGGAAACCAGAGCCCTCATGTTGCACATAGACGACACCTTTTGCCTGCCTGGTAAGAACCCATGCTGTGCAATTCTGCCTAACCTTGGTCAGGGCTCGAACTCCCATCCCCCAAGCCCTAATTAACTGTGACTCTCAGGGACAAAGGTTTGTATTCACAGCACTTTCTTCCCCTTGATCCAGCAGTCAAAATCTGTCAGGGAGGGATGGCCTTGCTATACATTTCCCTAGGCAAGGAGGTCCTGCTCCTGACTGCTGCATATCCCAGAGGACCCAGTGGCTCTTACTGTAGCAGAGGTTGTCTACTGTGAGGTCATACTTGGTGTAGTGGATGGAATGGTGACCCCTCAGCATTTTTGTCCACCTGGGACTTTATTTGGAAAAAGGGGTTTTGTAGCTATAATTAATTTAAGGATCTTGAGATGAAATCATCATAGATTATCACAGTGGACCCGAAATTGAATGACAAATGTTTTATGAGACAGAAGAGAAGATACAGACACACTGAGGAGATGGCCATGTGAAGACAAAGACAGAGATTGGAGTTATGCAAGCCAAAGGACACATGGAGCCACCAAATTTGGAAGAGACGAGGAGGATTCTCGTCTAAAGCCTCCAGAGAGATGATGGTCCTGTTAACAGCTTGATTTTGGACTTCTGGCCTCCAGAACTATGAGAGAATAATTTCTGTTATTTTAAGCCACCTAGTTTGCAGTAATTTGTTACAGCCGCCCTAGGAAACGAATACCTGGTGTCCACCCACACAGGGAAAAGGCCGGCAGCTTCCTGCATCCTGTTGTGCAGACATTTGTTAAAAGTCTACAGCCAACTTGCTGATGCTGGGCTAGGGACACTGAAAAATACGCCTTGTTAACCACAAAGTTCTCCATATACACATGTGTATCATTAGCCGTGATGATGATTGATTTTATAGAATCTGACTCTTCAAGTTGGGCTGGGATTTTAAAAGTTGTCAGAGCTTAACCTTGAATTTCCCAAGTTCAGGCATTGATAATACCTAGCTTTAAATTAAGCCCTTTGTTCCAGGTACTGATCTCTCTGCTTTACACGTGTTATTTCACATAACTCTCATAACAACCAGAGGTACCTACAACTAAGATCATTATGTAGGGGTGTGGGATGTTGAGTGCAGAGAAGTCAGATAACCTGTTCCCAATTCCATAGTAAGTTCAGGAACCAGGCATCAAACTGGGACCCGTTTACTTACCCACCAGGCCATCTGACCACTAGGCCTCACCTGTCACTTAGCAAGAGCTTAGACACCAAGATCCAAGCTAGGTGCTGGGGCCACAGGGAAGACTATAAGGTAGTCCCTGTCCAGGAGACAGTGGGAGAGAGAAAAATGTAAACAAAGTATCATAATATGATTGCCCAAGTTCTGCATGGATAAAAGGTAATAAATGAGCCTAGAAATTGATCAGAAATTGATATGGGCAAGCATTAATGCCAGGTTGAGTAGTTGGTTATATAGGCAAGGGTAGGGTTCTGCGGAAGGAGCACACTGGCAATAGGGTGCCAGGGGGAGGGGACTTCACGGAGAGCTGGAGGACAGAGTGCAGACAATCTTTTTTGACTCCACTTAACTTGGTTTACCAGAATGGGCAGGGGTTTATAGTTCCCGGCTTCCTCCTCCCTAGCCTGGTCTGCTCACATTTAATTCTCTCTGGGCCTGAGGAACCCACTGTGCTTTCTCTCTAGGTGCCTCCAAGTCTCCCAGCAAGTCCATAACCAGTCAGCTTTTCTTTCAGCTAATCCCTGAACTCAACTCCTTTTTGTCTGACCGAGTCTCTCAAATGGCATTCTCTTTTATAACTCCGTTTACTATTCCTTCGACCTGGACCAAATTAGCATTCTTTCCAGTCTCGAATTTCCTATTCTCATCTATTGCTGGTAACCAACTCTCAGTTGCTATGCAGCTGCATACAAACAGTCATGAAATAATCCATCGATTTTTATTGCCCACTCTTGATGTACAGAACTCTGTGCTAGATACCACAGAGGATGGACAGAGGTGTCTTCCTCCTTCACTTGACAAGGACCTTATCTTCTTGTGTTAACCCAGTGCCTGACTTTTGAAAGATGTTTGATATTTGTCAAATGAATGAAGAAATAGATTCTGCTTTTAATGAGCTTGTCATCTAGACAGGCAGATAGATACAGCAGTATCTTTCTCATCTGACATGACTAAGGAATAAAAATTTTAGATAAATGAATTTTCCAGATAAATGAAACTTATTCCTTTAAATATCAAATTGTGTGTATCTTAGACATTTGACATGAGAAAATTTAAGTTCTTTCTTTCTTTCCTTCTTGTATCGTGAGGATTCTTTATGTTGCCAGTAGCAGAAAACCCACCCAATTGAGACTGGCTTTAATAATAAAGAACATTTTCTTATCTGAAAGCCAGAGGTTCACACTTTGAGGTATAGCTTGATGCAGGCCTCAGACAATGTGATCAGGATGTAGTTTATTATTATTTTTTTCTTTTCATTCCTGGCATCTCTTTTCTAAATGTTTGCTTTATTCTCAGACAGATTTTCCCTTTGAAGTATAGGATGGTGCCAGCAGTTCCCAGGGCTATACTACTTATTATTCATATAAATCAGGAAGAAAAAAAAAGTATCTCTGATACCTCTTATAGAAGAAAGCTGCTTGTCTTTCCCTGAAGACTCAGAAAATGTCTCTGTTTGGATCATATACTCATCTCTGAACCAATCTGTAGTAAGGGTATTGAGATACCATGATTTCTTTGGGCCAATTGGGCCCACTCCTGAGGGTGGACTCTATCATACCTCAACACTAGAACTGAGCATCAATTAGTGTTTGTTACTTCCTTCCTTTCTTTCCCTGTTTCTCTTTCTTTCTCTCCTTCTTCCCTTCTCTCCTCTGTGGCAAATTCTTTGCCTGGAGTAGAGGCTACAAATGTGAAAAATATATTCCCTGCCCTTATGTCCCTTGAGGGCTGATTAGGCAGTGACAAGTGAGCAATAATTATAGCAACAGATGGAAGCTAATAACAGAAAGATGGGAACACAGAGGAAGAAAGTAGATAGCATTGCTGGCCTAAGGAGGATACAGAAGGTTTTCCAGAACTGTTAAAACTTGAGCTGATTTTGTAGATTGACTAAGAGGTCCCTAAGGAGTCAAGAAGAGACATGGCAATCCTGCAGAGTGAACAACAACAACAACAAAATGTCAATCCAAATAGAAGTGAAAGACTGAAGTGAATTCCAAGTGGTTCTGTATGGCTGGAAGGTAAGGTGAGCCATAAGAGAGATAGGAGGGAACTAAGATGGACTCGGTGTGTATTTGTCACCTACTGAGTGAGGCATTGTACACATATCACTTTATTTCCTATAATAACTGAGTGCATTGTGTGATGGAATACCTATTTACAAACATTCCTTCTCTTTTACCCACTTAGCATCTTTTTCCACTGCTTCTTCTCCTCCCTTCTGAGAATAGAAAAGATAAAGATGACCGAGAGAGGTTTCCAGAAGAAAAATCAATGAAAACAAAAGGACCAGTATAATCCCTGAAGGACTGTTCTCTATGAGATGACAAGATATGTGTCAGGAATATGTCATGTGGGGTTGTGGTGGCGAGAAAAAAGGACATGGGTAGAACCTGATGGAACAGGGAAAGCTGGTGAGAAGGTTCTGTTAAGCAGAGGGTAAGAGACTCTCAGGAGTTTGGAGTGCTGGAGAAGAAGAGAGGACAAGAGATTTAATGCGGTTCTGTGAACTGAATTTTTGGGCCTTGCATTGGGTACCTACTTGCTGTGTAATTCAACAAACTAACTCAAAAATCAGAGGCCTAAAATAACAACAAACATTTATCTCATGTAATTTCTATGCATTGGGAATTTGGGAGTGGCTTAGCAGTGTGGTTCCAGCTCAGAGTCCATCATGAGGTGGCAGTAAAGGTCTTGGCTGGGCTGTAATCATCTGAAAGCATAATTAGGTTTAGAAGAGCCACTTCCATAATGGCTCACTCACATGGCCTACCACATGGACCTCTCCACTAAGTGTTCTCATGACATGATCACTGGCTTGCCCCAGAGTGAGTGATCAACAGAGAGAAAAATGGACACTGCATTTTCAGAAGACACACACAGGAATTTCAGAAGTATCCAATTAATGATGCAGGTCAGCCCTATTTAGTGTGGGAAGGGCTTATATGAGGGAATGAATACCAGGAAGTGAGAACCACTGAGGCCAGCCACCACAGCTATCCTTAAATGTCTGAGGAAGACATGAAGCAAGACAAAAAATTCCACTCTGAACCCCATTCATTAAACGCTTTGCCACTCAGGCAGGAATTGAAGAGTTTTGAGCCCTGACTTTATGTACAACCTTGGTACATACATAAAGACCCACATTTTACAGATGGAAAATATTACCCTAGGTCAAGAGTCACCAAGAATTGGCTGATCTTGGTACACCCAGATCCATATTGCTGCCACAGGTTGAAATTTAAGTTAAGAAACCATGTTAAGAGGCTCTCAAGGACAATGCAAGGTTAAACCATGAGTGGACTGCAGAACCCAGGTATATAGTGCCCTCAAGTCCGAACTCCTTCTATTGTTCTAGCTACACTACTGTTTTTAAATTTCTTTTTAATATTGTTTGTATTCATTTATTTAATGAATATTTACAAAACACAATAGCATAAATTCTTCAAGAGAAAAATTATTTCTTATTTGTGTCACCAATCCAACATCAAAAATAGTGCCTTGAACATAGTAGGTAATCAATATATATTAGTTTAGAAATTGTATTAATTTTATTAGTAAGGCTTCATTACCTTGGGAGGGGTTTCAATAAGGGTTCCTCAGGAAAACAAAAGCCACTCTAGGTATTTCAGGTTAGAAGTGAATTCAAATAGGGAGATAGAAGCCTACAACTATTGGAAGATCTGGGGGCAAGGATGGGGAAGGCTGCTTCTCACTGTCAAGGAATCTATAAGTGTAGAAATCCCTATGAAGCTGGCACCAGGATCTCAGCTGTCAGCAGCACCCAGTGGATAGCTCTCAGGAGGGTACCTAGGAGCCCCACGGCTGCCTCCAGGAAACACTGTCTTCTCCTCATCCATCCTCCAAATCTCATGGGATCATCTCTCATTGGCAGAGTCTAGCCAAAGCCTCAATGGCATGGTGCTCTGGAAAATGTAATATCTAGGTTTTCAACTTGTGTGGTTCAAAGAAAGCTGAGGAGAGTAGGGAGTGTACTGGGCCTCAAAAGACATTATCTGGCACAAGCAAGCAATGCTTTCACATGATCATGGCTGGTCTTCAGGGGAACCTGCATTTGCATATTGTCATGCAACATTCTTTGGAAGGCTAACAACTCAAGAGACAGCTAAAATCTGAAAAAGAACTATCTTATTTTCAATAACATTAACCAGTAGCTGTAATTATTATTTGTAATGATACAATAGGATAGTCATTTTGGTTATGGTTTCAGAATTTTAAAACTTGGATGTGCACATCTGGTCTGTGATCTTGAGGAAGTTATTTAACCTCCCTACTTCCTAATTTCTCATCTGTAGGATGGGGATAATAGTATCTCCCTTACAGGCTTATTGTGAGGTTTAAATGAAGTTAAATATATAAAATGCTCAGCACAAGGCTGGGAACCAGCAGATACTTAAGAAGTGGGAGCTACTTGTATCTATTACAGTACATTACCATTTATAAAATACCACAATACGCATGACCTCATGTGACAAACCCAGTTAGGAAGGGACACAGGCTAAGGAAGAGAAGGGGGAAAGAGTGGGAGACATGAATTCAGGAGAGGGTTTAGAAGGCAGTGGGAAAGCCTGGATGCAGGAGATTCCGGTGAGGGACTATAGAGGGAGGTGGCTGTAGAGAGCCAGAGGGCTTGGAGTTGCATGCCCGTCTTGTCAACAATCTCCTTCTAATGACTCTGTTTAAACTGGAGAACAGGAAATACAAACAAGTGCTAAACTGAAAGTCTATAAAGACTCTGGATCTAACGTAAGAATGATGCCTATGGGTTTGGATACTTGTTCTTTTGTGCCAAATATTAAAACAGACGATGTAAACACTGAGGCTTTTCTTCGGCTCCAGCTCCATCCATGGTGGGTTCTGTGGCTCCAGTTATAACTAACAGATGAAGAGCAGAGACTGTGGGCTTTGCTATGCCAATTAACTTAGTCTAATTATTTTGGGAATTTGTTTTGGGATTTTTTCCCCCAGAGATTAATCACAGACAAACTATTTCAACTGATTTTATGATTATTCCCTTTACTGATTCCACAGGAAGCACACTCAGACCTTCACAGGCTTTTGTTCCTGTCCTTTTCTCTGGGGACAGCAGCTATACCACACATGTCTCAGGCATGCGTAGTAGGAATTCATGGAGTGTAGGAATTCATGGCCACACTCCCAGGAGGGCTATACCTTGGCTATCGACACCCTAAAGTCACCATTTTTTGGGTGTCCTTAGTTTTTGATATGGGCACTTGATCTTTTCTTTATCTTCTATAAAAATGAATTCAAGCATTTGTAGAATTTTTTTTGTTTTTTTTTTTTGCAATTTCTATTAATACGTAATACATTCTAACAGCTTGTTTGGTCTGGAAAATTTGATGTAAATTAAGTTCTCTAGCATCCCTTCATAACCAAGCTACGAGTTCTAGAAATTGTGGAGCTGGTGCTGTTTATCACCATTCTGCCTCTTGTTAACCACGTACTTGAGTTATCTCTGTCACTTCTGTTGACCTCAGTTTCTTCTTCTGAAAACATGGAATAATCATTCCTAGAGTTGTTGTGAATATTAAATAGATTACATATAAAGCACACAGCACAGTATTGGGCACATAGTGAATGTCATTATCATTGACTAAAATTAGTCCCAAGGTCATACAATTTGTAAAAGGCAGGGTCAAAAGTTGACCCTGTGTAAAGCTAAAAAGCCCTCTGCCTTTCCACTATAGAACTCTGCCTCCCAGTTGAGTAAAAGATTCAAGATGTGGTGAGTCAGGTAAGTCAGGGAGATAAATGAACAGAAAAAGCAATGCAAGGAAGCTTGTGCTATAGTGGCCAAATAAGAGGGGAAAAAAGGAAGTATCAGAGAAGCAGAGATGAGGGGAGGCTTAAATTAGGATTAAAGTGAGATTCGACAAGCAGACAGGAGGGAGAAGGAGGCTTGTTGTTTGCCTTTGTCCTCTAGGCCTGGAGTTAGATCATTTTCTCAGACTAGTTCAGACTCAGGTTGAAGTTCTATTTCTACACTTATCAGTCTGGGTCTTGGTATCCAGTTCTCTGAGATGAGGGAGTTAGACTCTGTAAAGCTCCTCTCAACACCAACTTGTGCTAAGACAATGCAGCACTCTATTCTCATGTGTTTAGGACATTTTTTTTATAGCTATCTTGTTTTACTTTGGATTTGTTGTTTTTAGCTAAGAGGAATCCAATCAAAATCAAGTTAGAGGGGAGAAAGGAAGGTTAGGGGAGGGATGTAATACAAGACTCTAGGAATACCTCACTTTTACCCAAAGTGGGGATGCATTTAGGCCTCATAACTGGAAACAGGGAGAATTATCTTAATCTTTATGTCTGTCTCTGTCTCTGTCTATCTCTCCCTCTCTCTCTCTCTGACCTGCCCTCTTATTTCTTTTTCTTGCGTCACATTTGCTCCTTTCTCTTTACAAACAAGTTCTCTGCTTGCTCTTCAGCATACAAAGCTCCAGAATGTGCAGCTCCCACCCAAATGCCTGCCTCAGCCCCCAAGTTTATAGAACTTCACAGGCACAACTTCTGTAGCCAAGTAACTAAATTTATGTCCAATTCCAAAATCTTGGAAAGGAAATCTGATTGGCCCGGCTATAATCAGGGGTTGCTCCTTGGTCTTACCAGCTGGGAGTAATGGTCCTAACTGTGGAGGCCAGTGCCTCTCCTTAGGCAGAGGCACAAGGGCATGATGGGAAAGCTGCTCTCGTGCTCATCCTTTCCTGGCGCCATGTCAAATTAGCTCTCTCCCACACCACTCTGTGAGTTCCTCATGTATCACTGCATCCCTGTGTTCAGCAGAGGGCCTTAGAGATTCACAAGATTTATGGAACTGACGTAACCCATAATAAAAACATCTAATGTCCATATCGATCTTTACAGTTTATGTAGCATTTTTTCTACATGCGATCTCATTTGATCTTCACAGTAACTGTGAACAGTGAGTATTATCATTACCTCCATTTTATATTTAAGGAAAATGAGGCTAGCCCAAGATCACATTGCTATTAAGTGGTGGAATCAGGATTCATATTTAAATATTCTGCCTTGAAATTCTAGCATCCAACTAGATGATTGCTTGGGATTCTTCTGGTCTTACTAGTAATCAGTCCAAAGATATTACTGTTTTCAAAAACTCTCACATCCCTATGCTTTTTAGTAATTATTTTTACCACCTTCTCAATTTTTGCTTTGTATCACGATATGGCAAGTAAGATGTTAAACTTTTTGAAAACTGCAACACATAGGCTCTCATTTTGTCAAAGACTATTCATTTGAAAGCAGGAATAGTGGAGAGAAACTAGGAATTTTACAATAAAAAGAGGAAGGCTCATAAAGTGCCGTCTGGCTGTGTCTTTAATGAGAAGCATTAGACTCTGCTCCTAGGCCATCTGGGATGGGGTCTGAGAATCTGGCTGAGGTTTCCAGTATAACTCTAGTGACAGGCTGCCTCAGGCACCTGCACTAGCAGTGTTCTGTTGTCGAAATGTCAGAAATGCCTTTTATTTCTTTTACTGGCCTGTGCCATGCTTTTGGTTGACTTGCTAGTGTTTGTGTGAATTCTGACCTTGGCTTTCACCTTTCATTTCTAAGGAGACATTCCCTAGTAAACTGACTTCTTTAGAGAACAATAATAAACATAATAAACATACTATCATTTATTGATTACTCTATAATGCATAAGTAGGTAGTAAACAATTTATATAATAATATTCACTTAATTCTTCCAAAAACCCTCTGAGATAGGTAATATAGTCTCCATTTTATGGATATGGTGACTGAGGTTCAGAAAAATAAAGCAAGATCCCACAGCTAATAATTGGCAGAACTGGCATTTAACCCAAATATGGCTGGTCACAAAATGCATGCTCTTAATCATTGGGTTCATGGTCTCCTAAGCCTGGGTTGGACACTGAGTGGCAGAAGCCAGACATGAACCCAATTTTGCCTTGTTCCAAAACCTGTGCTTCAAAAGAACACTCTGCATTTATATGCTTTATATATTTGGGTTCTAAATTTTTTATATATATAGATATATAATATATCTTTAACTCTTCAATACTAAAAACAATAATAACCATAATTACTTTGAAACACATTCAATTCCATTGTCATTCAGAACTTCCTCCAGTTGTCTCTCATCAGCACACCCACCCATTTTCCCTTCCTCTTAGGCATTCAGCTAGACTATCTTTCCCAGCCCTCCTTGCAGTTACATGAGGCCATGTGACTGAGGTCTGGATGATGAGAAGTGGGCTGAAGTGAACTACACGTCCAGGCCCAGTCCTTCATCTGCTCCTTCCCTGTCTGCTGGCTAGATATCTGCTTCCAGGGGAAAGCCCCATGGTGAAAATGGCAGAACTTCCATCTCTCTGGGTCCCTGAAAGTCTGTGTGAAGCAGAACAACCATCTCCATGCTCTCCATCAATTAGGCTTTGTTTGAGCTGGAAAGAAACTTCTATTTAGTTAAGTCACTATTTAGTTATTATACAATATACCCTCTCCTACTAGACCTTATGGGTATAAATAAAAGGCTTCTGCCTGAACCAGCCCTTGCTTCACACGGAGGCTCATACCGTAATATTCTGATTCTTGCTCCATCACTTCATTAGCTTGTATATCAAGCTTCAGGACCTTTTAACTACCACAATCTCAACTCCATTATCAGACAAAGTATTTGTTTTCTACTTATAGCCAAAATGGATAACTACAAGGGCTTCTCTCCACATTTGCTTAGAAGAGGTCGTTTAGCCATTTCCCACATGCCTAATTTTCCCCTTTCTAATTTTCCATCATCAGAGCTCTTGAGTCAGACTGTGGCAGAGAGGACCCTATTATTTTAAAAATTTCTCAGAGAACTTTAAGATTCTCTAGTCTGAGTCCCAAGCGCTACTGATGACAAAACAGAGACACAGAAATTCATTCACCTGCCTAGGGACACACTATAGTTAGTGGCAAAGTTAGTACACGAACCCGGGGCCAGCGCTAGGGTGAGGTGAGCAGGGAACCTGGGTGCACAATTTACCGAGGCCTTCACTTTCAGGTGCTAACCCGGTGCTTAAGCGAGCTCTCTGAAATGTTCTCTTTTCTATAAGAAATAGCCACATTTTCAGCTGTGTAGCTTTCTCAGCCTGCTTCCCACTCCTAGAAACTCAAGTGCAAAGATATTTCATTTGACTTGTCTCAGTCCGTTTTAACTGCCTTAAAGTTTTTGTATTGGATTATAGTTCACTCCTTTAGACAAAGGTACCCCCAACATTATTTCCGAGATGGGTTGGCCTCTCCTTCCTAACTTACTCATAGATTAGGCTTCTGTGGGATGGCAACCAGAAGATTCTAAAAGCAATTTTTGTCTGGCTGAAAAGCTTTACTAGGTTTAAAAAAGAACCCCAGACTTCCTTCTGTATTTCTCTTTTACTCTAACATACTACCAAATTCACAATGCTTCTCACACACTACCAAAATCACAACACTTCTGTGATATTGTTTACTACACCGAGCAATTCTGCACTATTGGCCGGGTGTCCTATAATTTATAGGCATACAGTAAGTCCTCCCTTAATGCTGTTGATAGGTTCTGCAACTTAAGTGAAACGAAGTACAATAAAACCGATTTTATCATAAGCTAATTGTTATAAACAAGAGCTAAGTTCCTATGACGGTTCATTAACGATATAACGAAACGAAGTTGAATGAAATGACCTTATGTGAGGACAAGCTATACCTCAGAGGTGTTGTGGGTTCAGTTCCAGACCACTGCAATAAAGCAAATATCACAATAAAGCAAGTCACATGATTTTTTTTGGTTTCCTAGTGCATACAAAACTTATGTTTACACTATACTGTAGTCTGTTATGTGTGCAATAGCATTATGTCTAAAAAACAATATACATGCCTTAACTAAAAAAATACCTACTGCTAAAAAATGCTAACCATTATCTGAGTCTTCAGAGAGCTGTAATCTTTTTGCTGGTGGAGCATCTTACCTCAATTTGTAGTAAGTACATATTTTCAAGGCACAACAAAGTGAGTGCAATAAAGCGCTATAACTCAATTCTGACACTACCTACCTGGAGATAGTATCAGATCCCATAGGATAAGGGCTCAGTCCCACAAAACTGCATTCCCTCCTCCCCAAACACTTCAGATGTCAACTATAAGTGGTAGATCCCCAAGATACCCACAACTTCTACCCATCTTAGATGCAAATCAGAGGTTCCCATGACCTCTTTCCCTTGGGTCTGCTTATTTGTTAGAGTGGTTCACAAAACTCAGTTTATTAAAGGATATGACAGAGGATACAGATAAAGAGATAAGTAGGGTGAGGTCTAGGAAGGTCCTGAGCATAGGAGCTCCTGTCCCTGTAGAGTTGGGGAGTATCACCCTTCCTGTGTGGATGTGTTCATCAACCTGGAAGCTCTCTGAACCCTGTACTATTAGACTTTTATGGAGGCTTCCTCACATAGGTGTGATCAATCATTAACTCCATTTCTAGCCCCTCTTCCTTCTCTGGAGGATGGGGGTGGAGCTAAAATTCCAAGCATCTAATCATGGCTCGGTTTTTCCAGTGACCAGTCCCCATCTAGGGCCTACCAAGAGTCACCTCATTAGAACAACAAAGAAAAACTGCTATCACCTAGGAAATCCCAAGAGATTTAGGAACTCTGTGTCAGGAACTGGAGTCAAAGACCAAATAATAGAAAAAAAGATGCCGCTGGTGTTCTTATCATTTAAGAAACAACAAGGCTTTTAGGAGTTCTGTGTCAGGAACCAGGGGCAGAGATCGATATATCTCTTTTCTATTATTTTACACTAGGTATTACCTGAAATAGAATATTTGGGAAATCTTAACAAAGGTCTTACAGACAGGTCCTTAATCTGTTCTTTTCCTTGAGTCATTTCTTACTCTAAGACACTTTGGTCCCCTGGAGAGACTAAAAATGCGAAATCATTTTATTTTCCAATCTAGCAAGTCCTGGTCTATCTAAACTTCCTTTGAATTCTGCCTGCAAACAGAACAGTTCCTTCTTTGGCTCATCTCTGTTACAGCTGAAAGCACCCAACTTACACTTTCAACTCCTGTTTGGAGATGGCTTTAGTCAGAGCCGCAAGTTTGCTAGTCATTTTCTATCTTTCAGGTTTCTGCAGGCTTGAAAACAAGCCTGCCATACAAGTCTCCTCAATGGTTTTCCAGTCTCCTCTAAGGACATCCTCATCATTTTCCTAGTCTTTGCTAACAGTTTCCGTACCACTTTTCTAGCTTCTTGCCAGCCAGTCTCATTGCCAAAGCTTAACTTTGTTCTAAGTTTCTATTATAGCTACAGCCCTCTTCTGGTACCGATTTATGCATCAGTTATCTATAGTTGTATAATAAACCACGTGAAAAAACTTACTGGCTTAAAAAAATAATAATGCTTTAAAAAATTTATTAAGATTCTGTGGCTTGGCTGAATGTTTTTTTCTAATCTGAGCTGGCTGGACTAGAGCTGGAGGATCACTGATGGCCAGGTCATATATTTAGCAATGAGCTGGAACAACAGGGCACCTGGGCCATGTATTTTCAGCATCTAGCATGCTAGTCGAGACTTTTCCACATGGAGACTGGGTTCCAAAAACAGCTACGGAGAACAAGCCCTTTTCCATTATGTTCGCATTTCATTTGTTAATTAATTCCCAAGTGGCCAAATCAAGTCATGTAGCCAAACCCAGATTCAAGGAGTGGTTTGATAGGATCTATAAAATATGTGGCCATTCTAAAAATGTATATTACATAAGCATTGTTCTGTGGAATGTATATTACACAAGCATGTATGTGTAATGCATGTTCATGCATGTTTAGAGGACCACTGGTTGTTTAGTGTGATGGATAATTTTATGTGTCAGCTTGGCTGGGCCATGGAATGCCCAGATATTTGGTCAAACATTATTCTGGGTATGTCTGTGATGGTATGTCTGAGTGAGATTAACATCTGAATTGGTGGACTGAGTAAAGCTGATTGATTGCCTTCCCTAAAGTGGGTGGGCCTCATCCAATCAATTGAAGAGCTGAATAGGAAAAAAAAACAAGGTTGAATAAGTGCGACTCTACCTGATTGCTTAAGCTGGGACATAGATCTTCTGCCCTCAGACTAGAATTTACACCATCGGCTCTCCTGGGTCTCAAGCCTCCAGATTTGGACTGAACTACACTACCAGTTCTCCTGGATCTCAAGCATGCCAATCGCAGATTTTGGGACTTCTCAGCTTTCATAACTGTGTGAGCCAATTCCTTATAATAGATCCCTTTATAAATATAAATTTTTAGAAATCTATCTCCTATTGGTCCTATTTCTCTGGAGAATCTTGACTAAATGCAACCAGTATTCCTGGAGTAGTGGTGTGTGTAGGGGAGAATCACCATTATACCTAACTTTGATCAAGTGATTATTATACCCCAGGCACTATTGCAAATGCTTTACCTCTAGTAACTCATTTAATTATCATAGCAATCCTCTGAGGCCAACATTTTTATTGTACCCATTTGTAAAGGATGAATCAGAGATATGGAGAAGGTAAGAAACTTGTGCAAGGACACAGAGCCACCAAACACAGGGCCGAGTCTGCACCCAGGCAGTCTGGCTATAGAGCCTGTGATTTAACCAGTACGCTTTACTGACTTTCTAAAAAGAAATGAAAATGGTGGACAAAGAAGCAAGAGATGGAGAAGTGACAAGAAGAAAGGAGCTAAGGAATGATGTAACAGAGATCTGCTGGGTACAGATCATAATGAATCTTGTGTGCTGAAGTGGGCACCTTGGCAGGTGGTGGTGGGGTGTCTGTACAGGTCACGTAATCTCTTTAAGTTCTTCCAAGCAGATGCTCTCATGAGTTACGTATGTTCTCATTACCCCTTTTTCTTGACCCCAGTTGGTTGCACTGGATCCAATGGGCCAGTAATAATTCTTTTGGAGTTTGGAACTGGGACTAAGAGATTCCAGATCTGGGACTGGACTGTTGTAACTGGAAGAAGGAAACAAGAGCTGTGGGAGGCCAAGTCCTGCTTACCATGTGGCCTCAAGAGCCTGAGAAAAAGGAAGTATAGATCAAGGGAATGCAGACTTCTGTTCTCAGTCCTAGCAGCTCCCTACACTTCTGCACTTTGGATCTATGAGGTTTCCATTTCCCCATTTCCTGCTTATATTAGAGCCCACACTGACTTGTGGTACTTATAACCCAAAGTCTTAAGGATTTTGTACACCCAGAAAAAAAATTTAATATTATTTGAAGGTGATGGAACAACTGATAGAATGATTTTTAAAAACGGAAGAGGAAAAGGGGTAAAATTGTTTTGTATGGACCTAAACGTGGAGGTTACAGGGAGGCAAGTTTGAGCTCAGAAGAATGAAGAACTTACCAACATTAATATCCTAAAACCCTAAATTGAGGTTTTTCTGGCATGGATGACACAAACCCAGAATAACTAACCACAGGACAGAGGGATTCAAGCTTCAGGAGGGGCAGGAGTTAGACTAGGGGATGACTTCTGGGGTAGTTTTCACCTTCCAAAACGTGATTCCGTGCCTCTAATTTGGGGACTGGACATTTTCCAGTCAGGACTTCATTTCTGATGAGGAAGGCATTCCTGGTGTAGAACACACCATTGTGCCAGTGAGGAGTTCCTGGGGAGACAGCTGCCTTCCTAAGCCTCTGTGCCATGAGGGTTGAGGCAGGAGGCAGGGCCTCTCTTGTCTTGATAAGCAATGTTTCCTGCCCTATGGCCATGAAGGGCCAGCCATTTCTTTGGGTATGTTAACTAACTTCTCCCTGGTAAAGGCTCCAGGCATGGAGCTCCTGAATAAGACTCGGGCAAAAAAGGCCTGATGGTTAGCTTCTGCTACTCTGCATAACCCTTTCTACACTTTCTTTCTCTCCCCACCTCTGTCACAAATATGGTCAGGGTTATAAAAACAGTAATTCCTTATTAACAAGGAAATCCAGAAAGCCTAAAGATCATAGAAATTGTTCAAAATCCTGTCACTCAGAAATAACCACTACTTACTTTTTTAGTGAACATCTATCAAATCTCTCTCTCTCTCTCTCTCTCTCTCTCTCTCTCTCTCTCTCTCTCTCTCACACACACACACACACACACACACACACTAATTTAATGATCTCATCCTTTGAGCTGTTCTGTAAACTGCTTTTTCACATAATCACCTCTCCTGGACATGTTTTCGTGTTGATAAACACAGACAGACCTTACTAGGCCCCCTCTTCTTCCATCCTAATGATTTTCCTGCTTTATTTGGATTGTGGCAGCCATCCTAGTCCAATCAGCCAGGCCAGCTTCCCTCCCCAGACATCAAAAACTGAACAAAAGCCTCCGCAGATCCAGGATTGGGTACCACAGCAGCTGTCTGAGGCCCAGAGGCTGCTCTCCTCTCCTCAGTCACAACCTTCCTGCTGAGCCCTGGGAAGGAGCAGCTGCTGGGGAAGTCACACTGAAGGAAAGTGACAACAGAAATTTCTTTTGGCTCCTAAGCTGGCTTGTCTTATCCCTTCCCTACTGAATTCTTGGTTTGGCTTTAATTATCTAGCACCCAGAGCAATGAACAAAGCTGCGGCTGAGAGGATCCCGTGCTTCAAACAATTTGCCAAGGGAGTTTAAGATCTGTAGCACAAATGACACTATAGAAAAAGGAATCGAATGAGGCTTTGGACCCATTGACTCTCACCAAATGTAGCTTCTCAGGAAACAGGGATGGTGCCTGATTCACAGGGATGATGTCTGATGGGTGGGTCCAACATCAGTGTTTCCACTGGAATGTTTGTCCTGATGGGGACCTGACCCCCTCCTAAGTGGCTTATCCTAAACAACAATCAATGCTTCCAAACTTACACTTCATCTTTAGATTTTTGTTTCTCCACTAGTTGTTAGGAATAAATATAGAACATGGTTTCTCAACTTTGGCACTACTGACATTTGGGCTGGACAGTTCTTTGTTGTGAAGAGTTATCATGTACACTGTAGGATGTATGGAAGCATCCCTGCTCTCTCCCACTAGATGCTGGACCCCCTCACTTGTGATAACCAAACATTTCTCGATATTACCAGCCATTCCTGGGGGCAACATCACCCTCCACTGAAAGTCACTGGTGTAGAGGTTTCAAGGTGGACATTGCAGCCAGATCAACCTGGATCCAAGTCCTGGCATAGACTCTTACTTAACTATATCACTTTAGGAAAGTTATTTTTAATCAGTTTTCTCAACTTGATGAAGGGGGAAAATAACATTACCTACTACCAGGGGTTAATGAGAGGATTAAATACTTTAAGGGAAATAAATCGGTTTACAAAGGGCTTATCCCTTTGTTAAGTGAATTATCCAATTTTATTTTTCACAATAATTCTTTGAGATACTTAATATCAATATCCCCATTCTTCTCAGAAGAGAAAATTGAGATTTAGAGATGTTGGGCAACTTCCTTGACTAGTAATTGGCCTTGATTAGCACAGTATTAATTCCTAGAACAAAGGAGCTTCGCAACCATGGCTGGAATAGGTTGCTGATATGCTGAGATACCAGTTTCCTCAAACTCAGGGGCAGTAAGTTGAACCTGGGGTGCCAAAACCCATGGACTAGTTGCCTTGGTCTACCCCAATGAGCTTCATAGATGTCATCATTTTCTCTGTGAGCCAGGTATTAAGTGAAAGCCCTTTTGTAACTCCAAGCCATAATACAAATGAAAGCTGTTATATTTTTATTATTATTCAGAACATCCCTGTGAGGATCTAAATGCCCAAGGGAAAGGCTTATTTACTCTGTAGGAGTTGGACCTTACTGACCATCAAAATCTCTTTCCCTGCATAAGATTTTATGGAGCCAACACCTTATGAACGAAGATGCTAAGAACTAGTGTTGATGGTGAGAGGAGGAAGAAAGGCTGAGAGTAGCTAGAGCTGAGCAACTGTAGAGGGGATAAGAGCCCCAAGACAAACAAGCAAAGTGGATAAACTGCATCGCAAGATGGTCCAACTGGAAGCTGCCATATCTCTGAAGACAACCCTCTCTTCTGCTCCATCCTAAACTTCCAGAATCAAGACTCAACCATGGTTGAAAAGAAGGATGAATAGATGCGTGATAGCCAAGTAGAACAAAAGGTTAATGATAGAATCTAGGTGGTGAGTGTGTGAGTGTTCACTGTAAAGTTTTTTCACTTTGCTGTGTGTTTGACATTTTTCATAATAAAAAAACATTTAATCTCTGGAAGAATGAAAGGTGACATAAACAAGAGAAAACATCTAAAGGCCAGAGATCCTGGCTGTAGGTAGAGTCAGGCCTCTAGGCCTCCTTGTCTCACTCTGACCCACTGGAAGCATCAACTGGGCAGATGTTACTGGGCTGTAGCTTCCACTTTGCCCCCGACTTCAGCATAGTGTCTGTGGTCCTGGGGGTGGCCTGGAGCCAGGTGGAGGGAGAACAGAGACAAGAATCACCGGATCGTGCTCCCAAAGGCTGCGCTTCGATTTCTGTGCTGTCTTATTTCTTCTTCCCTCATCTCTCTCTCATACGTGCAGAAGTCCCCTAGAAAAAGCAGAGCCTTGGATGTGGTCCCCTGCTCTGGGCCTCTTTCTTCACCTCCTATTTCAGCTATGGTCTCACTGGGCTCCAGGTCCTCAGAAGCCTCATCCCAGCTTCTGATGCTGACAGTGAATTACCAGAATAGCCAGGATGTAGTAGTCTATTATAGTTCCTGCTGGGTTACCTATGACTGCCTTCTCATATGTATTTATATGTATATGTATTTAATGTACTCAAAAATACATTAAATTTTTAAAAATTGAACTGTAAAAAGCAAAACATTTCCCAGAACTATCAGAAGCAGTTACTGGTTGAGATCAGTCTTTGAACAGGCATGGGTTCAAATTCCAGCTCTGCCACTTGCTAGCTCTGTGACCATAGGCTAGTTACACATCCTCTCTAAATCTCATTTTTCTCATCTATAAGGTAACAATTTCTGCCTTATGTTGTTTTGGAAATGAGAAAATAGTATGCGTAAAGGTCTTTACATGATGCTTGGCACAGAGTACGTTTACAATTAATATAGCTATTATTATCATTACTTAATATTATATTTCTCTATTATAATTTAGCCATTATTTACAGACATCTAAGTTTTTACGTAGCTGAAGAATTAGTTTATTTACATATAGACTTTTTATTTTTTATTTTATTTTATTTTTCTCCCCTCTTTAATTCCTTCCCCCAACTCCACTTCTACCCCTGACCTATGGGTGTTGCTGTTTCCCTGTAAGAACTGGATTTCTGAAGTCAGAGCGTCTCCTCCCACACACTCGTGGTATGCACCCGGGGCCTGGCACACCCAAGATATGGTTCGTGGCTCCACCTGGGGTGTGAACCCAGGACCTTCTGCATGTAAAGCAGACATGCTAACCACTACACTATGAAGCCACCCCCACATATAGACTTTTTAATTACATTTTTGATGCCAGGAGGAAGAATGGCTGCCAAGTAACAGGATAGCATTACCAATCTCTTAAGAATTTATTTAATTAATCAAACTCATAGAAGACTTAAATATAAACCTAAATTTCAATTTATTTATTTGCTGAAAGAAACATAATTGCTTCAATTTTTTTTTTTTTTTTTTTTTTTTTTTTTTTTTTTTTTGTCAAAGGAGAAGGGTCTCAGGTCTTTTCTAATGAACAGAAGGGCTTATCTAATTTATATAGCGATGAGTTGGTTTAACACAAGACTGGGTACTTGATTTTCAACTTAAGAGAATAAATTCCCTTTCCTACAGCAAACATGCTGGGGGCTAAATGAACAATAAGACATTTATAAGATCTTGTAGTCATCCTCTGTTTACAGTTGGAGGTTACATTGCTATGAGATTAAATATGAAATCTGAATTGAATAGTTCTGGAAGAATTTTTTAAAAACCTTGAATATCATAAGAAGCTTCTAGATACTTCTCAATAACATAATATTTTTAAAATTTATATAAATTTAAATGTATTTTTATTTAACATTTATAATATAGGCAACACAAGCACATGATAAACAATCAAAAAGTATGATATAAAAATGAAGAGTCTTTTAGCTCATGTCCCACAGTTACCTATTTCTGTTCTTTAGGGAAAACCACTATTGTTAGTTTTTCATCCATTCTTTCAGAGATATATTATGCACATACAAGTAAATAAGATATATTACAGTTTAATTGCTCTTTTCCTCATCTGTCTAGACTCTTTGGTGCTTCTAAGGGTACGGAAATGTAAATGTTTTCCAGCTTCCTTGCCTTATCTCAGGAGGAAGGGAATGACTAGCTCAGTGCTATGAATTATCAAAGTACTTATGTCAACAACATAACTTCCTCTCAAGCCTTCTGATTAAACACCATTGTGCCTTAAGGTCTATATTTTCATTTAATTTTAATGAAGGCTGAAATAAAAATTTTAAATCTATAATTTCTGTTTCCACACACTGAACAATAACAGCAGCATCCTATCAGAACAGTGCTAAAGACTGGAATTAAAACAGTGGAGACTATGGATCAGAATGTTCCCATGGGCGTGATGAGGTACTTTCTGTAGATAGATCACTTAGGAATTCAAACATAATCTAAAGTAAGAAACCACAAATAAAATAAATGATAAGTAGATTTGACTAGAGAAAGAAATAATATATGTGACTACAAAAAGATATATATTTCTCCATGTAAAAAAAACAAAATCAAAAAATAAGTAAGAACAAAAGGAAAAGACAAACTAGGCAAAGTATTCACAAAATATATGGCAGAAAAATTAATTCTATACAAGGAACATTTGTACTCATAATCATGGGTGCCCATCATATTTTGAATAACTTTGTTTTACAACTGGGAAAATTCCTGGGTTATGAGTTCAGCCTCTTCAATATTGAAGTCAAAACTCCGGTTCCCTTGCAGCTAGACATCAGGTACAACAACATGAGATTCTGATTTTGAAGAGAGCAAAGAAAGGAATCAGCTTTTCACAGAGCTTCCACTTTAATGGTGCTGGGTCAAATTCCTAATACAGAAGGGGCAGTGATGAAGATATGCTGATTTTATAGTCTAATTCTTAGAAGGAAATCTTATCTACTGTTTTTTAAAGATATGGCTTAGTTAATTCTAAGATATAATATTTTTTTTCTGAATACATATTATGAATAATTCATTTAAATATATCTTTCATGATGGCATGTAATAAACCCTGGCCATGTTTGGGTAAACCTCTTGAAACAACATGGGCGTAGCAGATTTCTGGAGATGGCCATAACAATGTGTCCCATCCCAGATGCTGTTTTACAGAGTGATCTTGTCATGTCCTCCCTCCTCCCCCCACTAAGAGGTAGAGGCTAACTTCTCTCATTGTGAACCTGAGCTGGCCTTATGAGTCACTGATAACGAATAGAATACAACAGAAGTAATACTGTGTGATTTCTGAGGCTAAGTCCAAAAAAGTCCTATATCTTCCACCTGGCTTTCTCAGGTCTCTTTTTCTATGGGAAGCCAGTCACCTTGACTAGAACCTGATCACCTTGAGGTCTCTATATTGGAGAGGCCATATCCAGACACTTCAGCTGACAGTCACAGATGAGCCTAGTCTTCCAGTCATGCCCACTAAGACCCAGACACGTTAATGAAACAGTCTCACACTCTTCAGACTAGTGTATCTACTAAGTAAGTAACACAGTCAAGGAGCAGAAGAGTCACTTGACCAAGCCCTGCTGAAATTCTTTATACATAGAATCCATGACATATAATAAAATGGTTAACATTTTAATCTCTAAGTTTTGAAATAGTTTTTTTTTTTTCCCACAGCAATAGTAACTTGGACATGAAGCTTTGGGGATTATAATTTAAAAACATTCAACTTGTGTATTCTAGATGTGAGGCACTCTACCAGGTTCTGGGAATTATAGCAAAGAGTCAATGAGATCCCTATGTCAAAGAATTTATAGATCGCTTAATGGAAGCTGACTTGCAAATAAATAGAAGTACAATCAGCTGTTTTAGGTGCTGTGATAGAAGTATGTGTGGAATAATGTTGGGGCATAAAAGAGGGCTGGGAAATGATCATGTCACTTGTGATTCTAGAGATTTTGCTACCAACTCTTTCTTCTAGCCCTCTGCTTCTGACATGGTCATGCTGATGAGGAATAGGAATAGTAGACATCCATGTCTCATTCCTAATCTCAGGGTAAAAGCTTTAAATATTGTTAGTTTTTTTTTTCTTTTAATTTTGTAAATATTATGCCAGATTAAAGACATACTCTTTTATTCCTCATTATATATTTATTTAATCTTGAATGAATTTTGTCACATCCTTTTTCTTTGATTATGGATATAATTTTTCTCCTTTATTCTGTTAATGTGAATTACACTGATTGATTTTCAATATTTAACCACCTTTTTAATGCTGGAATAAATCTGATTTGGTAACAATATATTATTCTTTTACTCTGTTTCTTCATTTGATTTGCTAATACTTTGTGTTTTTTGTTTGTTTGTTTTGTTTTGTTTTGTTTTGTTTTGCATTTATGTTCATGAGGGAGATTGGCTTGAATTTTCTAATTTTACAATGTGCTGTCAGGTTTTCATCTCAAGGCTTTGCTGGCATATATATATATTTTTAATATATGGGAGACTTTGTATAAGATTGGTTTCATTTTTTTCTTAAATGATTAAAGAATTCACCAGTGAAGCCAATTGGGCTTGGAAACTACCTTGTGGGAAGGTATCTAATTAGAAATTTAATTTCTTTATTAGAAAGAGGAGTATTCAGGTTTTTTATTTCTTCTTGTATCAGTTTGCTAAATTCTGTTCTTTAAAGACTTGGCCATTTTACTTAAAATTTCAAATTTGTTGGCATCAAGTTGCAATAACTTATCATTTTAATGTCTGTTAGATCTGTAATGATCACCTTTTCATTTCAGATTTTGGAAATTTTCTTTTCTTGATTATATTGATAGGTTTTCAAAGAGCTAATATTTAAATAATTTTTTCTATTTTGCATTAATTTTCTATTAATTTGTTTATTCTCTTATGATTATTATTGTTTTATATTTTCTTGCGGTTTATTTTGTTGTCTTGATATTCTGAAATTGAAACTTAGATCATTGATTTTTTTCAGACTTTATCTCTAATATATGCATTTAAGTCTAAAAATTTCTCACTATTTCTGTATCCAACAAGTTTTGATGTCATGTTTTTGTTATTATTCAGTTCAAAATATCTTCTGATTTTAATTGTTTATTCTTTAACTCATGACTTATTTAGCAATGTATTGCTTAATTTCCCAGCATTTAAATAAAAATAATTTTTATTAAAAAGTATTTTCTAGCTTAATTCCACTTTAGTCAAAAGACATTACAATAATTCAAATTCTCTGGAATTCACTGAGACTTGTTTTATGGCCCTGCATCTGGTCAGTTTTGGTAAGTGTTCCACATACATTTGAAAACGCACATATTGTCCTTGTTGTTGCAGTGTTTTATGTATGTCAATCAGGTTGAGTTGGTTTACTGTGTTGTTCAGATTTTCTCTTTCCTTATTAATTTCTGTTTTTACATGCCTATTCTATCAGCTCCTGAGAGTGGTATTATTTTAAAGCACCCACCGCCTCCCCTCCACCCCCCCGCCTCATGCTATGATTGTGAATGTGCCTATTTCTTCTCATAAATCTATCAAGTTTTGCTCCATAAGTTTTGAAACTATGCTAATAATACATGCACTTTTAATATGAGATTAGAAGACTAACCTTATCCTTATGAAATATCCACCTTTTCTGTGGAAAGTCATGACCACTAGTCTATTTTTTTCTGATGTTGGTGTGATTAAGGCAGCTTTCTTTCAGTTTATATCTTACATGGAAATTTATATAGATATATATACATATCTACCCATCCTCTAATTTTTCTTTAATAAAAGTTGGTATCTTACATGATATACTATTAGGTGCTTTCTTTATAGGACATAATCAATGCTTTTATTGAACCAGTCAGCATTGTGCGATAAAACTCTTATTACCACTCATGTTCACGTAATACTGCTCTAAAGTATAGCACACCTAAGTTATATGGTCAAGCCATAATTAATGGCTAGTGGTATTAGTTTTCTAAAAATAGATTAATGCACATATTCAAACATTAAAATTTAAACTTTGAATTCATATAAAGTCTATTTCCCTTCTATAGTAGTTAATGTCCCAGATTGTGGTTTTGTGATCCAGGAATTGAGAAGAATATTTTTTTTAATTTTGTTTTTGATGTTTCTTTCTTCCTTCTTTCCTACCACTCTTTCTCCCTTCTTTCCTACCACTCTTTCTCTCTTCCCTTTATTTTTCTTCCTACCATTTTCTTTCTTCTTTTCATTTTCATTTTCTTTTGCATATATTTTTTCATCTTTTATTTTCTACCTTTCTGTGTTTTGTATTAAGGTGTGCCCCTTGAAAGCAGCAAAATGTTGGGTTCCCCACCCCCACTGGCAATATCTTTTTTTAGCTGAAGTATTTATTTAGCTGATTAATTATTTGACTAATATAATTAGTCAATATTTGGGTTTATAGCTATTATTTAACACTACAATTAATTAGTACTTTTATCATTTCCCAGACAATGCTAGAATTTCAGCACACTTTAATTCAGTTTACTTTTTTTGTGTAATTTTTGTCATGTATTTTAAATATAAACTTTAAACTCCGCAAAACATTAGTATTAATATTAATATTTAGTCTTCTGTACAAATTTACCTTTTAAAATATTCTTTATTCTTGTCTGCATTTTCATAAAATATTATTTATTTCTGCCTAAAGAACTTCCTCTAGCATGTTTATATAAAGTGTCTGCTCTTGATAAATTCTCTTTATATTTGTTTGTATGAAAACTTTTATTTTGCTATTGTTATTTTTACCTTTTTATTGAGCTATAATATACACATTGTACAAATTTTAATTATATAAGTTATGCAATTTTAAGTACAAATATACCTCTGTATCCACCACTGAGGTCAAAATATAGAAACTATCTTCACTTTTTATGTTATTTTTTTACAAGATATAAAATTCTAGGTTGATAGTTATCTCCTCACACCCTGCCCACCACATATTCTAAAATAACATTTCATTGTCTTCTGATTTCTATTTTTTTGGTAGAGAAGTCAGCTTATTGTTGCTCCTTTGACAACAACGTATCTTTTCTCACTGCCTCCTCTTTTAGGTTTACTCATTTTCTTTGGTTTTCATCAACTTTACACCCATGTGCCTAGGTGTGGTTTTTTTTTTTTTTTTTTGAATGTATCCTCTGTGTAGTTTGTAGGCTTACTTGAATTTGTGGCTTTAAATCTTGTCAATTCTGGAACATTCTCAGCCATTATCTATTCAAAGGTTTTCAGTTTCTTTTCCTTCTCCATACTCTTAATTTTATGCATGTTAAATTTTTTTACCATGTGCAGTATGTGTCCTAATATCTTTTCTGCATTTCTCACTCTTTTTTGCTCTCTATACTTTAGTCTGAATATTTTCTATTGACTTATATTCCAATTCACTTAACTTTCCTTAGCTCTAATTTACTTATTTAACCCATTCATTTTTTTTAAATTTCAGTTATTATATTTAACTGCACTAAAAAAGCCATTTAATTTTTAAAAATTAAATCCACTTTTTAAAAATGAAATTCTTTATCTTGTCATTGATTTCGTGGACCATAATAATTAGTAAGTTAAAAGTCTATGCCTAGTAACTCTAATATATGAATTGCCTATGGGTCTGTTTACATTAGATACTTTTTCTCTTTGTTCTCTTTCTTGGTGTGCTTGTTAATTCTGAATGTCAGAAACTGAGAAAAATTCTGAGACTGTAGATAATCTCTTCTTCCGGAGAAGATTTACCTTACCCTCTAATAGGCAGCTAGGATAGAGGCAGATTGTCCCAATCTAATCAGAGATTGAACTAACTTGAAGTTAGGGGTACATCCTTTGTAAGGCTCAGTCTCAGAATTGGTATGGGTTGATCTACTTCTGATGTGACCCCAGCACTAAAGCAGAGTCTCGACTGAGAGAATGGAATATTTACCAGGGCACTTTCCCTTGGCAGATCTTAACATCCAGTTTTATCCCCTTAGCATCACAAAACTATCAGAAGTTGTTTTTGGATATCCAGCTACAGTCTCCTCATTTTCTTAGCCTATCAGTTGATCTAGCTTAAGAAACAACAAATTCCTTAATGTGAAACTGGAGCACAGCATTAGTCTCAGTTCTTTGCATCTCTTTTCTCTGGAGTTTGGCTCTTCAAGTCATGGCAGCCATAAGACATCCAAACCCAACTTTTGCTTACCCAGTCTTGAGATTGCTGAAAGCTCTGCTCTCTTCTCTCTATATTATCAGCTATCTTCCATCCTCTTCTTTTACTCTTTAATATTTGAGAAATGTTCCAGAGACGAAAGTTATGATCTAATTGCCAAGCTCATATCAGCACTATTTCCTTCTCTCTGGGATCTTGATCCCTCACAACCTGGTTGCTTATATATATATATGGCAGTTAACCTGGTTTTTCTACTTATCTGGCTGTTCTGTTACAAGTTACTCCATTATAACTACAGTTAATTTAATTTTAAATGTAGAAATATCCCACATAGAGGACTCACACATTTTCTCATAAGGCCATATATTTGTTCTGTTTTACAATAAAACCTTAGTTATATATATAAAAATCTTAGATTCTAAGGTTACTACAATGAACTCGGCTATAATCAAAGAGGCTCAAAGAATGGGGCCCTTTCAATGAAAACCAAGATGGGAAGCATGTTGATGTTATAGTTCCAAAAATGTCTCTAGTGATTTGAGTGTAAATCTTTTAAAAACCAGTAAGAAGTGAATTTCATCCAGGTAAATTTGACTTCTCATTTTATGGAGCAACAAGTGAAATAAAGATAAAAAATTTTTTATTAAATAAATTTAAGAAATAGGTTAAGGTCATAAGGTGATTCTGATATTGGAAAAACATAATGCTTGAGTTCTGCCAAAATAAAAAAGAAATTGATAAAGTATATGAAGATGATGATTCTTTTGAGTGAAGCTACTTTGATCTTGCATGCAATAAATAATTTTATAGAAAGATGGTCATATTATTCTGCTCAGGAAGTCACACGACTGATTATTTTCCCCTTTCTTTTAATGAGGAAAAAAAATGCAAGATAGCAACCAGGTTTTAAGGAAAACAAGTTTAACAAGTTTCAGTTTAGCACTTAGTTAACTTAGAATATAGATTCAGTTGTTCTAACAGACGTAAAATAACATGATTTAAATTATATAGATTAGGAGTCAGCGAACTATGGCTTTGGGGCCAAATCTGGCCCATCATCTGTTTTTATAAATAAAATTTAATTGGAATATAGCCACATCCATTCATTTATGAATTGTCTGTAGGTGGTTTTGTGCTACTACAGTGGAGTTAGTAGTTACGATACCGATCATATGGCCTGCAAAGTCTAAAATACTTACCATCTTATGCTGTAAAGGAAAAACTTTCTGATTCCTGGCACAATCATTTCTCTTTTGTATAAACATATGAGCAGTTACGGTGGCTCTGTTCTGTGAAGACTTCAGGGGCTCAGGGTTTTCTATCTTGTCACATGACCTCCAAGACATTGATTCTGTCTGCATAGTTCACAATGTCTAACCATGAATCCTGCATTATAGATACCTATCTCTAAAAATAGGTTGCTAAGCAAACAGTTGTAAATAGTAAGTTAGATGTACATGCTGTGCTGACAGCTAGTGCGTGTTCCATGGCTGTTCGCTTCTTTACCTTTCCATGAGTTTTCCAGTTGTGTCAATAGAACTTGATACTTGGAAGTGTTTAGCAACTGGAATCTCAGTGGTTACCTTCCGTAAAAATGTACCAAGCCCTACAGACATTATTTGTCACTTATAACAACATTGTGTACTTACATCCCTTCTATGTATAAATAATGTGTGAAAAGCCTAACTAGGAAGTACATCTTTTTGCAGACACTGATATTCAGGAAGTCTATGACCATTCTTTGTTAGTGGGGGCATTTGGATAGAAGAGCATCATTGAATACTTTGCTTCTGCAGCCTGTAATTGAAGCCTTAAACTACAGTATATAATTTAGCATGACAAACTTTTGTGTTAATAGGTTACTCAATAATTCATTTTCAAGTCCTCTCGTTGTAAATTATGATAAACTAATGTGGTTTTAATGAGGCTGTAATATGCTTTTGCAATGGAATTCTGCAGCACTGTAACAATTAATGTACCACAGTTTTAAGGCACAATTGCCTCAAGAATGAGGGCAACTCAATAACAAAGGTGATGACTTTTTTAGGGCCAGTGATGGGAAGTTTCTCCAAAACAATTTCTACACAGTTGTGAAATATGAGATTAAATTGATGAGTACTTAGAACAAAACAAATCTGAGATGCTGGCATTTGAGATGAAATAATGGTTTCCCTTCCCTGAAAACTACTGTCTACTAAAAAAGAAATAAAACAAAAACATTGATGCTTTCAGCACTATTGTCTTAATGCAGTAACTAACCCATTCCAGTTCGATAATACTCCTCTGCTCTTTGAATTCCTTTGTTCATTTTAATGGAATTAATTTTGTCTCGCTGTTCATGTCCTTTAACATTTTGTTTAATCATACAAGATGCCTCATATGTTTTTTGAAAGGAGAGAATCATTTCTAAACAGAAAGCCAAACAAAAAAATGCCTAAGACTTGTTTTCCCCCCAAACATCTGAGAATTCTTGTATATACTACTTAGAATTATACTTCTGTGAAGTAGATGTCTTACACATTATAAAATTTAATGATAAGGAAGATAAGTGAACACCAGCATTGATTCTATTCAACAAACATTATTTAAGTTCCTACACAGTCAATACAAAACAAGGTTCAACACATTATGAGGACGTAAAAATGAATATTTCTAGGATCTCATAGTATAACAGAGAAGACAAATGCATATACTAATAGCAATGATATATGGGGTGGTATGAAAACTGTTATTATAGAGTACTATGTATTAAGGAAATATACTTTCATTTGAATTGTACTTTTATGGTTTACATGTTTTCTGTGTGCATTATTGTTCATTTGGACCCCACAAAAATTTCATAAAGTGTGTGAAAACTATTATCCAAATTTTACAAGTGAGGAAATTGTGGTTCAGAATTGCTGAGTAGCTGAAGTTCATAAGGTAAATAGGAAGAACATTCAGGCTCTAAGTCCTTTACTTGATTGGCAGTATTATTCTACTTTTTGTACACAGTATGAACAGGTATTAGTGAGTTCTCTTTAAATAATGTTGAGTCCAAAAACATGTGCATTTGTCCTGTCAGGGAAGAGTGACCTGCCCATGTCACATTTAAATTGCTCACTGGCTTCCTAAGCCCTGGATGAAATCCAGGCTCCTGGACCTTTCATCACTGGTGGTTCCTGCTAGAGTCTTCAGCCTCATTGCTTGCCATTCTTGGCCTTGAACTCCAGCAATACAGTGGCACTTGTAGTTCCCCATGCAACTCTGTGTGGTCTCTCAGCTTTGTCCAGATTATCTCCTCTACCTGGAATAGACTTTCCCCCATTTAACCTGACAACTTCCTACCATCTTTAAGACCTGGCTATTCCATTTCCCATTAAAAGCATTCTACAGTCAATCAGGACCAGCTAGGTTTTCATCCACTATATTCCTATCACATTCTTAATAGCATTTTCCTCATTTTATTGTCATTATGTGTATGAGCCTGTCTTTTTTATTGAACTGTGAGCCCAATGAGGCCAGAAACTAGGCCTTAAATCTTTGCTGCCTGACATTGAAAGTACTTAATAAATGAAAGCCGTATGAATGACTGGATTCATTTAAAATATAAGTGCCCCTAACACGAGGCTTAGGACAATATATTGCAAACCACTGTAAGCATCTTCTCTTATTCTAACATGATGCATTTGGTGGATAGGTTGAGAAAACAGTCACTGGTCAGCATCAGCCTGTCCACTGTGCTTTTTAGTCTAGACTAGAGACTGTACTAAAAGGAGAATACATTAAAATTTTCCTAATAAAGAGGAGACAAGTAGAGATAGGCTAAAATGTTGAAATAAGTCAATTATATTGTTATTGAAAGAGAAGAGTAATATTATAAAAAATTTAACTCTAAGATGCTGTATTCTTAGAAGCAGATAATTATAGATAGATGGAACCTAAAAGATTGTCTAGGCTAGTCATAATGTGTGATCATTTCACACACACACACACACACACACACACACACACACAGCTGAACTTTACTAATGCAAACAAAGCATAAGAGAACAAACAATCCTCTTGCTACACTTTTCTACTCCAGTTACTCTTCCATACTCCTAAATGGCCAATCAGTACCTTCTTTTTCTTTTCTTGTTTCCTGCTTCATTGAGAAAAGATCTGTTATACTGATAGCCCCTAGAAGCCTGAGCCTCCTGATAGGGCCCTGGGGAGTCACCCTTCCAGCTAGCTCATCGCCAGGCAGCCTGAAGAGAACCTCTGGGGTCACTTTGATGACCATTTTGTTTGTCTGTTCACAAACATACCATGACCAAAACTAAAATCTTGATTTCTCCCCCAAACCCAATCCTGCTCCTCCCACAGTCACCCTTATCTCAGTAAATGGCAATTCTATTTTTTCAGTTGTTCAGGTCAAAAATCTTGGAGGCATTCTTGATTTCCCTAGTTTTCTCGCAACCTACATTCAAACCATCAGAAAATCCTGTAAACTTTACTTTCAAATCATCTGACCATTCTTCTCGTCTCCCCTGTTAGTACTCCGATCTAAGCTGCCACCACCACACTTCCCTTAGGTTTTTGCTCTCGTCTCCTAACTCGGCTCACAGCTTCCCCTTTGCCTCTACAATCTATGCATCACCCAGAAGCTGGGGTGATACCTTAAAACATCCAAGGGTTTTCATTCCATTTCATTCAGAGCTAAAATCAAAGACTTTGCAGGACTTTCACATAGTAGTAGTTGTCCACTGTCGCCTGCCACTCCCCCACCTGCTCACTCTGCTCCAACCACACCCGTCATAAAGCCTTCTCACTGTCCTCACTGTAGGCTCTCACCCCAGGGCTTGCTTGCTCTGCTCTGAGCCTAGAAGGCTCTTCCCTTAGAAAAATGCTTGGCTCATTTCCTTATTTTATTTAGGTTTCTACTAAAGTGTCTCTGATGAAAGAGGTCTTCCCTGTGCTCATTCTACTAAATTCTAACCCTCTCTCCCTCATTCCTTATCACCTTTACCCAGTTGTATTTTTCTCCACAATACTTATTACCGTCTGACCTATTATATACACAATATATACTTGTTATTACAGGTGTTACCTCTTTTCCTCTAAAACAGAGTTAATTTTTGTGTTTTATACTGAAGCATCTCCAGAAACTATAATGATACCTGGCACATGGTAGGAACACAGTACATATATGTTGATTTAATGAATGAGTGAATGAACAAATAAGTAAAAGTCTCACTACATTGGAAAAATTGAAAAGATTAACAATACTTAGTGGGGTGAGGATATGGAGCAAGAGTATCATTCACTGTTGGTGTGAGGATAGAGAAAAACATTTCAGTACCTGGAAATACCCATCAAAATAAAAGATATTCTTTTTTGCTCCAGCCACTCAATATCTAGGAATTTTTCCTATAACAGTACTAGTTTACAAAGATATATGGCCCAAAATAAAGAAGTATTTTTTAAATAATAAAAGAAACCAAAACAACCTTAATACCCATCAATAGGGAGTTGGTTAAATAGGTTTTGGTGCCTTAAAAAGCAACTTTGAAAGTAAGCTAGGCAGATCAATATGTTAAAGTTGTCTGAAATGTGTTGTTGAGAGGGAAAAAAGTAGGTTACAGAATTTTATGAATAGACTGAAACTTCTCTCTTTTCCAAAGAAGACATGATATAGATTTACATGTGTAGATGCTTATATGCACTAGCTGGTACCTGGTAGGATGTCATCAAATTGAAGCAGTGATTATTTCTGGGTGAGGGGAAGGAGGAAGGTGACATTGCTTCCTAATTTAAGCACTTCTATGCTATTGGAGTTTTTCCATCAGTAACAACTTTATTTAAAAATATATTTAAATGCCACATATTTCAGAAAGCCTAAGAGAGCAATGAAGACAGATGTAAAGACTTGTTTGAATATAGGCTCTGCAACTTACTAGCTATGTGACCTTCAGCAATCAATTTAACTTCTCCGAAAATCAAAACCATTACTTGACAAGAAAGCAGGCAGCATACGATTCCTACCTGGCTGTACAATGGGCAACCTTCCTGGACACTGAACCGCACTAAGGAGCAGTAAGCAGATAACAGAATAGATGGAACTGGGGGGAGATTAGCATAATGCTGCCTCATGCCATTATATATTGACATTAATAGGCTCCATAAAGCTTCTTCCCCTTTTTACCCAGGATGTAAACCAGACATCTTTAAGACTGTAGCAGTTAATTTTATCCATCCAGGCTTCCCAATCAATGCTTTTACTTGGAAGATATTTATGTTTAGGATGCTGAAAAGCTTCCTCCCCCACAGTCAGATCCCTAGGGCATTCTAATATCACTTTCTAGAGTTAAATGCTGAGACCTTGGACCCTTGATGTGAGAAACAATAAATAATAATGACTACAGTGCTTGGTAAATATAAAGCTTTGTGCAAAGTTGTAGAAAGAATGCTCAAGCATGCAAAATCGACAAGAGAAACAGAATATAATGCTCTCAGCTTTTGATCCTAGATATTAGAAATAAAAATGGCAGTTATAATTTTGAATGTTGGATTGTCCCCTTCAGCATTTTTGTATAACAATTGCCATTGCTAGTTAGGGTACATCTTCTTTTCAGTTTCTGTCACTCCATTCCTCCTTCAATTCACCAATGTCATTATGCTAAGGCTGTCCTCCCCCCCGCCCCCACCGGCCTCTGTCCGCCCCCTAAAAAAAAGTACTGCAGTAATTCAGCTCTCTTTCTCCAGGCCCTCACTGGTGTACATTTTCCATCTAATTCAGAATATTCCACTTTCTATAACATTAATTTTGACATGCTTATCCTTTGCTTAAATGCTTCCTAATAGGTACAGAATTAAATCTAACTTTTTTAAATTGGTATTTAAGGATTTCTCTGTAATCTGAATAGTTAAGAGGCCTGGGTTCAAGTTAAAGCTGATTAGCTTGTTTGGATTTCTTGGCCTTTTTTAGCTTCAATTTTCTCATTTATAAAATAGGATTAATAATAACACAAATCTCTCAATATTATTGAGGGTCAAATGAATTAGTTCTTATGGAAACATGGTAAGCAGTAAACACTATAAAATATAGTAGTAGCACTACCATTTATTGAGTGCTTGTATGAAATGCTAGGTAGTGTACTTACTAAATCTCATTGCAACCTAGGAGACCTACCGCTGTTTCTATTTTACTGAGAAGATAACCAGGTACACATGGGTTAAATAAAGCATTCTGCTTATGCAGCAGAGAGCTCAATATGAGCAGTATGGCCTTAGAGAGCCCATGCCCTACCACACTGCAGCTCTACCATCAGACATGATGGCTACTGTCCCTAATAAGGAGACATCCATTCAGGCTTCCTTGCGGTTCTCTCTTCTCAGTTTCAGAACATGCCACACTCACCCTTCTGTCCATGTAATCTTCCTTTTCACAGAGCCAAATCCTTCACCGCTCACTTCAACCTCCACCTCTTTCAACAAATCTCCCTTGACCACGGTCCCCATTAAAAGCTCTGTTCATCTCTCATCAGTAACCGTTACCCAGCCCTTGATTGCACCTACCATGCATTTGTATTCTCCATGGGCTCCTGCAGGCCAGAGGATTGAATTCCTTTGTTTTCCCAGCATTCGGCAGACTAGGAGGTGTTCAATGAATATTTCTTCAATAAATATTATCTAACTTGGTATTCTTCACACTTGCCCATTTTATGAATTACCTGAAGCAATTATAAACACACATTTTTGTGCCAGTGTTGGAACTGCTGAATCAGCAACATTGGAGGTGGGTGGAGCCAGGGAATCTATAGTTCCGTAGGCAACTCAGGTGATCCTTGTGATTAGGTAAGGCTAACTGGGAAGTGTTGGGCTAACTCAATGGCTAGTAACTAGGGATACAAGCCTGACTCTCCTGGGGAAATTTTTTACCAAAGAAGTTCATCTTCATCTCCACCCATCTCAGAGATTCTAATTCATGAAATCTAGAATATGTTTTGAAAAAACTTCCTAGATGATTATTATGTTTCCTTTCCCATCCCTACCTCAGTTAAGAACCCCTTTCTAACCGCTTCATGTATATGTACTGTGACTACAACCCCCTAACTCTACCACAAAAGGGACTAAAACATTGATAGTCAGCATCATGGCCTATTATTTTGCATCTAACACAGTGCCGAGGACATAATGGTGTTCAGTAGGAAATTGTTTAGTTAAAATAAAAGTTCTATTCCATGCCCTTATCCATACTCCATTTCTCACCTAACTACCTACCCTACCATGTATCCAAATCTACTCTTGGTTTAATTTACTTGTGTCTTTTCAGTTGCCTCCTTGGCTATCTCTTTACATTGGAATCCATGGTAAGCGACTTCAAAACCTACCCTCATTGGAATCTCACATCATTCCAATCAATCATTACATTCTGATTTATTCAAACAACTGAGGTAAGTCCTGCATCACATGCGAAGCATCCCCTGCTGCCAATAAATCTCTTGGTATTGACTGGTATTGATATATACCCAACAAGATCAGTTCCACTGCAAATGAATCGTGGACCTCCCTGTGATATGACTGATTGAACGCACAAGGACTGCTCACTCAGTAAACTCTCTAACAGACCTGCCCAGAGCCTAGAATTTCTAATATGACAACTATGCATTTTCTTACCTTCAGAACAATTTAGACATACATAGAGGCATAGTAACATCCATAAATGCTCACTAGTTTATCCAGTTAGCTCAGAAGACCATGGGAGTAGAACATGGGTCTCTTCAGCTGTGAATCTTGGGAAAAGAGAAGGGCTACTCTGTCTAACACTTAAGAAGATACTCCTAGATACACGTGCTTGTGATCCAACAGGGTGTAGAAGAGAGCAGAGATATTTGATGAAATATCTCTGGGAAAGGGAGGCCTAAAACAGCTCATCATATAACACTTTTTCTGAGAACATAGGAATAAAATCAGATACTTTCTGATCATTTAATTAATGTAATTTCTAACTTTATATCCTCTCAACCTCATAATTTTAATATGCTGATACTTTTTACTCACTTGGTTTTTTCTTCCTCTCATTTACCCTTCTTAGACCCACTCATTTCTCTTCCTGTCTCTCAGGTCCTTTTAAAACGCTATTTTCCCTTAGGCCTTGATTTTCACTCCTCCAACTCTCCTTGCATGTGAAATGAGTTGGTAAAGAAGAAAAAGACAGAGAAAAAAGATTTCAACTTAAAATTCATCATTTGTATGTTCTATAGTTGTGTGTGTGTGTGTGTGTGTGTGCGCGCGCACACGCACACACACGGGGAGGGGGGAGGAGAGAGAGAGAGAGAGAGAGAGAGAGAAATTGATTCTGTATTTTCCTTAAAGAGAATTGGGACTTCACTGTATTATGGAATTATACATGCGGTTTGGATTTTTTTTTTTTTTGCTTTTGCTTTTTTTCTCTCTTTTCTCTTCTTCTCTCCCTTTTTCTAAAGTTGCTTGGATTGCAATAAAAGCTAAACAATCTGCCATTGTATACAATTTGCACACAAGCTGCCAAGCTGGCTGCCAGGTTTAGTCTTAATGTGATCAAGAATGGTTGAGTTACAAAGCCACTGAAAAAACCGGTTTTCTGCAGGAAATAGAAATTTATTAAAATCAGGCCTCCTCAAATGCCCTGGCTGTTAGGCTGGCAGCCTGCCAGATCAACCGGGCTAGAGGAGGAGACCAGCAGATGTGATCTTCCAGCCCCAACTCAGGGCAGGGCGGGGGGCACTGCAGGAGCCTGGAGAGGCAGCTGTCACACATATAAAAGAATCCATGCGACTCCTCCTCGGACACCGGAATTATGGTTTCTTACTCTCTCGCATTCCCAGGTTTTCTTGGCAGTGCCATTTGTGGATTCTGGCCATTCATGGACTCCCGGACTACATTTCAACTTATCTCTGATTCACTTTTAGCTTTTGACCAGCAGATAAAATGTTAAGATCTTTATCTGTCTTGGGTTCTAATCGCAAGAGTTCCTTAACTTCTGAGCCTCAATTACCTCATCTCTATAATGAGAAAAATACATATTACGAATTGTGAACTTAAGTGAAATAATGCCCCCAATCTGGCAAGTATTGCCAGTGTTATCCCCTCCCATCCCAGCATGGAGTACTCAGGATGACTGGTCCCCCTGTAATTACCTGCTGATTTGGATACTGCTTCAGGTCAGGGCGTAAGGGCCTGAGGAGCCACTGGCTTGGCTTACCAGCTTTTCCTTTGACCCTGTAATAATGGCTAGCACTTACTGAAGGTTTACTTGAACTAGCAATTGTTCTACCCACTTTAAAATTATTGACTCACTGAATCCTCACAAAGCTCCTCTGAGGTGGTTACTACACTTATCTTCACCTCACAGATTAGGAAATCAGAGAACACAGAGGTTTGGTGGTGGTCAGATGTGAGTCCAGGAGGCACCTAAGTGCAGTGCTATGGAACCCTTGCTCTTCCTTGTTGAAAGAAGTTAGTTTTTAATATATATGTTCCAGAACATTATCATCTAATGCGTTGCTGGGAATCTAGGAAACAGATAAAAGACAGACACTGAGAAGCAAAAAGGGACAGGGAAAAGTAGCTCAGAATGTTTTTCTGGGACCGGGAGTAAGTGCTTCTTATGGTCAGCCTCACTGGGATGAAGTGTCTCGACAGAGATTAAGACAAAAGTCTAGGAGCCTGAGTTCACATTTCCTCACACTCCGTGTTTTCCCCTTTCCCAAGCTCCCAGTCTAGTTCTGATTTCTGAATTTTCTGAATAGCCTTGGGGTTTAATTCTCTTGCTTTTTCTTCCTACCATTTTTAGACCCAATAATTGTAGTTAACATTTATTGAACTCGATACTGTGTGAAGCACTGTATATACATTTTAATATTTAATTCCAGTGACTGAGAAATATGCATTATTTCTCCACTTTATGATGAGGAAGGTGAGGCTCAGAGAGGTTAAATAATTTGCCCAAGGTCACATCTCATAGGCCACAGGATATGAAGTACAGGTTTGAACTGAGTCTGGCTCATTCTAGAATCCATTCATTTGAGATCTGATTAAAAGGGATATTAAGTTTGACAATGGAAGGAAAAAAAATGCCAGACAGCCTGTGGAGATTACTAGCAATATTCCATCCTGTCACAAATTTCTTAATCCCCCATCTCAGTAAATGGCCCCATTATCCCTCAGGCCAGCAGGAAACCCTGACTCCTCTCTCTTCAAGTCTAATTCATCACCAAATATTGTCAGTTCAGCATTCTGTGTAAATCTTGACTCCATCCACTTTTTC
>CM053502.1:39190533-39333468 GCA_028627145.1 Eidolon dupreanum | reverse complement strand
AATTTAGGGGGAGAGTAGATGATCAGTGAGAACTTTAACAAATAGATAAAAAACATGAAAGTGGAGATAGAAAACATAAAAAAGAACCAGTCAGAAATGAAGAATATAATAACTGAAATGAAGAATACCTTAGGAGGAATCAATAGTAGATTAGATAAAGCAGAGGACTGGATCAGCAATTTAGAAGATAAAGTAGCAGAAAACAATCAGAACAGCAACAAGAAAAAGGATTAAGAAGTACAAATTGGTACTTACAAAATAGTCATGGGGATGTTCAGTATAGCATAAGGAATGTAGTCGATAATATTGTAATAACTATGTATGGTGTCAGATGGGTACTAGATTTATCAAGGTGATCACTTTATAAGTAATATAATGTCTAATCACTATGTTGTACACCTGAAACTAATATAATATTGTATTCCAACTATAATTTAAAAATTAAAATAATAATTTTTAAAAAAGGAAGTTCTGACACATGCTGCAACATGGATGAATCTTGAAATCATCATGATAAGTTAAATAAGCCAATCACAAAAAGACAACTAATAGATTTGGACAAAATCATAAGCTTGTGTTTAGAGTGCAGAAATTCACATATTTTTTCTTTAAATTCACGTCTTTTCTTTTTTAATTGGAAGACAAATTAAATTTGGAAGACTGCATCTGTTTGGATATAAAGTTCCCAAGCTTCTTGATGAAATTCAGACTTTTTTTTTTTCATTTCCAAATCTTTAATAGATTGTGTCTTTATTTTTATTTTATTTTTTGTTTTTTTTTGGCAGGAGTGAGATATCTTTTAGATGCTCTGACCACAACAAGTTAGCATGTTCCTTAGGTTTTTACTACTTTGTAAGTTAAGTAAGTTAAGTAAAAGTTCAGTTCCATTTAACTATCTTGAGAGCCTGAACATTCTTTAGATTTTCTTTGATAAGGTTCTCTTTTAATTTTTGGCCAAATTAATATTCAATCCTAAGTTAAAGATAAAAAAGAAATTTTGCATTTTTCTGGTTCTCTCTTTGTACAAATCAAATATTTTAATATGGGACAATGGCATCGGACTTCTTTTATCACTAAGGCAATAAACTGCCTACGGCTGGAGAGACTGGATGTCTAAGCCCTAGAATGTTCTTACTTAAAATCAGTTCTACAACTCAGCTTTTCTGACAAGTCAAAGTCTTGAACACTGAAGCCTACTTTCCACAAACTCCCCAGCTCTAGGGCACTGTAGTTTACTGCTCTTAGATAATTATCTAAATTGCTCCTGATGACAAGTATCTTGTTTTCTCCAGGTCCTGTCTAGGTGTTCCAGCCATGCAGTTTATACTGGATGTGAACATTAAGCCATCTCCTTTCTGGGGTCTTCCAGTGCCTGACCATCTCTGGCTATTGCTATTTGTGTTCTAGTGTGCATACTCTAGTTTATGGATTGTCAGGACTTCCTACATCATCGAAGCTTACAAATTTTGAATGAGCCTAATTATTCCACATCCCTCCCTCTTAAAGCTATTTTATGACTGAGAAGAAAGTGCTTTCAAGGAGGACCATGTATTGAGACCCTTTTTATATCTGCTGGTTTCACACACAAAAAAAATGTTAAAAAGGCCCTGTCCTAGGCTACTCAGGTTATTTGGTCGCCTAACCAAAATATAAATGCCTAGAATTTCTGTAGACTCCATTACCTGTGTCTCATCTGCTTCGAAGTGAGTCAGATATAAAAATATAAAACACAAATTGATACGTATACTTTTTTTTCCTTATCAATTAATGCATTTTAAAATTTGGCAAAGGATCTTATAAACTACCTACTGAATCAACAATGAATGAAAAATGTATGGATAAACTATATTACTAACAGAACTGACTTTAAATTTGCTAGCAGTTTTTAAATTATCTATTAAGTCTTGTTATTTGCAGCTGAATATGAATATGGGGGAATTTTTACTTCTTGTGGTCACACAATATGAGGAATCAGAGTTATAATTTAAACATTTTTTTAATGATCAAGTAATGTTATCTTATTAGTTTCACTGTTGACATAGACTTAGGTTTATTTTACACATATTATGAATCAATTATATGTACACTGAACTAGAACAATACCTTAATTATGTAGTTTGACTTCCAAATGTATAGCAATTTGTGAACACAACTATTATATATGATTTTCTCCTCTATAGAGAACGTTTTTCTCTATCAGGAAAGCATTGTTAACATGAGCTAGTTCTTGAGACATGCAAAAAAAGCCTCAGGAGTTCAAACTGAATGTTGTATTTGTTGAAACAGAATTCAACTTGTAAATATAATTATCCGTGGTTGTTAGGGTGATCACTTTTCACTTGGATTCTTGTCTGGTCTCTAGAACTTAAAAGTGAGATGAAGAGACAAGAAGAGGGTTTGGATGTACAGGCCTGACAAAGAGCAGGAAGGCTGAGGCTGGTATCACAGGTGGTAGAAGAGTATGGAACACTTGAAATTAGCCTTCGGAGCTGGAATGGGATGTTATTCAGTAAATGGGAGCCAGATGTGCTACGTCTTTGATGATGAGGACCCCAAAGCAAGCGGGCTTACGCTTTTGCACCTGAGAATCAGAGTAATCAAAAAGAACTCCCTCCTGGAAGGCGAATATTGAATATTCCTCTTGGAGTTTGAATATTTAGATAAGATTTGGATCTCACTCTCCAGAGATCGTGGCTTAAATTTAATTCTGGGTCTCAAAAATAAAAACACATAAAAAATTAGTTTTTGGGGTCTCCTTATACCTTTTGTTCAATAAATAAACAGAGATGCACAGGATAGGGCCTCCCGTGATCGCCCACCTCAAGTTATGATGCTGTGCATTTGCCATTTAGCAACATCCGTAACCTGTAAGTGAGAAGCAAGGAGGTTAAAGCCATCTAGGTGGACGACAGACCCTGGGGCGGTCTGGCTTTTTGCCAATCCCTAGAGAACGTCCTCCCACCCTTGGGTAGGAGGTGAAGCAGCTCTCAGTGAATGAATTGATGTCTGGAAGTCATTAAACAACAAACTGAGTTTTACTGGTTCTTTCTTTGTACTCATTCTCATCTCTTGAGAGGGTAGTATCTGTGTGGTCCTGCCTAAAGGCAGTGGTGAGGACTGACAGACTTCTCCAGGTTGGTTCTATGATTTTATCAATGTGGATAATTTGTAAGCTCTGGGTTATATTCCTTTTAGAAAACCTTTCCTAGTACTGGGCAAATATCTGCCTGGGGAAGGAAAGCAAAATACTCCTGCTCTTATAAAATGTTCATGTGCCACGCAAGCCTTTAAAAGCATAGCAAGACTTGATGCCTGGCTTCTAGGGAAAATGTCAGTGCCCCTTGACTAGAGTACATAAAACAGCTAACTGGCGCCATCTGGAGGGGAAGAGGAGTCTAAACAATAAAGCAAATTTCAGAAGCCTGACTCTAAGGTTATAATGACATAAACCCAAACATTATTGAAAAAAAAACATAAAAATGGAGTTTCCTTTTTCTTTTTCCTTCCATTCTTCTCTAAATGCACAAGGGGGCTGGACTCATGGTCAGACAGGACCTCGAATTTAGACTTGACATCTCTCTCCAAATTAGGTTATTCACTCAGTCTTAGGGCCTCATTACACAAAGTGACACTGCCATTAACAAATGGTACCATTTTTTTGTGCCATGTTAATCATATTTAAACTAAATCTTGGAATTAAATTGTGTCTCAAAACATCATCCACAAATAGTTTCCATCAGAATCACCTGGGGTATTTAATAAAACTGCAGATTTATGGGTTTCAGTATAGGCATTCTATACATAAATTTCTTTCATACTTCACTAGAACAATTACTGGAAGAAAGTGAAGTTTGCTCGTTATTTTATCAAAAATATATATAGTGCTTATGATGGATCAGACACCGTTCTGAACACTTTACAAATATTAATGTATTGATGCATTAGGTCTTCTCAACAGCCATAGTAACCTAGGTGCTATTATTACCCATCTTTGACTGATAAAGAAACCAAGATGCAGGAAGGTTAAGTAACTTGGCCAAGATCACGTGGCTAGAAAGAATATGGCAGGTCCATCCATGCATTCTGGCTCTATCTAGAATCTGAGCTCCTAACTACCTCCCCATGCTACCTCACTTAGGTGAAATAGTAGGAAATATTCTCAATTGAAATTTAAAAAAAAAACTATTTTTGCCTTCACATATTTTTTGTATATATATTTTTGTTTTCATCTAAAAATAGAAAATATAAATATAACTATAGCCAGGTAATAAAAACATTCTGATGTGTTAGGTAACATTCTCACTGCCTTGACTATAATGAGGAGAAATAGCAAATAATGATAGTAATTAACATACAGTGAATATTTGCTACATTTTATGCTCTAAGTAACTTATTTAACTTTTTTTGACAACTATCGTAGGTACTATTGTAATAAATAGGTTAAAAGTAATAGAAATAGAATGGAAAAAGATATACCATATTAACAGTAATCAAAAGAAAACCGTAGTGTCTATTTGATTGTAAGATAAAGTTTTAAAGTAAAGAAGGTCATTTCAAAATGATACATGGGCCCATTCATCAAAAGGACAAAATAATCCTAAATGTTTACAAAACCAATAATAATGCTTCAAAATACATGAAGCAAAAACTGACAGAACTGATGGGAGAAATTGATTAAACCACGTGAATAGTCATATTGGTCAACACATCTCTCTCAATAACTGGTGAAACTGGCGGATAGAAAATCAGTGAATATATACAAACTTGAACAATACAGTCAACCAACTTCACCTAATCAACAATTATAGAACTCAACAGTAGCAGAATATACATATTTTTCAAATGTTCATGGAACATTTGACAAGATAGATCATACTATGAGTCATTACACATGTATCAATAAATTTAAAAGAATTCATATCATACACAGTGTGTTCTCTTTCCACATGGAATTATAGTAGAAATTAATAGTACGAAGATCTCTGTAAAATCTCTAAATGTTTGGAAAGTAAATAAAACACATTTAATAATACATGGATCAAAGAACCACCAAAAAATTATTAGAGGTATTCTGAAATGAATGAAAATAAAAATATGACACAAAATTTAGTGGGAAACTGCCAAAGTAGTGCTTAGAAGCAAACATGTAGTAATAAATTTCTATACTAGAAAAGAAGAAATTTCTCAAATCAATAACCTCAGCTTCCATCTTAACAAATTAAAGGGGGGAAAAGAGTAAATTAAACCCCAAATAAATAGAAAACAGGAAATAATAAATATTATAGTGGAAATCAGTAAAGTAGAAAACAGAGAACAACAGAGAACATAAATTCAACCAAAAGCTAGTTATTTGATAAAGTGAATAAAATTGATAAACTTTTAGCTGGACTGATTAGGAAAAAGGAGAGAAGATATAAATGACATAACTACAGCTTTTACAGGTATTAAAAGGATGATAAAGGAATATTATGAATTACTTTATGCCAGAAATTAGACCACTTTGAGGAAACAGATAAATTCCATGAAAGATGCAAACTACCAAAGATCACTCAAGAAGAAATGCATAACCTAAATAGACATAAAGCCATTTAATGTAATTAAATGACATTGTACAAAAACAAAACAAAACAAAACAAAAAACTCTAGGCCCAAATGGCTACATTAGTGGATTCTACCAAACATATAATGAAAAAATAATGCCAATTCTACAAAAATTCTCCCCAATTCATTCTAAGATGAGGCTAGCATTACTGATACCAAACCTAGACAAAGACATTTGAAGAAAACTAAGCCACTTTCTCTCATGAACACAGATGTAAAAATTCTAAACAAAGTATTAACAAATCAAATTAGCAACAAATAAAAGGATAACATACCATGACCAAATAGAGTTTATTCTAGGAATGGAAACTTTGTTTAATATTAAAAAAAAAATAATAAACCAATGTAATTTGCCATATTAATAAGCTAAAAAAGAAAAATATATGCTTGTCTCAACAGAAAAAGTATCTGACAAATTTAACTTCCATTTTAGATAAAAACTATCAGCAAATTAGGAACAGCAGGAAACTTCCTTAACTGGATAAAGGGCATCTTTGAAAATCTACAGCTAACATTATACTTAAAGACAAAAGACTGATTGCTTTCCATGTTCAGGATCAAGACAAAAGGTATCCACTTATATTACTTCTTTTTAATATTGTACTGAGAGCTTTACCCAATACAAGAAGGCAAGAAAAAGAAGTAAATGCATCTAGATTAAAAAGGAAGAGGTAAAACTGTCTTTATCTGAAGACAGCATGATTGTCTATACAGAAAATCTGACAGAGATTAGCAATGTTGCATGCATGGCACAAGATCAATATGCAGAAAATCAATTGCATTTCTAGACACTAGCAAAGAACAATTGGAAATTTTAAAGTAACATGTTTTATGACAGCACCAAAATTATAAAACACTTAGAGGAAAACCTGACAAAAGATATTTAACACATGGAAAACTGAAAATTACAAAGCATTGCTAAGAGATATCAGAGAAGACTCAGATAAAGAGAGAATTCATGAGTGGGAAGACTCAATATAGTTAAGATGTCAATTCTCTCTAAATTAATTCATAAATTCAGTGCAATCCCAATAAAAAATCCCTACATGAATATTTTGTAGGAATTGATGTGTTTATTCTAAAATTCATGTAAAAATGTAAAGAACATAGAATAGTTAGAACAATTTTGAAAAAAATAAATAATTACTAGAGGGCTAACATTAAATTATTTTAAGACACATATTAAAACTATAGTAAATGAGATGATATTGTATTGGTGTAAAGATCCACAAATCAGTAGAACAGAGAGTTCAGATATAGACACACATAGATGTGGATGACAGATTTTTGACAAAAGTACTAAGATAATTCAGTGGAGAAAGGATAGTCTTCAACAATGGTACTAGAACAAGAGAAACTGAAAGAGAGAGAGGAGGTGGGTAGGGGAGAAAGGGAGGGGGAGGAGGGAGGAACACACACACAAACTTGGATCTATTGCTCGCACTATATATAAAAATTAACTTGAAATGGACCATAAGCCTAAATGTAACACCTAAAATCGTAAAATTCTACAAGAAATAAGAGAAAAATCTTTGTGACCTTGGATTAGGCAAGAACTTCTTAGATATGACAGCAAAGCACAATCTATAAAAGGAAAAAATAGATGTTGGAAATTAAAGACTGCACTTTGAAGACATTGCTAAGATAATGAAAAAACAGTGGCAAACTAGTCACTGGTTTGCAAATTATACATCTTTAAATCACTTATCTGATAAAGGACGTGTATCCAGAATATATAAAAAATTCAAAACTTAGTAATAGGAGAAAAAACTCAACCCAATAAAAAAAGGGCCAAAGATTTGAACAGGCACTTCACTACACACGATATAAAAATGGCAAATAAGCACAAGAAAAGATGCTCATCATCACAGTCTTTAGGGAAATGCAAATTAAAATAATAAGATACCACTACACACCTTTCAGCAGAACTAACATTTAAAAACTAATCATACCAAGTGCTGCCCAGGATGTAGAGAAATTGGAATTCTCAAACACTGCTGGTGGGAATGTAAAATACTAAAAGTTCCTTTGGAAAATTTTTGGCAATTTCTTAAAAACTTATATACCATATGATTCTGCCATTTCAATTCTATGTATTTACCCAAAAGAAAATTAAGCATGTCCATACAAAAATGTCTACACAAATCTTCCTATCAGCTATATTAATTTTCTATTGCTGCATAACAGATTCCCACAAATTTAGCAGCTTTAAGATAATATACACTTATTATCTTGTAGTTTCCATGTCAAGAGTCCAGACATAGCCTAGTTGGATGCTCAGTATCTCACAAAACTACAAGCATGGTGTATTGTTTTGTGTATTGTATTGTTGGCCATGCTGTATTCCTTTCTGGAACTCAGGCTTTTGTCAAACTCATGTGTTTGTTCACAGATTCAATTTCTTGCAGTTATAGGGCCAAGGTCTCTATTTTCTCATTGGCTGTCATCCAATGAGAAAATAGCTTATAGAGAGTAGAGAAAGCTGTGTGGCTGTCTCATAACATGACAGCTTACTGCCTCAAAGCCAGCAGAAGGTCCTCTCTCCAGTCTGCTAAGATGGAGTCATATATAACATCACAAAAGGACAGGAGTGGCTATCTAATCACCTTTGTCATATTCTATTGGCTAGAAGTAAGTTGCAGGTTCTGTTCACACTAAAGGGGAGGGGATTATACACATGATTCATTGTGGGTCATCTCGGGGGAAATCTGGAGAGTTCAGCACAGTTCAAATTTCTACCAATAGGTGAATGGATAAGCAGTGGGATACTACTGAGTAATAAAGATAAAATGATATATGTAAAACATGAATCAATTTCAAAATAATTATGCTGAGTGAAATAAGCTAACAAAAACATTTATAGTATTCCATTTATATAAAAATGTAGAAAATGCACATTAATCTATAATGATAGAGAGCAGATCAGTGATTGCCTGGAGATGAGAAGTGAGGGAAAGAAGTACCTGTGAAAGAGAGAGGTATGTCAAAGAAATATGAGAAACTTTTAGGAATGACAGATATGTTTGCAGTCTTGATAGTAATGATAATTGCATGGGTGTATCATATATTAAGACTTAATAGTTCAATCATACTTCACTAAAGTTGTTTAAAAACCTAGTATCTTCTTCTAGAATCAGCTCTCTGAAGATATTATATTCTTGCTTGTTAATAAAAGCTTTCCTTTTTGTTGCTTTTCAAGTCCCTAACTTGCTAAATCTCCCAGGTTTATTTTTCAACAGTAGATTCTAAGACAGGGAAACAGGAACTTTCATTTGAGGTGGAAAAACTGTGGTAACTGTTGATATGTGGGTACTGTATTATGAAATATCTTTAAGATAAAGTCTGTCTGGTTGGCTTACACTCTGAAGGTTTAGTGGGAGAGTCAGATGGGCAAGCAGACAATTTCAATATAACTGTATACATGTACACATTCTTTATGGGAAGAGAAAGAGGGGGTAGAGGGGAGAGAGAGACAGACAGACAGATGGACATAGACTGACTTAGCCCAGCCTGGGGTGGGTGTATGGCATAAAAAGAAGAATTTGTGGGGATGATGTCTGAATTGAACTTTAGGGGTGAGAAATACTTCAAGTGAAGAAGGGAAAAGGCATTCAAGATAGAGAAAATGGCATCAGCAAAGGCAGAAAAGCAGGAAAGAGGATGTTACATGTGGGAAAGCATAAGGAGTTTGGTAATATTAGTCACAAGGTGGGAAGTTGCATGGATGAGGCTGGAGAGATTGGGTGAAAGTCAACATGCAGGGTGTTATGATTTGGAGATTATCTACCAGTCAGAGATTCTCTGAAGAATTTTAGGAAGGTGAATGATGTCATTTTAAAAAAGCGTAATTCAATCTACTGATTAAAAGGGCTTCATAATATAAAGTGATGGTAAGCCCAGGAATGAGGAGATAGATTTAAGACATCTAAAAGACAATGCTGAAAGTCCTGGTGATTAATTGGCCATAAGTGAAAGAAAAAAGTCAACAGTGGTCCTCAAGTTTTATCTTGAGATTGTTCCATTAATTGTTCCATTAAAAAGAGGAACACAGGAGGCAGAAGGAGGTTTGATGGGGGTGGGAAGAAGAGAAAAAAATGAGTTTAAGTTGGACATGTTGAGTTTCAGATGCATGGGGGATACTGAGGTAAAGAAGCCTTTTAAAACAGGTAGAAAAAAAGTCAGAGAATGAGAATATGTGTAGGAGGTAAAACTCTGATAGTGGCAACTCTATTCAAGAAAAATGGAGCATTGGGCTGGAACCTTAAGGAACCTTTCAGCAAGGGCAAAGGGTAGCAATGAAATCCTTATTGAAGACCCGGAATGAATGGCCACAGATATAGCGAAGGTAATTAAAGAAAATATCCTATTCTACTGACTAATGTTTCTATTTCAAAGCCTTGTTTTCTACCCCTCTACTCCCACCATCCACTTTTATCCCCAGGTGTTCTGGTTGCATGAAAAGAAAGCAACAAATGCAACTTTTGTCCTGGAAAAAAAAAAAAGAAAAAGAGAGAGAGGGAGAGGGAGAGGGAAAGGGAGAGGGAGAGGTTAGATCAAATAGAAAGAATAAAATACAGTATGTGGCAGCTGATACTAAGGAAATACTTCTGATTGACTATCATGGTCTTTTTGGGTTTAATTTTGTCATGACTGCTCTTTATGTATTGATAATCTATAAGTTTGTCATCCTAGAAAACCACCAGAGAGGAGTCAGAGGCCCAGCTTCCATTGGTGTGACCATCAACAAAATGCATCTTCCAACGAAAACACATTCTGTAGTTTCACTGAGTTATGAGATGGGCCATTCACAATGGCATTTTTCATTGGATGTAAAAATAACTTTGTTATCAAGTTGGGTGGAGGTCATGAAGTTGGCTTTGGGCTGTACTTTAGCATTGACAAAAGGAGGGGGAGATCTGAAATGGTGGCCAGAATTTTGTAGTTTTGGTTGGGGAGGATAACAGAAGTGTTAGGCACTGTAGTCAGTTGAGGCCTTGCTGTCTGAACCACTACAGGCAGACTTGGAAACATCTCGATAGCCATGGGAGTGCATGGACATGAGTACATATAACAGAGTTTTTTTCTTTCTTCATAAGAACTAGAATCAGTTTCCCTGGAAATGAGGGAGAAGCTTATTAACCAGGTCCAAGGTCAGGCATGCATATCTATCTATCTATCTATCTATCTATCTATCTATCTATCTATCATCTATCTATCTAGATATACATATACATATGCACATACATATACATGTTCCTATCTATGGATATATAGTTGTACACATTTATATCTATAGGTATTTTTGGTGTTTGTGGAGAGAGCTTTGCATGTAGGTAGGTAAGTCTCAAAATAAGTCTTTCTGAAGGCAAAGCAATAAACATTTAAAATGATTTAAAGTGATTAATAGTATCAAATATAGCCTAGAAGCCCAGTAAGAAAAGGCATCTGTTAAATTTTGGCAATATGAAAAGTCTTCAGCGACCCTAGTGAATTTTAATTGAGTAGTTTAAGCAGGAGATATATTCTATTGTGCAGTGGGTGCAAATGTAAAGTGAATTAAAGAAAGAGAGCAAATGATAGACTACTAGCAATAAATCTGACTGAGAAAATATATGAATGATACAGTGTTGAAGGATATAGAAATGCAGGGTCATAGGTGAAGGCATTTTAGAATAGGAGTCACCGGCCACATCTGCAAGTTGAAGCAACACAGCAAAAAGAAGGGGAAAAAATAAATATATGAGAATATGAGGAGATGGCTAGTCAAGTCAAGGAGAAATCAAGTCAAGGGGAAAACAGAGTACATATTCTGGGAGAAAACAAAGAGGAACATTGGTGGACAGGCAGCATTTTACCCCTCGAATGAGAAGGGAACAAGATACCAAACAAAATGGATGCAGAGAACTATATAGATCCCTCTGTTTGGGTTAATGTTCAGGTGCTGAATCTCCTGAGTGCTCTGCTCCTATTCCAGCCTCTCCTGACCCATGTCCTCCCTGCAAAAACTTGCATCCAATAGCCTGACAACTGTGGGTGTAATACTATCGATTGGAACACCACAGTGAACACCCCCAAATTGGGTAACAGGCTCAAAGAAGGATGTGGAACTCAAAAAATTCAAAGCAACAAACCGATTGATTTGTATTTATATTTCTAATTTGTACTCGCAGTGAGAACAAGAGACCAACTTGAACAAAATGGAATCCAAGTTCTGGGAAACTTCCAAAGTTGTTGTTTGAAGCTGAGCTGTGGGAGAGGCTGTTTATTTTTTAAATCCTGAAAAATTAGGCTTAATCTTCTAAAGTATTTGTATCAAGAGTGTTGGTCCAGGCAACCAGATCTTCCACTTCTTCTTCCCACGGCTCATTTATGTTTTCATAATCACTCTTCCACTCTTCCTCTGCGTTATCAGTCTTTATGACGGTATCTGTTTCAACTTGTGAATCTGAAAAAAAAATTGAACTATAATAGTAAATATAAAAAACAAGAATTTAGCAGAAATGCCAGGCAATACAATAAAAAGAGAAGTGTTCCTGCATTTGTAGCATGGTGTCTATGACCTTGTGAGTGAATGCAAGCAACCTTTTCAAACTTTCTAAATTTTGTATTTTGCAGTTAACTTGTTATAAATCATTCCTTTCATTTTGGTCAGTCTTTTTATGCTGTTTTAGTTTATTCATTTACTATGTATTTACTGGGACCCTGCTAATTGCCCGTAGATGTGTATGGGAGAAAGCGTCCATAAACGCTTCAGCAGCACAAGGACAGAATTGCTGGGTCTAAGTGAAAACAGACATGGACGTTGAAAGAGGAGGAGCAATTTGCTAAACAGAGAAGGGCAAAGAGGAGAGGTAGAAGCACTTTAGGTAGAGGATACAGCACAGACTAAGGCACAAGCATCTTAGAGGACTTGACAAGTTTGGAGGTAATCAGAGTCAACACTTCAGTATTTATACTGTGCCAGGTGTTATGCTAAGCAGTCTACATGTATAATACTAACTTAGACACAACCCTGTGACAGGCAGGTATTATTTATCCTTATTTTACAGATGAGGAAATCGAGACTGAGTGACCTGCACATGCTTGCCCAAGAATGTCCAGCTAATAAGAATTAATCTCACATCTACGGGATCCCAAATCACCATGTTATAGTGCATGTAGAATTCAGAGCTGCTGGCTAGGTAGGCAGAAGCCAGTTTAGGAAAGCCTTATACGTCACTCAAAGGAATTTCATCTTTCTTGTACAGGTCTTATAAACAGGGAAGTAAACTGATTATATATTTAAAAAATATATATACATATAGTATCTATATTTCTCAATATTTTCACTCATCACGGGGAACTTGCTTTCTAGGGATGAATCCTAGTTAGTGCTACTTATGTTCTGCTACCTCTACAACCACACTGCATTCTCTTTACTTCTGCATAGTTGTCACCTGATTCATTGCCTAGTATGGGTTCCAGGATAAATTCTGTTGGCCTCATATGTTTATTTCTGCAATTACACATCCAATAAACCTTGTAATATTCGCTGTCTTCTAGTTGTACTGTAGACAAGGGTTATGAGTGAACTATTCTCTTAGTCTCTTTGGTTTATAGAAAGATTTGTAGAGAGATTTGAGTTTAGACAGCTGCTATTATCTTAAGAGTAGCCTGGAGTCCCCAATGATCGAGTTATCATTTTTGTATTTTAAAATTAATCTTTAAATTAAATTTAAATTAAATTTAAAATTAAATTTAAAATTGAATTCTGTCTTTTCCTTGAGAAAACTTTCCATTTTTTTTCTATAAACATATCATTGATGAACTGACTCTAATTCTTTCTAACCATATTTGGGCCTTCCTGAATTCACATGCTTTGGATTACGAGAAATACAGAGTCCAATTCAGACCCGTTTAAACAGTAGGGAAACGTTTTATCTCACAGGAAAGAAAGTCAGAAGTAGGGTGGGATCAAATACACTGACTCAACAACGCCATTAAAGACAAGTTCTTCCCAGTGCTATGCCTGGCCATTTTGCTGTTGTCCTCATCTTGAGAGTCACAGCAAGAGGGCTGTGGCCATTCTAGTACAACTCACGTATGACAAAGCAACATCCGGAGGTAAAAAAAAGAGGGAGTTCTTTCTAGGGTCTCATTTTTAAGAGTAGAAAACATCCACTGAGGCCCCCAATATATCTCCTTTAAGGCGGCATTGTGTCACGCTGTGCTCTTAGTTGCTGGCAAGGAAACTGAGGTTACTATGATTGGTGATCAAATGATTGGGGTGGAATGAATATTGGGAGTTAATCACTCTGACCATTTGTCATCTAGTTCCTGCCCTGTTAAAACAACAACAATAACAACAACAGCAACAAAAACCTCCCAGGAAGTATACAAAGAAATTCTGGGTAGATGAGCATAGCGTAGTGTGAAACAAATACAGAAATGTTTTCTTATGACATATATATATATATATATATATATATATACATATATATATATATATATATATATAATTTTGAACTTCTTTCCTCCAGATAATCTTAAGAATAATGTTGTCTGAAAAACCTTAGGTTTACTGGCTGAAATCAATAACAATAACTTTGTTACTATGTTAAAATAAGTTATGAAAACACAAATTCTAACTGTCTTATAGTTTGCATGCCTATCTTGGGATGGATCCTGAAGACATAGCTTATCATTTTTTTACATCTTGAAATAATTAGATATTAAAAATTTGTTCTGATGGGTGGGCTCTGATTATTGTCAAATAGTTTATTTCCATTCGTTTCTGTGTAAGTCTGAGATCAGTTATGAAAACAGAGCCACTAAAAATAATACAAGAATGGAGGACTTAGTATGGGAAACAGGGCTTACACAGTGGTGGGAAGACGTGGGGGACTGAGGATCTGGAAGGCTACAGCTGGGGAACTGGAGAAACAGTCACTTCCTGCTTTAGCCTGATGCACTGTCATGAGTGGGAAAACCAGGAGTTCGTGGAGAAGTACAAGGAGCTGTACACATCTCTCCACCTAAAGTGGGACAGAAATCATAAGTTCATAGAGATATATGCGAGGCCATCATATCTTTAAAGTGAGAGTTTGTGAAGAGTTGCCTGCAATTGCTGTGTCTGAGGAAGCCGCCCTGTATGATATACTTGACTTTTCAAGAATAATGGCCTCTTTTTCCCTCCCACCTCCTAAATCTCAGGTGAATTTTTTTTATTGGCAAACTATGACACACTAAACCTGTCTGCAAAAAAGGAACACAAAGTTCATTCCTTTTCTAACTGAGTCATATTTCCCTTTGATATCCTGTATAAGTTCACTGTTGCTATATAATGTGTAACCACAAAATCTCAGTGACATATAATAATAAGCATTAGTTTAGGTGACATAGCTGCAGATTAGCTGAGGGATGACTTCTTAGGGCTGGGCACAGCTGAGAAGCTTGGCTGGGGAAGTGAGCTCTGCACCTCTCATCTTTTTCTGGGCTAGTCCGGGAATGTTCTTGGGATGATGGCAAGGGTGAAAAAGAGCAAGTTGAACTGCATAAACCCTTCCTAAACCCTGAGCCTATCACACTCATTAATCTATTGATCAAAACATGTCACATGACCATATGAAAAGGTGCTCAAGATCACTAATCATCAAAGAAATGCAAATTAAAACTGCAATGCGATATCATCTCACACCTATCAGAATGGCTATTATCAATAAATCAAAAACAACAAGTGTTGGTGAGGATGTGGAGAAAAGAGAACCCTCACACACTGTCAGTGGGATTGTAAATTGGTACAGCCACTATGGAAAACAGTCTGAGGGTTCCTCAAAAAATTAAAAATGGATATACCTTTTGACCCAGCAATTGTGCTTCTGGGTATTTATCCAAAGAAAATCAAAACAATAATTCGTTTTGCACAATGGCAGCACTATTCACAATAGCCAGGATATGGAAGCAACCTAAATGCCTATCAACAGATGATTGGATAAAGAAGTTATGATTTACATATACAATGGACTATTACTCAGCCCTAAGAAAAATAAAATCTTACCATTGCAGTGACATGGTTGGAACTAAAGTTATTAGGCTGAGTGAAATAAGTCAGAGAAAAATAAATACCATATGATTTCATTTATATGTGGAATCTAAGGAGCAAAAAGAACAAACTAAAAGAAAACAGACTCACCGATACAGAAGACAATTTGGTGACTACCAGGAGGTAGGAGAAAGGGTGAAGGGTTAAAGAGGTACTAATTAGTAGTTGAAAGATGGTCACAGGGGTGGGGAGTAAAGGCATAGGGAATGTAGTCAGTAGTATAGTAATGGCTATGTAGAGCCAGACAGGTGATAGAGGAATTGGGGGGATTGTTTCAGAGACTATATAAATGTCTAACCAATGTATCGCATACTTGAAAGTAATAAAAAAAAAAAAAAGTGAAAAAAAAACCCATGTCACATAGCAAAGCTCTAAGTCAAGGGTCAAGGAAGCACATTTTGCCCATCAAGATAGAACGAGATAGGGAGTTAATGTTTCTGAACAATAATCGAATTTGCCATAACCTCTTAGGTACAGTCTCTTAGCAGTAAGGTCAGACACAAAAGATTGTCTGCCCCATTTTCAAAGAGGACAAGTCTTAGCACTAGAGACCTAATTAGTTTCTGGACATTCCTTAAAATATTCTCTCTTCCAGCTCACTTTCTTAATATTTATCACTTATCATGAGTTTATTCCCCTTTTTCCAAAATCAGAGCTGCTAAAAGCATGACAACTCTTCTACCATTCATTCACTCATTCATTCATGAACATTAAATTACTACTATATGCCCAGAACTGTGCTGTGGCAGATTGAGAGGTAAGCAGCCCCTTCCCTCAGGAGGTCATTTTCTACTGGAGGAGACTGGCAGTAAAGAGACTAATATAACATAGCACATGTGGAGAACAAACTCTAAGGTGGCCCATCATAATCTCCACATTCTTGTGTTCACATCTTTATATAATCCCTGCCCTTTTAAGTGTGGGTGGGACCTGTGACTTAACTTCTAGTCAATAAAATATAACAAAGGCAATGGAATCTCACTCCCATGATTGTGTTACATTACATAAAATTCCATCTTGTTTTCAGACTTGCTCTAAAGACTCCTTGCTGATAGGCTGAAGTAGGAAGCTATTTTGGGAAAGCCCACATGGCAGCGAACTGCAGGCAGTGTGTAGTAGCTGAGGGAGCTCTCCAACATAGAGCCAGCAAGAAGCCGGGGCCTCAGTTCTAAGCACAGACAGATGTGAATTCTGTCAATAACCACAGTGATCTTGGAAGCAGATCCTGACCCATTCTCCAGATAAGAATGCAGCCCAGCTGATTGTAGCCTTATGAGATACCAAGCAGAGCATCCAGCAATACTGTGCCTGGATCCTGGGCACATACAAACTGTGAAATGATAAATATGTGTTGTTTTAAGCTATTAAGTGTGTGGTAACTTGTTATGTACCAATAGAAAACTAATAGAACATTATATGGTATGATAAAAGTGCTATGATAGCCCACAGGGAAAGTTTCCTAGAGAAGGTAATACTTAAGCTGAATTTCAAAAAAATGAGTAGGTATGAGAAAGGGAAAGAAGGGAAAGAAGGGTTTTGGAGTGAAAGCATGAGAAAACATAGTGTACTTGTCAATTTTTTTTGAAATGAGAAAGGAAATAAACAATCATGACACATAGTTGAGTGTGGTGTTTAAGGTATGTGTGGGCAAGTGATAGAGATGTCACTAAAAAGATAGATGCATATCAGAGCATTAAGGACTTTGCCCTGTCAAAGAATCTAAAGTTTATCCAGAACAATATGGGAAACAAAAAATTTTTGCCTCAGTAAAACATAAGCAGATTTGAGCTGTAGAAAGCAGCCTGACAAAGCGTGGATACAAGTTGTTGTAATCGCCAACTTCACCGAATGATCTCTTCCATGGGTGAAGGTGGTGGTGATGTTGGAGGGTAGAGGTTGAGGACAGGAGCAGAGAATTCATGGAGGAAGCAGAAAGTAAGGCTGGAAGAGGTAACATTTCTCATCAATCTTTATGGGTACCCTGAACTTTGGAAGGATGCAGAGTTCAATAAAGACTGAGGTTGGTGATTTAGAGGAAGAATCTGAGTGGTACAAAACATGCAGGAGGAAGGGAAATGGAATCTGAGCCAGGGAAAAGAAAGTTAGAGATATGGGCACAGGGCCCTGAAGAATCACTGAATAAAGGTTATTGCTTGTGTGTAGCTTTTATATGCTATTGTGCTTAAAGGACAGGTGACAAGAAAAAAGTATTATTCCTAATACTTATAGTATTTTCCAGTTCACAATGAAGTCATTTTAGTTACAAGAATCCTGTGAGGTAGGGCAGGATAATAGAAATAAATATTTACTGAACATTTTCTATGTACTCAGTACTAGCTGAGGATGAAAAAACTGAAGCTCAGAGGTTGATTTTCCCATAATTATACAGACTTGATATCTAAACCCAAGTTTCTGCCCCTGAATGTCTTGCTTCCTACTGTGTACTACCTGATTTCTATTATAAGTTACCAGCTCTCTCTTCCTACTTAAGACCTGCCCTCAACATATCCCAAATGTTTTTTTGAAAAACATTATTTTTCAAAAGAGTACCGAAAATAACTCGACGAACATTATTCCTTTATTTTCAGCTATATTGTATATATCTCTGAATTTACAATGTGTTTTAGGGATCAGTTTATTTAGTGTTTTGTTTATTTTGAATGCTTTTATACATTTTGAAACTTAGCCTTGGATTTTTAAATTGTATATTAACTATTAGAGGGCAGTAAGCTTGAAAGTATAAGTGATTCATTTTTTTTTTTTCAAAGCTCCAATACTTATGTAAGTAATTTGCTTTTTTATTGTTGTTTTATTAGTCGGAAAGAGTTAAAGCAACCTAAAAGTAGAATACAAGATTAAGCCTCACATATTTAAACATTCTTGCACTAGCACACTTTACATTTATTATGACTAATATTTTAGTTTTAAAAAAGAGAGCAAAATAGGCTAAACTCAACTTACTTGGAGTTGGGCAGAGATGAATTCTTTCGGTTTGATAACTGGCTTTGTAAGGCCTTTTATTTTCTCTGGCATACTGAGCCATGGCAGCAGGATACCTGGAATATAAAAAAGAAGAAATTATCTAATTTCCCAAATGAATTTTGGGGAAGTATATATTACTTTTGAGAAAAATAAGATAAACAAATCAAATGAAACAGATAAGTAGAACAATGTGCTTTGAACATGGTGTCACTCTGTGCATTGACTAATGCAGTGGGAAACTGAAATTCCAGTTTATGTTTTCCAACAGACATTAGAAAAGCAAACAAATGTGCTGTAAGATTAATATTGTAAAAATAATAAAAACATCATCTGGCAAGGTGTATTAGCTTCTTAGGGCCTTCATAACAAATTACCACAAATTTGGTGATTTAAAATAATAGAAATTTATTCTCTCACAGTCCAGAGGCTAAAGTCTGGAATTAGGTATTGGCAGGACCATGCTCTCCCTGCAGGCCCTTGGGAAGAATCCTTTCTTGCCTCTTCCTAAATTCTGCTGGCTTCCAGCAATCCTTGGCATTCCTTGGATTGTAGCTGCATCACTTCAGTCTCGACTTCTATCATCATATGGCCTTCTTCCCGCTGCGTATCTGTCCTCTCCTCTCCTTATAAGAACAGCAGTCATTGCATTTAGGACCCACCTTAATCCAGTATAGCCTTATCTTAACTAATTATATCTGCAAACATCCTATTTCAAAATAAAGTCATATTCTGAGGTCTGGGCGGACATAAATTTGGGGGAAATACTATTCAAACCACTATATAAGGGAACAATTCTACTACCCCAAAATTCATGACCTATCCTGAGGGGAAAAACACCTGGTAGGAGACATCTATGAACCTAAGTCAATCCATCTCAGCATTTCCTTAGAAAAGGAGTTTATATATGGAAGTAAAAATTTAGAAAAAAATTATTTGGGAGTGATTAAATTTTGAAGTGTATTATGGTAAGAGAACTTTTGGCAAAAATTGTCTATTGAGGAAAATTAAGTGGTATAAAAATCCTTTTGTCTCATAAGTGTCCCCTCTTACACACTACTACTGAAAAGTTCATTCATTTGAAAAATGGCCATTGAGAACCTACCTTGTGCTAGGCATTGTGTCTAGAAGAAAAAGACAGACAAGGTCCCTGACCCCATGGAGAAGAGACAAAAAAGATGAGCAAATATGAAAATCAAGATAAATACAAATCAGCAGTGACGTGTGCTATGATAAAACTATAACCTTAATAAAATAATTTAAAAAGCAAATTGTTTAAAAATAAAGTGTTGCATGGAAGTGCTGAGAGCAAACAAACATCCTTTTCTTGCTCCTGATATTAGGGGCAAAACATTCAGTCTTGTATTATTACATAACGTTGGCTGTAGTTTTTTCATAGATGTGCTTTATCAGGTTGAGAAAGTTCTTTCCTATTCTTAATTTTTTGATTTTTGAAAAAAATCAGTAATTGGTGTTGAAATATTCTTCACCAATTGAGATGATCACATGATTCTTCTTATACTATTTTTTTGAATTTTCCAAATGTTAAGCCAAGGTTACATTTCTGGTAGAAACTCCATTTGATCATGTATAATAATCATAATTATTTATTATAATTAATTGTGATCATCTGAGGTTTATATTAGGGATGTAATCTTGAGTTAACATTAAAAAAGTCAATGTTTAAAATATTTAAACAATGTCATATATATATTTGGATTCAACTGGCTAAAATTTTTCCATCTTCATGTATGAGATGTATTGATCTATAGTTTTTTTTTCTTCCTTGTACTGTCTTTGGTTTTGTTATTGAAGTAATGCTAACTTTATAACATGTATTGGAAAGTGTTTCTTTCTATTCTATTTCCTGAAAGAGTTTGTATATACTGGTATTATGTATTCTTTGATTGTCTGGAAAAAATTCTCCAGTGAAGCCACTGGGCTTAGAGTTGTCTCTGTGTGAAGGTTTCATTTTATCTATGTGGTTGAATTTATTGGTCTGAAAAAGTATTTTACCTTCATTTTAGAGAGAGATTTTCACTAGATATAAAAATCTAGGTTAACAACTTCTTTCTTTCAAGCACTTTAAAACTGTCATCCACTATCTTTTGGCTTGCAAGTTTTCTGACATGAAGTTATCAGTTATTCTTATCTTTGTTCCTCTACATGCAATATGTATGTTTTCTTTTTTTCCTTTGCTGCTTTGAAGATTTTTCTCTTTAACACTGAGTTTCAGCAATTTTATTATGGCACATCATAATTCACCTTTGTATGGTTTCTTCATATTTCTGTTTCTTAGAATTCATTGTAAATTTTATTTTGTTGGATGCTGAATTATGCTATATTTCTTGAAATATGGTTGTCCATTTTTCCAGTTCTTATTCTACTGAACAAGATGCGGCTTGGTATCATGCAAATCAGTTTGGTAATATCGAAGCTTATGTCTGAGTTTTTACAGATCTAGAACAGCTTTTATTTGGGGCCCCACTACTAAGGCATGATCTTTTAAAAATTCCTATCCAGTATCCCTTGAATTAAGAGGTCTAGCCACTCTAACTAGCAAGAACCCAACTATTTCTAGCCCTCTGAGAACCTTGTTTGACAAAACAACAACACAAAAACAAAAACAAAAACAATACATCAAGAACAAAAACATTAGAATTTTCCTCAGAAAAATGATGTTAGAAAAATAATATAACTTTGTTCATATCTTTTTTCTCCCACTCATAAATCTTTGTTTTTAAAAAAACTATATAAGATTAATATTTCCTTTTTATTCAACCATTTGCCTTTATAATTGAAAACATAAATTATAAAAACAAAAATGTTTTGTCACTAAAGATATGCAAATTAAATGACTATAAAATAATTACTAACTTAATAATTATTAAGTTAAAAAGAAAAACAAAAACCTGAATGTTTGTTCATTTTAAATTCTCAATAATTTTGTAGCATTATAAATTGCTACATGTTTTTGAAAAGTAGCTTTATGTACATAATGAGAGTTATAAAACTTATTGTATCCTTATATCCAGTAATACAACTTTTGTACATGTTCTATGGGAACTTCTTGGCTTCCTTCTGGTTTCTCCTTTCAAGGAGAACAAAATCTAATATGCCTCTGGGAAACCATAGCCCTCCTCACTCTCACCCTGCTCAGACCTAGTCGGAAGCCAATCCATGTATCATATTTCTGTGGCTAGAGTGGGGAGAGGGGGAATGGGGAATGGGGTTGAGGGGAGAGCAAGGGAGATGGGGAAAGGAAGAGAAAGAGACAGAGAGATTCCTCATAAGAGTGTTCTATGTGGGGCAGTATCAAAGGAACAATTTTCTTAGGAAAAAAAAAAAAGCCCAATATGTTTTTGACTTGTATCAAAAACCTTCTTTTTAAAGATAGATGAAGGGGGAAGCAGCCTTTGGGCATGGTGTTTATAGTACAGGAACCTCCACCAGATTCTGTGCTACAACCAGAAATCCATGGTAAAGTTTTGGGGCTACATTCTGAAAGAGAAAAATGATAAAATGAATTACAACCATAAGAGGGGAACAACAAAGAGAATGGAAACCATTTAAAAAAAAACAAAACAGTTGAAAGAACTGGATGTGTGTGATATTGTAATTTATAATAAGAAATATGTATTTGGTCTTTGTTCCCATTTCTGGCACAGAACTCCCAAACCCCTTAGAATTTCCTACGAGAGCAACAATGGTGTCTCTTGTTATAAGGTTAATGAAGTGACTTTTGGACTCCACCCAAGGGTGAGAGTTGGTTACCAGTAGGAGCCAAGCTTGTGGTTAGAGAACTGGAACTTTCACTCTCATCCCTGATTTCTGAGAGGGGAGGGAAGAGGCACTTGAGGTCTAATCCATTGGCAAAGGTCAATGACTTCATCATGATTAGGTAATGAAGTCCCCATAAAAGCCAAAACAAGGACAACTCATAGGACTTTATTTTCAGAGAGCTTCCATACTAGGAAACCATAATGCTTCCAAGTGCCATGCCACTATGCCAGGTCCCAAGCTCTACCAGGACAGAAGCACCTTCATTCAGGACCTCTCCCTATATATCTCTTCATTTGGCTGTTGATTCATATCCTTTACTACCTTTTATAATAAATCTGTAATTTAGTGAGGAAGTAGGTTTTCTTAAATTCCATGAGCCATTCTAGCAAATTAATTAAACCTGAGGAGGGTGTCGTGGGAACTTCTAACTTATAGCTGGTCAGTCAGAAGTGCAGGTAGCAACCTAGGCTTCTGACTGGGGTCTGAAGCGGAGGGCGGTCTTGTGGGACTGAGCCCTGTGGGACTGAGACCTTTATCTGTGGAATCTGATTCTATATCTGGGTAGATAGTGCCAGAATTGAATCGACTTTTCAGACACCCTGCCGGCATCCAAGAATTGCTTCTGGTGTGGGAAACCTCCATGCACATGCTGGAACTGGGTGTGGGAACCTGTTTTTAGTATGCTTATTCTGAAAAAGAGGAAACTTAAGGGGAGTTGAGGGAAAGATATGACAGCTATTTTCTGAGACTTAAAGAATAATGCTACAACACAGAGGAGGCTTATTTGTGTTACTTCCAAGGACGAGTGGTGATATTTTCTGCCATAGCACCATTCCCTGAATTGTGCCTTTTGCCCATGTTCAGAACCATTCTTTGGCTTTCAGTGTCTGAGTTGCTGCTTGATCTAATAGAAAGATGCATGGATTGTAGCATCTGCAGCCCCACATTTGAATTTCAGCTCTGTCACTTACTGAGTGTGTAACCTTAGGGGAGAAACCGAATGAAACATTTCTGTATATTTTATTTATAGAATGAAGATAATTTCTTATTTTCTGGAAGCTTTTGCAGACAAATGTAAAAGCACAGAGTATGTGTTCAATAAAAATCTGTAAAATGAATGAAAGAAATCTAGAATGGTTGAATATCATAAAATGTTTGATTTAAGTTAAAAATAAGGAAGATTAGACATATTTGAATGCCCCTTGAAGTCCCAAGCTCCCTGTCTCTCAAAATATCCAAGCAGAGACTAAGTAGTTGCTTGGCAGAAATTATTTTTTAAGAGAGTTTTCCTGTTGTCAGTATTTTTTTCTCCACGTCTATATTTAAAAGAGAACATTTCCAGTGTTTATTCTAATGCTAATTCTCTCTTTAACCACAAGATGGCATTCAAGGTTTAATCTTTGGGGAATAAAAAAGCTAGCATTCCTCCTTAAAAATGCATTAAATATATAACTATGTCAATCTATAAAATGTTTAACTTCCGGAACTCTGAAAGGATACCACAAACGTACATTAAATTAATGTACACAGCATAAACATTTTCTATATAACTGGAGAAGAGAGAATCAAACATAGTTATGCTAAAGAAAGATCACATATATTTGTGAATTTGTGAGTCAAAACACTCTCGGAATCAGACACTACAGGAAAAACCACAGAACTTTGCAACAGAAGGTAGATTTGATTTGTGTTTGTAATTGGGGAGGTAATATTTTTACATTTACTTGAAAATTTTAGGCTTTTAAATCAGTACATATTAATAGGCAGATAGGAAATAATTTAGTTTAGTTTTCAAAGACAACATATGTTTATTGATAACTTCAAGCAAGTTATTCTCTTTAATCTCCTTGTGCCTCACGTTTCCCTCATTTGTAAACTGCATATAATGTCTACCTCTACTTCTGTAGAGAAACTTAGGGGTGACAACTTAGTTGAAGGAAGAGGCTAGGAACCTTGTCTTGAAGCTGTGTCTGTATAATAAGAAAAATGATTTGACTTGGAGTGTGGGTTGATTTGTTGTGGCTTTGAAGAAGACAGATGGATATTATTGTGTGTTACACTTAGAAATATATGAGTATACTTAGAAGTATAACTGTCAATTCCAGGGCGGCCAGCCAGTATTACTGGAAATGAAAGGAGAATGCCTGGCACAGAGCAAGCGCTTTGCCATGTTAGTTCCTGTTCCCGCTGTACTTCCTAAGCATAAAAAGCTACATAGAATGTAAAACTTCTCCAGAACTGATAACTTTTGTTTCGATAACTTTCTGGCTGACAAAGCTTAGAATATTACCATGTAAACAATCATTAGGTATAGAGTATGATATAAAAATAGTTTTAAATGTGCATAAGAATATTCAAAAGAACAGCTTACACTGCTTTTTATTTTGTATCTTTCTCCAGAGAAAATAAATATGAACTACTGATTAGAGTCTAGATTCATATTTTTTTCCCACGTGTTTGTTAGAATAAAACATTTATATGAATAGCCAAAATATAGACAAGGCAATAGGAAAGGGACAAAAAAAAAATGTCTTAGAAATAAACACCAAACCAAATAATCAATTCATAAATATTTATAAGCTGCTTATAATGACAAGGGGTTCCTATTAATACTAACTAAAAACTTGTGTGGAACTTAATAATTTGCATAAAATATTCATGACAGTCATTTATATTTCCAGTTTTCAATCACTGTTCTATGAAGACACACTTAGACTTCCTAAGATAGAATCGTAATCTCTACATTAGAATGAGCCTTAATAGAAGTCAGAAGCTACATTTTATTTTTTTCTAAAACTAACTGTCTTCACATTCATTCCTATTAAGGGCGGAAACAGGGTAAGTGGGCATCATTCTGCAGACACTAACTGAATGCCTACTAGTTATCAGGGACCATGCTAATGTCAGAGAGTACAAAGCTACAAGAATGGGCCTTCCTTGGTCACTCTTTAGGAACAGATGAAGTCCCACACAATAGGGGCTGAAGGAGCAACAGACAGAGTCCTATGGAGGGAGACATGGAAGGCTGAGTATGCCAGGGACTCTTCCACAAACAGACATTGGAGCTGGAGCTTCACACCATCTTTGTGAAGCACTTCTCCAGGCAGAAGAGATGGTAGAGGTAGAGTGGAGAAGGAAAAAGAACCAGGCATATAATTGGACTAAAATAAATGCCGTCATGGTATGTGTTGTTTTCTGTTTTCTCACCTAAGAAAATTTTTACAATTTTTACATGTTTCTGATGGAGACTTTTTATTTTCTAAAAAGTTGTTAGGCATGGACTTTTATCTTCACCTCTCCTCAGGAAGCAATATTAATTGAATGCCCATATGTCAACATTATATACGTACATACATACATACATACATACATACATGATCTCATTCAAGAGATCAAATGGACAACAACTTTGCAAGGTAGGTAATGTTATCTACATTTAACAGATGAGAAAACAAGCTCAGTGTGGGTAAGAATTTCTCCAAGATCTGCCTGATTCTGGAGCCCATGCTTTTTCCCCATGCTACTTCCAAAGAAAGATTTTTGCATCTGAAACTTGAACCAGGGCTGCAGTAGAAAAAGTATGAATAATAGCAAACCTTATGAGTATTTGTTATGTTCCAGAGATAGTTTGAAGTGTTTTACAAGTATTAATTTATTTAATTCTCACGACCTTCTTGAGAGGTAAGTACAGTTATCATTGCCATTTAACAGAGAAGGAAACTGAGGCATAAAGAAGTCAGATAACTTGTCCAAGGTCACAGAGTGAGTAATTGGCAGAGCCAGGATTCAAATACAGACAGTCTGGCTCCAGGGCCCCTGAACTTAAACACTCCACATTCCACATTTTAACTCAGACCAAACCCTAGCTCTAGACCACCAGCAAAGACCCTACTGGGAAAGATATCCCAGGCAGAAGCCACAAAGTGGTGAAAAGATCTTATGTCCCCAAATAATAGAAAAGGGAATTTAGTGTGGCTTAAGAATTGGGTCTTGATTGATGAGGGGACAGGAGGACAGTAGGAGGAGGGATATGAGGCAGGAAAAATAGGTCTCTCTTTTCCCTTAATGCTATGCAGATGAAGATTCTCAATTTGCATTTTCTGTTGTGTTTGTTTTTTTAATAAGAAATTTCAGTGAAAGAAAAGCCTTTTCAAATATAAAAAGAGATGTATAATATTGCATACATATATAGACAAATCACTCACTTGCATAGATCCCCAAACATTTTCTACTTAAATCTCTATGAATTGACCACTTTATTATACTTCATGTATTTTGATGACTATGAGACTTTTAATAATTACCTGAAAAGAAGTTGATTCCACTATACTTTAGATTTTTGCATACTCAAATATTTATGCCATGGTACAATTATACAGATAAAGGCAGTATCTTTTTAAAACTCTATTTACATAGTGGTTTTTTTTTTTTTTTTTTTTTTTTTTACTAATCAACTCCAAAATTTAAAAGAAACAAATATTATCTGATCTAAATATATTCTCATCAAACACCAGATGGCATAAGGTGTGAGAGTTTTATTATGATAGCATCATTTATGCACATGATAATTTGACCTATAACTTCAAAATAATGTATTTGGAAAAATGTTCTAGCACTCACAGTTCACAATTATTTCATCCATATCTAGAAGTGGATGGATAAGTTGAAAATGACATGGTCCTACTTTTTTTAGATTTTGGGGTTCTGTGGGATGCTGGCATTACATAATGAATCAACGATCAAACAAATAAAACAAAGCAGTTCTGTTAAAGGAAATAAAAAAGGAAGTCATGTTAAAGTAAAATTAACCTTATGTTCTAAGTAGGTTTCTTTAACTCTAAATGAAACTTAAAATATGTCTTCAAGAAAAAACATGCTTGTACTCCTTCGAATTCTGCTTAATAAAAACTTTTCTACTGCCTATAATTTATTCTGAAAGCAGAAAAGTATCTAACACAAACACTTTTTTCCACTTTAGCCTGAAGAAAAGTTGTTGCAGAATTCAACTGAAAAAAAAAAAATATCTAACTCAAAAACCCAGTCTGAACTGTGATATGATAGTAACAGGTAGGAAAGTATATTTTAAGAATCTCTATTTCTACACACAAATTCAAAACAACACATTATTTTTACAAAGCCTGTATTTCCATCTAGAAAAGAGGTCACATTGCTAACAAGCCAAAGAGCTAAAAAAAATGAGGTAAACAAGATAAATGCAAAAAATAAGATCTTTCATTCCCCCAGCTTTGTGATAGCACATTCACTGAGTACTTTGAAATAAGCACATTAGAATAAATGACTACTACAACCTAGCCAACACCACATAACTGAGATGGAACCTTTTTGTTCTAGCATGATAAAGCAGAAGACGCCTCTAGTAGTCTAGAGTTCAGGTGGAGATTAAGATCCCTTCCTTAATCATTGCTTTAAGGATCAATGATTTCTGAATATACTGTAATAATTTCTTTTTGTATTTTTACTACATAATTCCTCATTAGATGTAATATAGTTTCTGAGTGAGAAATCTGGAAGAGGAAAAGATATTTGGAACTAAGAGAAGAATGAAAAGTTAATTGATACTATAAAACCAGGTTTTTTATTTTGTTTTGTTTTTCTATTTCTAAGTCATGTGTTAACAAGGATAATAGAAATGAGAGTGAGGATTAATGGGGACAGTGATTCCTTCATGGAGGTTCATGCCCTATCTCCATTCTTGGCAACCAATATGTAGCAAAGATATTTCCCACTTGGATTCATACGAAAGGAAAAAATTATAATTCTTGTTGCTATGTTTTGATAATGGAATAAGCTGTTATTTCCAAAGGGTTCCTCCTGATGGTTCAGTTAGACAGCAGAAAATGAAACAGTAGCTATTTCAAGTTAATAGGATAATATGTTCTAGATACTTAAAATTACTTACTTTAAACGCCATTCTTTAGAATGTTTTAGCTCCATTTTCTTCCACTTATAATACTGTCCAATGAAATTTGGATCTTTAAACACTGAAATTAGAGTATAAAAAAGGAGCTATGCACGTATTCTTTAATAACAGTGCAAAGCTTAAAATAAATCACTTCTCGTTAAGTTGATATGTGGCAATGACACACTATATACTTCAATAGATATTACACTGCTCAGACAATTCCAATTTTTTTCTTTTTATTTGAACTTGGTAATATTGGATATTGTTTGAAAAAAGTAGATTGTGACTTCGAAACTTTTCATTATAATGACATTTGTTTATATATCTTATGTAGCAATGAAGAAGGTATTAAAATAACTCGTGTAGAAACTACAGACACCGCAATATTCTTACTAAGCACTTCAAATGGAAAAATAAAATCTTGGAGTTAGAAGTGACATTACAGATCTTAATCTTCCACAAAGTAAGAATTTACAATAGATGATCATCCTGGCTCTAAATGAATCCCTTGCCAACAACAAAAAACACTCCTCTTTGTTGTTGGGAGACAGCCTGTCCCATTGACAGACAGTAAGGTCACAATGTCCTTCCTTAATCCGAGTGCTGAGTTTCCACTGGTCCTAGTTCTGACCTCTGGGGCAATAATGAGTAAAGTTCTTCCCTCTCCCATGAGAGAGAGCCCTTCTAATATTTGAAGATAGCTCCCAGGGTGGCCTCATTTCCTTCAACTGTTTCTTAAGACATGATTTCCTAGAGACCCAACCAACCTCACCATCCTGGCAAAGAAATTTATTGATGTTTCTATTAAAGTCTACACCCAGAACTGGCTCAGGATGTTGGTTTCGTCTGAATAACAAAGATGCAAATTAGTTACTACCTTCCTCGATCTGTGTGCTACTTTTCTATCAATTCAGCTCTGATCTGCCTTAGTATTTTCTGGAAATTCCATTACACCATTGGCTCATATGTTTGTGGTTAATTGTAAGCCTTATGATTCAATCAAATTCACATAAAATTTATTGAAAATCTATTATGCTTAAGGCACTGGTAGTTTTTACATGAAATACTATTAAGCCAGATCATATACAGACATATATTCTATCTATCTATCTATGATGATCTATAAATCTTCTGTCATCTCCCTGTTTCTTATAATTGTCCTAGGTTTACAGTCTTGAATTGCTTAACCAACTAGATGCTCGCCGCCAGTCTTGCATTTATCTAGAACTTCTTTCTTAACAATGATCAATTAATCTCTTCTTGCTTGATGAAATTTGTCATTGATAGAACAAACATTTAAAGTGAATAGTTTTCATCTATTAATATTACATGATTTCACCAGCAATGTTCCTATCTATTTTTTAATTTTTTTTCTTACTTCAAACATGCCCAAGCATACATACATACATATTCTTATAGGCTTTAATAATACTCTTCATTTATATCTGGATATATACTCCTCTTTTCCATTAAAGAGGGAAATCTGAGCTCCCCAGAGTTCTTAGTGAGTCTCATTATTTTCTTTAGATTATATAATAACTAATGTTAATAGATTTATAACTATATAATTGGCACTGTAAAGAATGTATGCAATGGTTACCATTATAATACCCACTTTACAGATGAACAAATGCAAAGATTGAGTAATGTTTTCTATGGGGCTATTCATTCCAATTAATTTTATATCATTGGCATGTTCTTTATTGTTCCCTCTACTATCTCAGAGAGGAATAATGCCACAGTATTTGTAAAAACTTTTATTTTAATGCTTTTTATTTTACTCTTATAATTTTTTCACTTGCCTGTCAGTTTTACCACCTGACTATAAACTCCTCAAAAAGCTTATTATAATACTTACATTTTGTCTTTAGCGCACAGCCCATTGTCTAGGCAAGAAGATGCTCTATAAATAATGTTGATTGGAGGGAAATAATAAAGAAATGAGAACAGGAGAAAAAGAGAGAATAAGAGAGAGTGTGTGAGAGCACAAGAGAGCGAACAAGAAAAAAGGACCTGGTAGAAAATCATCCTCTATTGCTTCCACAATATAGTTCTTCCTTCTCTTTCTTCTGCGGATTACCAGCAATCACTTTTACTCTGTTTCCCCCGCCCTCATATGCACACCTCTTGTCCAACATCTGTACAGATTGATTTTAAAATGTTTTCCCCACTGCTGGGACTGTCATGTCCAAAGAAATATAATAGCATCAACTTGCCTCAGCATGTTTTATTTTCACACGTGTTATCTCATGCTAACCATAGAACAATTTAAAATAGAGTGGAATATTTTTGTCAATAAATGGAAATTTAACAAAATACAAGGAGTTAAATGACTATCCTAAGACACAAACTAGTACAGGGCTGAGTATCTAACTTCTGACATCATGCTCTTCCCACTAGAGCCTTTCCAACCCTTGGTTGTACATTGTAATCACCTGGGGAGCTTTAAAAACTACTGCTGCCTGGTCCTGCTCCCAGATCCTGATGTAATTGGTCTGAGGGTGTGCCCTTTACAAGGGAATTTTTACAAGCTCCTCTGGTGGTTCTAATGAGCAGTCAAGACTGAGAACCATGCATTAGAGTTAGAAAATTCTGCCTCTTGCATCGAAACACAATTTGGAGACACTTGCCCTTATTGCTGGCTCAAAATCTCAAAGAATGAAAGTCTCCTAGGGTGAAAGCAAGCATCCCCAGGATGCTTCAGGCTGTTTGGTCTGTCTTGATGACAGCAAACATCAGGAAGCCTCCGCTCAATATTACAGGGTACACTGGTCTGAAGGAATTCTTTTCCTTTAACATAAACATTTCCTTATGGGGATCATATTCTGTCGTTAAGGTGCTGTTGCCCACAACCAGATGTAGTGGTTTGTTCTCTGCCAAACTTTTTATTTGCCATTCAATAGTGATGGACAGAGAATAGTGAATCATCAGTACATCTTCCCATATGATTGCCTATGATTATGAACTAATAAATATAATTATTGAAAAATGTACTGCAGATACTTCAGAGTTTGAATTTAAATCTCAGGCTGTAAGGAAATAACAATTTTATATAATATTATAAAGGCAATATAGTATGATAGAAAGCAACAAATGTGGAGTCAGAGGATCTGGTTCAAGTCTTTGGACCACAGTTTACTTATAGTAATTAATAAAAGCCACACTTATTGAGCAGTCACTATGTGTTAAGCACTGTTGTAAGTGATCCAACCTATGAGGCATGTGCTATATTTATTCTCATCTTATAAATGAAAGAACTAGGATACAGAGAGGTTAAGAAACTTACCCCAGGTCACACAGCTAGTAAATGGCAGAGTCAGAATTAAACCTCTGCAATTTGGATCCAAAATTTACCCTCTTTATCAATATATGTTATTCCCTCTTACATATGTGACCTTAGATAATTTATTTAGCATCCCTTGGTCTTGGTTTTCTCATTTGTAAAACAGAGTAATAATAATAGTAATGCCTAGCTCATAGGGTTTATAAACCACTGTGCATGACATATATTAGGTGTTTAATAAATATTGGTTAATAAATGAATAAAAAAATAAAATTGAGATGATTAAAAAACATAATACAGAGTCTACTCTGTAAACCATTAAACAAGAATAAACTTACTATTATTATGGCACACATGACTATGGAGAGATTTGTGGCACAAAGATAATGGAAAACAGTTATTATCCAAAATCAAAATTTAATCACTCATCACTATTCATAAAATAAAAAGCTTTTAACAATATGCACAAGAGCTTAATCTTTCCAGTGATAAGATTGTAACTGCAGAAAATAAAGTTATTAGAAGTTTTCCTTTTACTTCTGAGTAGTTGAAGAAACATTCTATAATCTAAAAGCTTCATCTTTATTATTGCCAGGAAATTAGGCTGTTAAAAAAGATAGTATTGGATCTCATCCAGTTGAATTATCCAAAGACAAAATGGCCAGCAGCAGATGTAAGGTTTACATTTATTTTTTTAATTAAGTGCTGGTTATTATTGAAGGAAAGCTCTTGAAACATTCTTATAACAAATCCCTGGGTGAAGAAGAGGCAGGGTGATTGTGAAATATTGCGCCAAGGGCTAGAATCAAAGTCTCAGAAATTCTTTTGGGCTGGAGGTAACCATTACCAGCTATTGCTTTCACAAAGAGGGATAAATTACATATTAAGCTAGTGACAGATGTAGAAACAAGAACCAAATTAAACATTTGGTATCAAACTTTTAAAGAAGAAACTACAGTCAGTGATGCCTCATTATTTTCTTTCATTTTTAATTGTTCTTTATTGCAAGACAATCATTTCCAAATTTTGTTAAACTTTGGCAATGTGCTTCTATTTTTTTTCTAGCAGTTTGGTGTCTCCAAGAGCCTCTATATATTTACATGTCATTCCATAAAGTGCCATCTTATACCAATCGGTTTTGTTTTTCATTGAGGGAGTTGGATGCTTGAGTCGTCCCTTAGAATGTGCCATTGCACAATGTCCGTTAAAGATTATTGCCTCCCAGAGCCCATCTGAGCTTCTCAGTGCCTCACACATGGTAGGCACTCAAGATGTGTTTGCTGAATTGACTAAACAGCATCCAACCACAAATCTTTGAAATGAAGTAAATATTTATATACTCTAGTATCAAAAATAATAAAATTCTTTATACTGATAGATTTGCTAAAGACTGTGTTTTTTTAAAGCACCTTAAGATATTTTTCTTAACCATAAATCCATGAGTGAGTGAGGGAGGTCATACATAAACACAAAATAATTAATAATCAACATCCTAAATGAACATGTAACTTCTTAGAAGTTATTGATAAAATTTATTTTTATATTTGTTAAACTTAGTACTACTTTTTGCTGTAATTTGTGCCTTAAAACTGGAAACGTCTTTTGCATGTGATATTTTATTGTATTGAAACTAATTACAAGACCATTATAATGATAAGTGGAAATTTGATGAGACCACAAATTAAGGCAGTGGTCATGGGGTAGAGTGGAGGAAAAACATTCATGATGTTGTAGGAGATAAAATCAACAAGGCTTAATGAGGGAGGTAAAGAAGTCTAGGAAACTTCTGTGATTCTGGTTTAGGCAAGTAAATCAATGGTGATCTACTACTAACCAAGTAAGTTAATAAAGGCGATAGGTTTTAAGGCAAGATAATGAATTCATTTTGGGATATCTTAAGCATGAGATACCTGTAACACATGTGAAATGTCCAATGCACAGTTGCAAATATGCATGCAGAATTCAGGAGAAGGCCTGGCCAGAGATGAGGCTTTAGGAATTACTGGAAGGTAGGATATTGCAAACCATGGTGGTGGATGAGGTCTCTCAGAGAAAGTGGGTAGACTGAATAAAGAAGTTTTTGCTAAGGAAAGAGGCAGTGGAGTACTAAGGAAGGGAGGAGGAAAACTATGGATGTATGGTCTCATCTAATACAAGGAGAGTATAGCTGATGAGTGGGCAAGTTAAGACAAAGACTAAAAAATAATCACTGCATCTGGGAATTAGGAGGTCACTGGTAACTTCAGAATGTACCATTTTAGCAGAATAGCTGAAACAAAGTCATATTTCACTAAGTGTGTATAGACTGGATAACCTGCTTTGATCCAAATGAAAGAGTACTCTAAATATGTGATTAAATGGGACCAGAAAGTATATCCAACTCTCCCCTTCTGTCTTTTTAATTCCTATGTATAATAGCAACAGATGATTTTTCCTTAGACTGACATAATTGCAAGCTCTACATTTATGTTTGTTTACTGTCTTTCTACCCAATACTTTCTCTGGTCTGAGGATAACTGATTTTAGCCTATGAAGGCTTCTTAGCAAGAGGAAATCTTAGCAAAGTGAAGGGAGTAAAGTAAATCTCATGAGATTGAAAACTTCATCTTTTCTTTCTCCAATCGCCTATCTTTCCTTCTGTCTTTAAATCAGACTTCAGTCCAAGGCTTTACACAAAAGAGGAGCTAAATTAGTAGTTGTTGAATGATTAGTATATAGAGACAATAGAGAAGTTTATCACCCTCAAACTGCAAATATATGTCAATTAGTCTTTGAAAGCAAGACAAGCTGAGAATAATAAGAGATTAATTATATATAAACTATAATAATACTGAAAGGGCACAGGATAAGGCTAGATCAGCTTACTTGAATTTCTGTGATATTCTGTAGCTTTCGATGTAGCTATTTCAGACCATGTCTTGTAGTAATCATCAAATGAAACTTTAATTGATCTGAAAATATAAATTAAAATCAGACAATGAGTAGTTTGCAAGTTTGCTTTTTAAAATTATTTTATCAGAGTGAACTGTTTCATATAACAATATCTTTCCACAAGACATAAAACAAATTTTCAGTTTTTAACAACTCTAACATATTAATTCCTCCACTCATACATACAAATCACAAAAAAGAAGTTATGTCCAAATAATTCTTCAATAATAAATGTAAACTTACACCCACGTGTGTATTATAAAAAGAAAAACATAGGTTTAAGATATCTGCCTTTCATGGCTAACATTAAAATAGAACTTCAGGAAAAGATTTATACCTGTACGTTTTCTTTCTATAATAAACAATTTTCTTATATTCTACATCAGCTTATAGTAAAATCACCTTTATTTCCTTTTTATTATGAGAAACAAAAGACCAGAATTGAGATTAGTTTAATTTTTTTTACACAGAATCTGGTCATTTTTAAAGAGGAAATAAGAATTTGTTGCTACTCTTTCTGCCTGTAGTTTTCCTTCTCTGAGCTAACACTTCTATGTCCTAATGGGAGAGCAAAGATTGCTGTAAAGTATTCAACAGGAACCGTGAAACAGTTCCCTTAAGTAACTGCCTTTTCAATTTTTTTTCTACAAACTTTTGAATGCAGAGATTGTCAACATTCTACAAAAAAAATATTACTTTGGAATATTTTTCAGACCTGTGAAATCACCAGTTGATTGGCTTAGATGTTTAAATATCAAATGTAAAAGACTGTGTGTCTGTTTTCCATTCTAAGTTCCTAGCTTTCTGGAGGAAGAAGTAGCTTTTCAGTTAGAACAAGTCTCCTAGCACTAATTTTTATATGTACCTTAAATATTTGACTAAATTTTGAAACAAATGAGGCAATATCTAAATATGTTAATGCATTCATTTATTTAAATAATTCCAGACATTTTAAGACTAACACTTTTCAAATGTTCTATTGCTTTTGCAATCATACTTAAGCAGAAATCTGAAACTTGGTGAAGATAAATTAACCACTACTATTATTGCTTCCAGAGCTACATGCAGTGCCTTACACTACTAAATGATATGCTAAACTAACATTAATTTCTCAAAGAAATGTTTCAGCAATTGGCAATGGAGGTAACAAAATGAAAGGCTGCATTATATCTCCTGCATGAAAAAGCTTGTGATCAATTTGCTGTCACAGATCATTTAGCAGACAACAATGACCCAAGAGGAAGGAAATTGTCAACACACTGTCTCGTGAAAAAAAATACACCATCTTCAGGCACAATCGTCTCCATTGTTTTTTGTCTGTTTGACGATGACCCATGACCCTCTCCCTTCCCAATGCTGTCCTGTTCAATTTCAAACTGTTAGCCTTCAGGGGCTTTCTTTTCTTCCCCCAGAATAATTAAAAATATTACCCTAAAAGGTATAACTTTAGTATAGTTTGAATATACAAAGCAGAATATCTTAAACATTTGGGAATATTTGCATTTTCAATTCTGTAAAGAAAGCAACTCCTTAAAATGAGAGAACAGTAACTATTTTACTTTTATTCAGATAAATTACTAAATTTACAGGGATATGTACAGTATAAAAAATATGTATGTTTATAAATTCAACCAGAAACAGGAATTTATTGAGTATTATTACTGGCATTATGAATATGAAAAAGTAGAAGACATAATTTTAAATTGAACGTCAGAGCTCACTATCCTGTTGGGAAAATAAGATGTATACCTGAACTAGTAAATAGAACAGCTTTATATATTAACCTCATAAAATGTTACATAATTTAACACAGACATTTGGAGACCATAATGACAGATATTTTTTGGCAAAGGCAGAAGCAGAAAAAAGTCAGAATAGGGGAGATTTAACTTTGTTTTAGAGCCATTAGGGAAAGAGTCACTTGGGATATGGACCTGGAATAAAGGAAAGAAACATTTTAGGCCAGGGAGCAGTATTAACAATAGATCATGTGGGAAGGAGCGTGGTGTGTGTCTACGTACATACAGAGGCTGTTGGTGGAAGAGATGATAGTAACGAGATAATCAACTAGAGTAGAGAGTTCCAATTTCAGAGGAGTCAGAATTTAATAAAATACATGAAACTGGGCAATGCTGGATCTTTAGATTTAGGCAGAAAATGGGTTAGAGTTGATTTAGTAATCTCGATTTATTAGGTGATAGAGAGCAATCAGAAGTTCTTGAATAAGGCAAGCAAATTATGAAAGTGTGTGAGTAAGAGTGTTTTTCTGGCTTTAGTATGCAGAGAGATTAAATGCAAGGGAACAAGTTAGGAAACAAATGCAGTAATTCAGGCAAGAGACATGGAGAGCTAATACAAGGGTGGGAACAAAAATTGTGAAGGGGAGGAGATGAATCAATGGTAAAAAAAAAAAAAAATGACTGATCTGGTTGCCTGATAGAGTGTGAAGGGTGAAGGAATCTGAGGGTCAAATATTCTCTTAAAGCCCAGAAGACCAGTTAGTTTTGTTATTAATAGAAAGTGTCTAGAGAAACTGAAGTAAAATATGAGTTTAATTTTAAACATGGATTTTAGGTAATGACATTTAGGAGTGCGATTGAGAAATTGAGACTGGAAATAAGAGATTTGGGTCAAATCAGCATAAAGGTTGATAGATGATGCCATTAGGGAAAACAAACTCCAAAAGAGTAATTAAGTGTTTGGAAAAGAAAGAACAGAAACCAATTTCATAATTACAAGGAATCAGTGAAGAAAACAAAAGTATAATTAAAGGAAGAAGAGAATCATGGTAGCAATATTTCATGGAAGTGACATCCCAGCCATAACCAAAGCCTAATGATTAAACCTCTATATGTCTCTGGATATTTAGTCATGTAGTGTCATGATTAATAAATAGTACAGGCTCTGGAATCACGTGGCCTGGGTGAACACACTCTGGCACCGTGACTTATTAGCTGTGTGACTCTGAGTAAATTCCATAACTCCTCCATTCCTGTTCCCTTATCTATGAAATTAAAAAACAGAACTTTCTCCAGTGGTTCTTGTGAGCCTTCAATGAAATCTTCCATGAAAATAGGCAAGTGGGGGTTTAGCGCCTCTTAGCACGCAGTGTCAGCTGGTTTCAAATGACTCAGGTAAGCACCTCATCATTTCTCTTCTGCAGAGTCTAAATAGCTTCCTAATTGTTTTTCTATCTCAGTCTCTCCCTATTCCAGGTTATTATGCATCTCTTTGAAAACCACATTTGTTACGTAATTCTATTGGATGAAGTCTAAACACTTTTGAACAGATCTCCAGGTTCCTCATCATCTGGCTATTTCCAATCTTTTTTCCCACCATTCATTCACACATCTAGAGGCTCTATCACATGGAACTTTCTGATGATCCAGAGTATACCATAATATCACATTACTGTATCTGTGAAAGCAGTTCGACCTAGAGACTTCTGTCCTCTGTGTTTGTCAAACTCTTACTTATCAAGGTTCTGGCCCAGTAAAAATATTATGTATATGAAGGGTGTCACAGTGGACATTGTGGTTACCTCCCAACAACTGTTTCTGTTCTTCTCCTATTATGTATATGACATTCCATCCGATGGGATTGACCCCACTCCTAGCTCTAAGTAAGGGTCTGATGAGTTTAGGGCTGTGTGACAATGGTAACTAGTTTAGAAGTAGAAACTTGACCGAAAAGATCCAATCAGAGTGAAACTTATTCTAGCTTTCTAGTACATCTTGATATCTAGGAGTGTCCTCTTTGTTCTTTAGTATTGCCTTGTTATTCTAAATCCTTTGCATTTCCAGATATATTTTAGAACTACCTTGTTAATTTTCAGGAAAAAAAAAAACTGCTGAGATTTTGATTGAGATTGAATTGAATCTATAGATTAATTTGGGAAGAATTGGCATTAAGTCTTTCCCCATCACAAACATTGTATATCTCTATTTCTTTAGGTCTTCTAAATTTTTCCCCAGATATATCTTGTGGTTTTCAGTATGGATGTCTTTCTTATTCATCTTTGTTAAACTTTGGTGCTGTTTTACTGGTATTTGTTAAATTTTACTTTCTGTGTGTGGAGTGCTAGCATATAAAAATATAGTTGATTTTTAATGTTCATTTTGTATCCAGGGCCATTGCTAAATTCACTTATTAATTTTCAATCCTCGTATATTCATTGAATTTTACTATGTAAATAATCCTGTTGTCCATGAATAAAGATGTTTTGCTTCATTCTTTCCAAACTTTATAACTTTTATTTTTTTTCCCTTGCCTCATTACACTGGTTAGGACCTCCTATACAATGTTAAATAGGCATGGTAATAACAGACATACTTGCCTTGTTCCTAAACACAGGAAAGAAAGCATTCAAATTTCACATTTAGTATGAGGTAGTCTGTTGAATTTTTGTAGGTTCCCTTTGTTGGAAAAAGGAAATTCTCTTCCATTCCTAGTTTGCTGAGACTTGTTATCATAAATGGGTATTTAATTTTAGCAAATATGTTTTCAGGATTCATTGAGATAATTTTATGTTTTTTCCCTTTATTTGGTTAACTTGGTGAATTACACTGGTTGATTTTCAAATTTTACACCAACATGGCTTTCTTGAAATCAAGCCCTCTTAGTCATGATGGATTATCCCTTTGTATGTATCAGTGGATACAACTGCTAATATTTTGATTAGGTTTATACATCTGTGTTTATGAGAAATATTGGCCTATCATTTTTTTTCTTGTAATAATAATCTCAGATTTTAGAATCAGAGTTTGGAAGTTTGGGAGTATATCCATTTTATTTATTCACTGAAAAAGTTGTAATACCTTTTTTCAATTTTTTTTTAATTTTGAAATAACTTTAGATTTATAAAAGAGTTATAAAATATTTGGCTACATTTTACAAATTAACTTAAAGTATAATTTTCATTCAATAAAATGTACAGGTTTTAAGTGTACAGATTGACGAGTTTTGACAAAAGACTGCACCTATATAACCATAAGCCCAAACAAGATATAGACTATTTTCATTATTCCAGAAAGTTTCCTACTGCCCCGTCCCTGTCAATCTCTCTTGACACTCTGGGCAATCACTGACCTGATTTCTATCACTGTAGATTCGTTTACCTGTCTTAGAATGTCATATAAATTAAATCATATGATGTGTACTCCTTTGATTACTTAGATTTTTACCCCCACTCAACACGTCTACATTACTATTCTATGCAGCTGCATATTTCAACAATTCTTTCATTTTTATTGCTGGGAGTATTCAATTTATGAACATAACACAATTTATTTATACATTCAACTATTGATGGTCATTTTAGTGTTTGTGTTTTGGGATATTATGAGTAGGCTCCTATGGACATTTGTGTACAAGCCTTTTTGTAACATATATTTTCATTTCTCTTAGGTAAATACTTAGGAGGGGAATTGCTGAATCGCAGGGTAGGTGAATGTTTGACATCATGATAATTACCAAACTGTGTTCCAAATTGGCTGTGAGCACGTCAAATGGTCCAACGATGTGTACAGTGACGTGGGAGGGCTCAAGTGACATGCATCTTTGCCAAGGAATGGGGTGGTTAGTCTTACAAAGTGGTGTGTGTGCTCTCCCAGACTCCCCAATTTCAGTAAATGACAGCGGTACCCATCCAGTTCAAATCAAAATCTAGTGATAATCCTTGATTCCACTTTCTCTCAAACCCTACATATAATCAAAACAAGCCTTAAATCCATCCACATTATCCACTTTTCTCTCTCTCCACATCTATGCCCTCAACTCTAAGCCAAACCACCTTCATCTTTCTCCTGGTCTACTGAAATAACCTAATAATTTTTCTCCTTGCTTCTACTTTAGATTCTTTCAATCCATTCCCCGCATGGCAGTTAAAACAGTTTTTTTTTTTTTTTTTAAGACGTAAATCTGATTGTCTTTCTTCTTCTTAAAAGCTATCCAAATGTGTCCCTATTTCCACTGCAAGGCTAATAAAATCCAAATTTCTTACCTAAGTGATCTGGCCCTGCCTACTTCTCTGACCTCTTGGCCTACCCATCTCCTCTTTCCCCTTGCTGTGTTCCAATTACACAGTGGCTTCCTTTCAGATCCTCTAATACACCATGTTCATAAGCAATTTACCGTCTGTGCACTAGTTATTCCCTCTGCCTAGAATCTCAGCGGTACCGTAAGTTATCACTCTCTCCCAATTTTTCATTCCTTTTTTTCTTTCAATTTCACAAACCTTGAGTTTTCAAGATGATGCTATCTACACATTTATCTCATCATGGTTCTTCAGTTACTTCTGAGTAAAGTTATAGCTGTCCTCCCAGACCTAAAGTTTTATAGTCCTGTCATCAGTGCTGGATCTCCATGTTGCCAACTGGTTGTCTGTCAGATGAGGGATTCACTGCCCCAGACAAAGCACCAAAGGGCCGAAGTTTCCTTCCCAGAACAGGGTTTTCCTTTTTTCTTCTGTACTGACTCAGTAATAAACACCATGCCTAGTTCTGACCACCCGAGTGAGAAATAGCCACTGCCAACATATTGGTGTCACTATTTTGAGGTGTCACGCACTCATTGCTCCTGACTAAGACAGATCCTATCATTTCTACTGGCTATTCCTCATCTAGGGGGATGGACAAGGTCAATGCTCTTGCTGCCATATCTCAATTAATCACTTTGTCAATTATTCCAGATCTCCTAATTCTGAATTTCTAACACTTGCAGGCACAGTACCCTAGATGCAACATCTCAAGTTCTGGGACAGAGCCTTGACCTGAAGTTTCCTTCTCCAATGTGCTCTTTTAAAAGATTTTAATCTCTTAGGAATCTTTTACTGTTATTAATATACAGAGATACACAGAGAGGATCCTTGTTCTGGAGTATAACTATATATTCATTATTTTTCTTTTTTTGATATTAAAAAGATAATTCTAGGATTTGGTGCAGGAAGGCAAGAAATAGTATGTGTTAAGATTACCATTTGATACCAGAAGCCCAGTAGCAGCAAATAATTGCTAACACTTAAATAATCAGGTACTGTTATAAGTGCTTTATATGCACTAAATCATTTAATTTTCATAGCAATCCTATAAGATTGATATTACCATCATTTGACTTACAAAGAAACTGAGATAGAGAAGTTAAGTAACTTGCCTTAGTCTCATAGCTCACAATAAATGAAGGAAATGGGATTCTTTTGCTTGCCATGCTAGACTGCTTCTCAGTGTGTGTGTGGTGTGTGTGTGTGTGTGTGTGAGAGAGAGAGAGAGAGAGAGAGAGAGACACAGAGAGACAGAGAGAAAAAAAAGAGAATACCATATATATTATTTTATAACTCACTCTTCTCACTTTTTATTAACATTAAAAGTAGTCTGCATTAAGTCTGTAGAATCATGTCCACAATATACATTTACATACATTTTGGACATTAGACAGCTAACGCAAAATGTGTTTAATCAATTCATTTTGTTAAACTTTCTGTTTTCAATTTTTCATTTTAAACAAGTCTATGATCAACATTCTTATAATCTAACTTTATGCACTTGTTTGAGTACATCCTTAAAGATAAATTTCTAGTAGTGGAATTGCTGTGTCAAAGCCATGCACTTGTTTTAGGACTTTTAATATGGAATGCAAATGTTATGTTTTTTTTTTCTGTCTAGATCCCTCAAGTTTTATCTTCTGCCTACCCCTTTAAATGATTTAGCCACCCCCCTACCCTCACCCCACACACATGAATATTTAGCATTTGGACCTTCTATGTCTCATTCTCCTTTCTTCTGATTATCTAGCAACCAATCCTCTCTCCCTTACCCCTTTGGTTTTGCATCTCAGCTCCTGAAACATTTTGATTGCCTCTGGCATTTGTGATTCATTTTCTTTTCTTTTTCTTAAGTTTCTTGGGGTAACATTGTTAATACAATTGTTAATACAAATGTTAATACAATTATATAATTTTCAGATGTACATTATAATTTGACATCTATATATTCTATTGTGTGATTACCACCCATGTGATTTCTTTTCACTTTTTATTCTAGATGTCAAGATACTTCCTTTGTGCAGGCTGTGGGAAATATGCCCTCTTAAAATCTCCCTGCATTTCAATGAGCTATTCCCTCTGCCTGAAATGCCCTTCCCCTCTTGCCTTCAGGTGAATTCCTATTCTACATTTAGAAATCAACTCAGGCATTACCTCCTCCTGAAAGCTGGCCTTTATATGTCCCAATCCACCTCCAAGCTTTACTAACATATTTCTCCCTCTATGCTCTCCCAGCATCTTTATCTTATCTCCATAATAGTACTTATTATATTCTAGATATTAATGTAATACAACAATTGACAGGCATGGCCCAGTGTAATGTTGGATTGCATTTAATGGAGGTGGTACCAGAGATAGATAACTTGGTAAAAAAGTGAAGGCCTCTAAAGGAGACCTACAAAAAATAAAAGCTACAGGAGAAGAAATTTCTACTCACTATGACTCACTTTAAATATGATTCCATATGAATTTAACATTTCCCCCTTAGCCATGATCCTGATGTTTGCCCTGTGATTGTCCAGCTATATCCCCTGGCAGCAGATGTTCCCTGTGTTGTCCTTGACCGATAGTCAAGCATGTGCTTTGTACTGTCTCCTATTCAGAGGAGAATTTCCAATTTTAGAGAATAAATCTAGTAACATCAGAGATCACATATTATTCAAATGTGTATCCCCAACACTAGAACACAGTGCCTGGCACAGAGCATATGCTCAGTGAATGCATTTTAAATAAATTAATAAGTAGATGCTCTCTCAGAAGCCGTCCTGTATCTTATTAAGGGCGAACCTCCCAGATGATAAGCACAAGCTTTAATCACTTTCAATTACTGAACATCAGCTGGATTCCCCTGACTATATTCTTTCTGCCCACTTGACTGGACTTTGCCTGTTTTGTTATATCTTTTGGAAGCAGGTTTCAATTGCTTGGGTATGCCTCTAGAATCCACTTCTATAACCAGATCAGCCCTTCCAGCTCATGAAGTAAAGTTCTAGCATATGGTGCTAGTCTGACAATACAAAAAGTAATATCTTTCTTTGAATAATTTCTGTAAGACCTCACTGTCAGTGCTCTATGTAAAAACTAAAAGCTAGACATAACTGAGCTTTATCCCATAACAAATATTCCAGGGGAAAATATTAGAAGTCACAGCCACATAATAAATTGTGTGGCCTGGTATATACTAGGAGTACAGAGTATCATTGAAATCTAGACTGCATTGCTTCGAGTTCTAGAGATTTCTCTAGAGATTTTAGGCTAGCACTAGGTGAACACCACAAGTCAGACCTGACTCTGGCTTCATTTATCCTTGGTTTGGTTCAGAGTACCTGCTGAAGTTAGATTCACAGAAGTTCTTCTAGTCTGCTCTTACTCCCTTATCAGTAAATGCTGGCACTGTATCTTTATGTACTGTAAATAATTATACCACAAATAGAAAAAACCTTGTGATATTCTAGGGACATTCATGTTTTACAGGTGATAAAATAGTGTTTATGCATTCAACAACTATTTATCGCAGGTCTATTTTGTGCCAGGATGGTCAGTTGCTTCTTTCTACATCAACAAGTTGAAGGGGCAGCAACATCCTCTACTGAATCCCAACTTAGTGTACTACTCGCTAGATCATGCTCACCTTCCTGAAATTTTCCAACATTTTTACAAACAGAAGCTACTTAAGTTTCCTCATTTTACTCCTCCTTCAGGGCCAGGCAAGGAAATCTGAGCTGAAGCAAGCATTATGTCCACACTAGTTAAATGACTGTTTTCTACAGCAGATTGACTGTCAAATTAAGGCTAATGGAAATGCTCAAGAAATTAATGCTGCAGATCTGTGGATGAGAATATTGACCTAGATATTGTCCATGTGGTCAAGGCTAAATTTATGTCATATTGTCAGGTTGTTTCTCAAAAGATTCAATGGCTTCAGCCTTAACACTCACCATTTTCCTCTACAACCTTATCTTCTCCGAAATTACTTGAATTTTTGCAAATTAAAATGATTTGTTCTCATTATGTTGACAACAGGCTTTTATTTTTCAACAATAAAAAATTAAAAGAAGAGGTAAGTTCATATAGTTACATTCAATATTAATTTGATAGTCTAGAAAGAACTTAATAATTTCTACATTCTTCCTGAAAACATTTTTAAAAGGTATTGTAACAGGAAAAGGTATATACCCTTCCTTTTCTAAGTTAAAAAAATAAAATTCAGTTATGAGAAAAATATAAACATTTTAAATCAATAGTCTCTTTGTTAAGTAAATTGGCATAGAATTGTATAAAGAAAAACTTACCTGATACTTTTATCTGTGTCTTTAGATGACTCAGAGCTGTCATCTTTCACTATTAAAAAAAAAAAAAGGATTCTGGTATTCTGGTTTACATGAAAGACTGAATACATGGCTGTATGTGCACTCTTTCTGAAGCCTCAATAAAATAGTGATAAAGGAATAAAAATAAAGTATAAAACTTTAAGGAGAACAAAAGAAAGATGACAAGAAAAAATTTCAAGATGGGAAGCAGATGTCAAGTGGCAACTGTCTTAGCAGGCCATAGGAATTTGAAACCTAACTACATGAGGGGAGGTCAATAAAAAAGCAAGCAGATTTATACTTCCAAACTTGAGAATCAAGACTTTTACCTTCATCTTATGCAAACTGATGATCACCACTATCTAGTCAGAAGGAAAGAAGTTTAATCTCTGGAGAAACTGAGTCAGAGAAACTCAGGATTAGAGGACACTAGGCAGAAAGCAGAATAAGAATATGGAAAGGGCCTGCAAACAGGAAATAAATCAGTAGGTCGCATTGAATAGAAAAGATTTCTACTCTCTTCCCTTGTCCAGCTCCCAATGTATAATAAGCAGCTAACACCTTTCTCCAGGTACAAAACTTGAGCATTTATCTCAGTAGAAATAAGCAAGCCTAACTAATGGTATGCCCAGGTTCTCAATGAATAATGCTATAATGAAATAAAACTGTCAATAATTCCAGTCTGTATTCAAATATTTCTGGTCTTTTTAATGATTGATTTCTATTCATTATATATCTCCCATATGAACAGTCAAAGATCACTAGACATTTGAGTAAAGTCGATATCATGAAAGATAACCACCAAAACAAATAAATAGGAAGGAAAAAAGAAAATGGAAACATACATTTCTGGAAATCTTTCAGAATATAGAACAACAAAACAACAACAACAACAAAACAGAGGTAGATAATAGGAAAAAAACAGATTTTTAAAAATTAAAGGATCAGACCAGTAGATCCCACATCTAAATATTTGGATATTTAAAAGAGAGAACAGAAAAAAATGAAGGAGGGTAATTATAAAAGAAATCTCATAAGAAAAATTTCTAGAACTAAAGGATAACAGTTTTTTAAAATGAGATTTAAATAGCTTGTCAAATGCCTACATGATGAATGAAGAGGAAAGCAAAAACAAAAACAAAAAAACTATACCAAGAATAATTATCAAGAAATTTCAGATCTCTGGGAATAAAGAGAAGATTTTTTTAAAGCTTCCAGAAAGAAATATATCACACATGAAGAACTGGACATCTGAATGAAATCGGGCTTCTCAAGATTTAACATTAGAAACAAGAAGGCAATAAGGTCTTTATAATTCTAAATGAAAATTATCTTCAAACTAAAATACAACCAGACTGTGATCATATGACAGGGGAATAAATACATTTTAGGCATGCAATATCAGAAAAGATTTAGGTCTCATGGACTAGGAAGCTCCTAGAAGATGTGCTCCAACAAAATGAAGGAGCAGACCCATCAAGAGGAAAATAAGGGATCAAGCAGGAGCATCAATCCAAGAAGCAGGCAAACAGGCCAACCCAGGATCCCCGTGAGAGAACTGCCAGTTCAGAATTGGAGGAGGATGGAGTGCCACAGGAAAGAAGTCTCCAAGGGGAAAAGGCAAGAGAATGCCTGGGAGTTGTCTTACAACTTTGTCAGCGGTTTAGGGGAAGAATAGTGATATATAAAAACAAAAAAGGGAATGAAAAATTGGGTCACTCGCACAAAAAACTAAAAGCAATCATTCATGGCTCATCTGCGACAAATATTTACTAAGTCTTATTAATGTAACCAAAGTATATTAGGAGAATAAGAGAAAGAAAACATGGGTGGAAATAGCATTATAAAGCCTATAAGTATTATTGAAAACTGAAAACTCCAGAAATATTAGTATAGAATAAACTTAGAAAAATAGTGGTAAATTCCAGAGAAACAACTAAATGTGTTGAAAGCTGTTGGTACCTTTTCGGGGTGGGTACAGCATCCAGCCATGAAAAGTGTGGGCTCCCAAGGTCTGCTATTTTTCATTAAAAACTGCTTTGTATTATTTGTCCTTTAAAACTACAAATATATATTTCTTTGCTATATAAAACTATATATTAACGTTTTATTTAAAACAATTAACTTAGAGACTTTGCTAAAACATTATTGGACTATCTGGTGCAATGAAATACAAAAAGGGAAAACTCCAACAAATAGATCACACACACCATCCTGATAAATTCATTTTTTAAAAAAAAGATTTTCTGAACTCTGTAAACGACAGCATATCTGTCACAATACTGTGATCATCAACAAAATAGGATCTGAATTATGATGCTAAAGCTTGTGTTCTTCAATGAGTTAGCTATGCTACTAGACTGAATTTCTTTTTCTTCTGACATGCAGAAAGTATTTTTTCCCCAGAGGAAGGGGTATTCCAATATCTAACAACAACAAAAATTACTCCCTCTAAAAAGAAAAGGGACCAAAACCTGAAATCCTATGAGACATCAGCTGTTTCAATCGCAGAGTTAATTTTCTTTAAAATTGTTCTATTGTTATGAAGATTAAAAAAAAAAACAATGAACAGATTGGGAGCTTGAATCCAAGAGGAATCAAATCCTTGTCACATCTTCCTAACCACAAAAAGAATGGGATGTATTTGTACAACTATCAGGTTTTTAAGGAGTATGTAATGTAAATTAGTATTATAATCTCCCTAATGTTTCTGTAGTTATTCTCTATTCTTGTATTACAACTCTAATATCTGTCAGTTACTATATTATAGTTTATTTAGACAAGTATCTGAAACTTATTAGTGTGATCCTCCTTTATTTAACAAAAGCTATGGGAATATACCTGGCTAAGAGAAAAATGGTTACCTCAGGCTTGGCTACCTTCTAGACCTTTCCCTTCCCTCTGCCAAATTTTATAAATGAACTAAAGTAGAAGTTGGAAGGCACTTGAAAAATCCCCTTGTCCAACTCCCGACATGGAGCAAGAAGCACTTTGACAATGTCCCTGAAAAATAGCCATTAAACCTTCCCATATGAACACGACTTATTAAGTGTTCTGAGTATTTCTACGATAAACGCTAGTGACAGGCAGTTTTACTACATGCTAACGTGGCTTTATACATACTTAAGCACCTTGAATTGTTAGAATATCCTTCCTCGTGTTTGGCTGGCTGGGACCTGGATGAATTTTACCATTGGGGATGCTGCAACTACAGTGGCATTTACTTCTAGGACAGATCAGTTAGGCACCCAACTGACTATATAATTCATTGTCCAAACTGGAACACGGAGTGAAAAGGGGATACTAGAAATAATTACACCAGGACTGTCCCAGGTTGTCTGGTGTGCTGTACGTGAGCATCCTCACTCCAAGGTCTGGGTCCCAAAAGGGGCTCTCAGGATATGGGAAGGCCATCGGGACCTCCACCAATTGGATATGACTCAGAGCTTGGTGCGTTCTTGTCAATATGCCAAGGCCAGGACCTAGCTATTCATGCGAGGCAAACATGTTAGAGAAAGTTTAGGGAATGAGAGGCATTTGCATGTCTGCGCACCAAATACCAGGCTTAGGTTTAGGATAACAAAATTAATTCCAGACCACTGATTATGAGGGAAAAGTCCCCAATTTATTCAAGGTCTGTTCTGGCAGAAGTCAGGGCCAAGCCTGTGTATTCTGGACTTCAGTTGCTATAACCTAGCAGGCCTGACTCATAGCTTCAGCATCAGTCTTACTTTAGTTTTCTATGGGACATCCCCTCAAATATTTGAAAACAGCTTTTACAACTTTTACAAACAGCCTTTTATCTGTTTTTTTCTTTTCCCACTAGCTAAACATATCCAGTTTCTTCCGTCATGGAAAATGTGAGGCTACAAATTGAACATGCTGGTATTCCAGATGAGGGCCCACCACACCAGAATGGGGTAAAATTATCATCTAACATGGGTACTTTCTATTACTGGTTCATATTAAACTTGTGATCAAATAGCTCCCCAAGAATTTTTTTGTAGAAGACAGTACTGTTATCGAGTCAGGTCTCTTCCATGCTGTTTGGACTTTTTAATTCTTTCATCCCAAATGAATGGTTTTATACTCATCCCATTAAACTTGGAGGCACGGGGGAAGTGGGAATGCCCAGGTTGGAGCCCCAGCTCTGCAGCTTGCCCTCTGTGACCTTGGGCTTCATCGTTGATCCTCGGCTTCCTCACTGAGGAAGAGGCTGAAGCTCAGATGAGTAAAACATTACATGAAAGCACTCAGTAAACTATGAAGTAAAATCAGTATCTAAGTTTATATGTATTTTTTAGTTATTCATTCTATAAATTTTTACTTAATACTAGCAACCAGATACTGCACTAGGTACTGAGGGTATAGTTCTAGCCTACAGAGATGATACAATTATAGCTACCTCTTGAGTTTCTCATTTATACAATTGACTATCTGCTATAGTTCTGTGTTATAGAAAGTTGTGATGATAATTATTTCTATGCATTTCCTAGATATCTTTATATATTAAATGTATGTGAGCGATGGTTCTTGAAGCATTCAAGCAGAGAACTTTTTTCAAGTTGTTACGGGTCATTAATTTTCATTGGATGCAGTTTTTCACAGAAATCCATATATTACTATTCTACCATCTAATTTAGAGTGGATAAGTTTTCTGCATTTCTTCACTTTCCCACCTATAGCAGCTGTCTCTGCTGTATCACAGCACTCTTTCCCTACGAAGCCTCAGAAAATCATGGTACCCTAGGCTAGCACTCTCAGTCCAGCTGAGAAGGCAAGCAAGTTAATAACTACTTACTGTCTTGAATTTCCAACATCACTAAAGAATGTAGCAAAAACTTGCCAAAGTATTATTCCTTTGTTCCTCACTGGCTGGGTGATTTTGCAATTGGAGCGGCCTTTATGTGTGGTTTGATGGCAAAGTTGGAGAACTGAAAAGAATGAAGGATGGCATCTACTTGACAGGAGGACAAAGGAAAGGGCCAATTTTTCTTCAGGTTTCTTCTCATCCTTTCTCTTTGCAAGGCAAAAACAAACTCTACTACATAGAATCATTTATTGTAGAAAATTCTTTAAGACCAGTTTTAAAATTTCCACTTAACAAAATATGCACAGAACTTTGTTATGGAATCTTTCTTTACAATGACAGTACTGTAGGGCTCAACAAAAGTAAATGATATGTATCATTCATTCATTCATTCATTCCACAAATAACTATGGAGTGCAGAGGATACGGCAGTGAATGCTACAATATTCTGGTAGGTCAGAAACGTGGTCAGAGTGAAACAATATGATTCCTCCGTGCACAAACCAGCCTCAAAACTGTTAGCAATACGACATGTCCGAAGTCACTGAAAGATTTGTATCAAACCCCAAAGCTCTGTGGAGGAGCACTTGAATATTGTCACAATTGTATAGACTTAGCTAATGGACTAGAAACTTGCAGTTTCTAGAAAGACACAATGGATACCTGACAGATAAAGCACATGATAGATCAGTTTGGCAATGAGTTTGAACAGCAAAGCCAGCTGATTGAAGAGGTAATGATACCAGCTACTATGCCAGGCTGTTGTGTACTGCTGGAAGAGGAGGAACAGGATTTAAAGGAAAGAACTATGTCACTAGGGACCCAAACCTCTTTTGTGGCAAACCCTTCAGGACATAAGGAGCCAAGAGCATTGCTTTGCTAACTACAGAGAGCACATAGGAGCACTGGTGGTGATGGAGTTAGGAGTCCTGAAAAGGTGGGCTGGCAGGCTGAAAGTGAACAAACCAAGGGTATCAGAAAAACATTGGTCAACAGAGCAAAAAGACTGAAGAGCCTCAGGTGCCATTTCCACATGGACTCAGAAGGAATACGGGGGCAAGGGGAGGACTCTCCAGAAAAGAAAACGCTGAACATTTTGCTAATAAAGAGGAAAGGAGTCCCAAATCAGTAAGCTCTGAGGTACTGCAAGTGAGAACATCCGTTATCGATCAAAGAGTTACAATTAGATGTCATATCTTTACGATGGATAGACTCATTTAAATGGGTACCATCCATCCATATGACCATAACATTTAAAGATATTAAGCTTATGATCTTGGATAATATTTTTAAAAGGATCACACTGATTGGTTTGAAAAAAAAAAAGGTGCAGTAGGAGAGAGCTTAGTACTTCATTATTGAAAAACAGATACAGAAAATATTCCCTTACAACCGTTATTTGCTAGATCACTTATTTTCTATAAACGTATAATTAATAATTGTCAAATAACAAATAGGCAGTTCTTACATTGCAATGGCTTGTGCAAAAGTCTTAGAACTATTTGTCTATACATAGATTCATCTTTAATCAGTATCTGGGCTGCTTCCAAATTCACTGGATTTTTTAGCACTGGATTAGAAAGCATAACCTACAGGAAAAATATAGAATGTAGTTTTCATTTTCAGTAAATTTTTTCTTAGAGCACAAAGACAAACCAATACATAAAACAATACTCAAGAAGCATTTACTAAATACTTATTGTATTTAGTAAATTGTATTTACCTGGAGAGAAATACAAAGACAAATGAGACATGGTTCCTACTCTTAAGAAACTCTTAATTCATCTTGGTTTTATGCTGTATAGTCATTAGCCAAATATGATCAAGGAAAGTTATAAGTTCCTTCCTATAACTTATTCCATGCTGTCACATAAATTTAAATTGGATATATGTGTAAAGGAAACTAAATATTAGGAAACATTAAAACATTTCCATTAAAAACTAAAATTTAACATGAGATCATATTTAGATTATAAGTAAAACAAACACATATATTAAGGCTTGTATACACTTCAACATCTCTTCATATCATCCAATGATTAATTTGTTATCTGTAGTAGTTTTGTGTTGCTTCCATAACAAATTATCACAAATTTAGTGCTTAAAAAACACAAATTTATTATCTCACATTTCTGCAGGTGTAAAATCTAGGGTGATTGGGCTGTGCTCCCTTTTCCAGATATAACAAGACTGAAATCAAGGTGTTGGCTGTCTGGACTCTTCTCAGAGTTTCTGGCAGAATCTGCTTCCAAGCTCATTCAGGTTGTTTGTTAGCTAAATTCAGTCCTTTGGATAAGTAGGGCCAAGGTCCCTGTTTCTTTGCTGACTGTTAGCTGAGGGCCACCCTCAGCTCCAAGAGGTCTCTTGCAGGTCCTCACACTTGAACTCCTATATCACAGGGGGAGTAAATTTGTGAAAAATCCTTCTCATGCTTGGAATCTTTCTAGTGTCCCTTCCTACCAGATTTCTTCTCCTTCTTCCACTGTATCTCTGAGTAACTCTTCTGCCTTGCTCCTCTATTATTAAAGGCTCCTGTGATTGATTATTCACCCCCATCCCCACTCCCACTGCATAATTCAGGATAAATTTCTAATTTTAATGTCAGCTGATTAGTAACCATAATTTCGTCTACAAGGTCTTTTCACATCATTACCTAGACTAGTGTTTGATTGAATAACCAGAGGATGAGAGAGGTGGAAGATATCTTTAAGTCTGTCTACTATAATGTATGTGCATCTGAACAAAGTGGGGGACCAGCAGTAAGCAAAACTTAATAGTTCTGTTAGACCATGATCTTGTTTATCTGGCATCTCAAAATTAATATTAGCCCAAGCTGCAAATATTTATTTAATAATTTAGTATTTTCAATATTATATTATAACATGCATACTATTTAATAAAACATAATCAAAATAATAACTAATAGAATACCAAAATGTAGATGTGGGTCAAAGTGGATAATTGTGACTTAAGAGTCATGGAAATGATGGCAATCTTTCACTATGAAAGTAATAATCTAACATCTAATATTTCAAAAGCAACAAGAACTTTTTGCTATTCGAGTCTTCCTATTTGAAAAATACATTTGAGCTACATTTCCAAGGATATTGTAATTGCCTTAAAAAAATCAATGTGGATTGCACTACACCTTTCAAAGTGAGTGGGAAGCAGATGAAACTTATCTTCAAGAACAAGCTTTTAGTCTTTGGCCAGAAAGATAATCATACTCAGAGAGGCACATCTGGTAAAGTTTATTCAATAGTCTTTACATTGACACTGCACCTAAGACCTTTGCATATAATGTGTATACAAGATACTAAGTATACTTAATGATTTTTAAGAACTAGACTATAAGGAATATATTAAAACATATAAATCAGATGGCCTGCTACAATAGTAAAACATAAAAATCCAACTTTTAACTTAGCCATGTGATAGTATAAAATAACACAGGAAGCTCTGCAGAGGATAAGTCCAAAAATCTGAAATATCAGTAAACAACTGCACCAGTAGGCATATTTTATAATATCTGATTAGTTAAAGCCCATGAATTTGAAATTCATTCTACAAATGGGTGTTGCTGTTTACCTTTGCATTACATATGGAAGTGTTAAAAAAATTAAGATTGTAAAAAAATTTGGAGATGATTAGAATAAAAAGACATAAAAATATTTTAAACACTATTTCAAGCATCACTCCCTTGAATAACAATGTGATAATTACAAATATGTCTCATCTGTTATTCAAAGGGAAGTAGTAAGAAATTATGGTCTTTACTGTCCACTACAGTAGGCTCTAGCTACGTGTGACAATTTAAATCTAAATTACTTAAAATTAAATAAAATGAAAAACTCAGTTCCTCAGTTACACTAGCCACATTTCAAGTAAACATATGTGACTAGAGGCTGCTACATTGGATGAGGAAGATAGTGGACATGTTCATAAGTACAGAAAGTTCTAATGAGATTTACTGACCTTGAAAGGATTATTCAATAGCCATTAAAATATTAACCATAGTGAGATAAAAATTACTTGAGATAAAAGGTTAAGTGAAAAAGAAACGAGCTATATAATTTATACATATGTACCATAATTGCAATGACGTGAAAATTCAGGTTCTTTCTCCCATTCATGCTACTTAGCTCCTACCAAATGTCAACATTGTACTGGGTAGCTATCAGGGAATCAAAGACTAATCAGACCTGTTCCCTGACCTTGAGGAAGTTGTAGTCTAGCAGGGTAAGACTGATAAGAAAACAGTATATGCATTACAGTATTACAGAGGTCTGTTAGAAATTTGCTTAGGATACTGCTCTCTGGGTGAGTGGCAAAGGAAGTCCCTCAAAAACCAAAGCCATCAGTTCTACCTAGAAAAGAAAATCAAGAAAGGCATTCCAGAGGAAGACTCAATTGACCTGACTCTTAAAATGTGAGCAGCTGTTTGCTAGACAGACTGAGAGAAAAGGTCCAAGACTTGCTTGAGTTTGTAACTTTAGAGTTTAGAACTTTAGAAATGCTTTTAAACCTGAAGTGAACTTAGCACTCTGAGTGAAGAAAAGCATGAAGATATTATAGAAGTGGAATTGCATGGTATGTTAGAGCCCAGGTGTGAGAAATAAATCATTTGTCAGACAACAGAACTAGGCTTTACTCTGTAGTGAATGTGGAACTGAAAGATTTTAAACAGAAAAATAGGAGAAAAGATCAGAAGGAAACGCTAATAACAGTAGGATTCAGGTTTTTCTTTATGATTACTGGTGATTTTCTTTTCCTTTATATTGTCTTAAAAATCTTTTGTAATGCAGGCATATTTGTTTTACAAATCTGTTTGAAAAATAAAAAGACAAATAACTTTGTCATCTACTGGCTTTCCATGATGTATTTCCATGACAACACTGTTGTCACTTTGCATTACTGCTTAAAAATAACAACTATTGTAATATTAACTAGCTTTATTGAGTTATTTTCTTGGACTACACTTGGTTCTAAGTATTTTTACAGGTATTAATGCATTTAATCCTTACAAGTCAAATGAAGTAGCTCCTGACAGCTCCATTTTACTGATGAAGAAATTGAGGCATTGAGATGTGAAGAAACTTGTCCAATGGACCAGAGGTGTTGAAAGGCAGAACCAGGATATGAAGGTAAGCAACCTAATCTCAGAACCCCAAATTTACCTTTTATTAAATTAACTTGCAACTCAAAATTTTCACTATTTTATTCTGGTTTGCCCTTACTCATTTACATTTTTTAAGAACACTCAGTTTCTATTCATTCTTAAGGCAGACCCTAGTTTAGGTGGAAAAGTTAGGACTATGACTTAGTTTAAAGTAATCCAAAAGATCAGCCTGTTATCTACATATCATGCTCATTCACTTCCTTAAATTTTTTGCTAAAGGTCTCTCCTAGAGCATGGCCTGGCACAAGTATATGCTCCATACATATTTGTAAAATGAATGAATAAGTGAAAGAACAAGTAAATGAAACATTGACTCTTTAAAAAAGATAAAATTGTATTCAGTATTCTAAGGTAACTAGTCAGAATACTATTATTTTATTTAAACAATAAGAAATGGAAGAAATGGGATTTGTATTATAATTCTGCTACTAAAAAATTCAATTAAGCTAGTAGCCTCTATTATCCTAGTATTCTAGATAATCAAAATTTAGCAGTTTATCTTCACATGTTATGATAAATAGTCCCATTCACATAGAACACAACTCAGCCAGATACTAGTAGTCAAAGCAAGTACCACTGAAATCATTTACTTTGGCATTGAATGAGAAAAAAGCCTTGTTGAGGGTCAAGAAGAACACCACTCTGAGGCATGCTTCTAAGGGCCTTGGATCAGGAAGTAAAGTGGGCATTCTAGAAATAGGCATCTATCTGAGTGGAGAAGAAAATCTCTTGTTTAATTGTTCACTGGGTTTAATATGAAAGCAAGCAGCTAGCTCTGTCAGAAACAGGATAAAGCTGAATATTTTAAGTTGTCACTTGATTCACTTCTCTGAAGAAGTAAAGGTTTATTTACGAAAAAAAGGTATAAAAGTATGTTATAAAATAAAATTAGAAATTGAAAGAAAACTGAAGACTATATTTCTAGAACTAAAGCCATCCACACAGTTTTCTTCTGTTACAAAGGGCTTTAACAATTACATTTTAAAATATTAGTCTTTATAATCAAAGTACCATTTTATAGTCTTATTGATTTAATAAATTTACTCAAATCTTTTAAACATTTAAATATGCAATATATATTTTATTTTTTTTATCTTTTGAATAACTGAGATTATTAAAAGTATTAAAGAGGGCAATTTACATTAATGTGTTCTTACCTGGAGGGTAAGTAAGATGCTGCTCAATGAATAGCATGCGCTCCACTTGTCAGGGCTGTCCAAAAAATCTATACAGGGTCGACCAGTATGTTGGTCTACTGTATTAAAATAATACATTAATATTAATAGTGGTATATATAATAAAATTATTGTTAAAAACTCATCAACATCAAAATATAGGTAAAATTTGAAAGCAAATGAAAAAGCAGAAAAATTATTCACCATGAATATGACACATTTAATACAGCATAGACTTTGATGTCAGACACACAGATTTGAACATTGACTCTATGTGATGTTGAACAATTAACTTTCTCTCTCTAGGTATCATTTTTTAAATATGTGAAATGGGGATATAATTAAATTACCCACCTTCACTGTAAAGAGTGAATAAGATGAAGTACTTAATAGAGTACCTGACATATAGTGAATCCTTGAAAGTGATAGATATCATTATTAATAAATCTTTTATTAATGTATAAATAATTTTTATAATGAAAACGAAAAACATTTATACTGCAAAAGAAGAATTTTACAATAAAGAGACAAAAACTGAGAAGAAAATTTTGAAAAGGTAATAAAAGAATCTTTGATTTCATATATTACATTGTATTATAAAACCACAATAATTATAGCAATGTAGTGGGACACAAAATTAGACATGAAAGAGCAATGTAATAAGAGAATTTAGAAACAAATCATAGTATATATTAAAATTGTTGTATGCTAAAAGTGAAATTATGATTCAGTGGTGAAAGCAAAGATTGTCAAAAGACGGTATAGTGTTGCAAACTACTCATCATCCTCCAGTATCTACTCTTTTTTTTATTTCTTCCCTCTGTAATAAGAAACTATACCTGTCTTCAATCCTCATAACCCCATTCTGTTTAGATGATATATAGTTGCTCAAACTATTTCTCCCAGCCTCTCCCCTAGCAAGATGTAACCATTGGACTAAGTTTTAAAAATGGGATATAAGCAGAAGTAAAATGTGCAACTTCTGGATCATATTTTCTTAAGGAAGTTGTTTTGCCCTTTTTCTCTTTCTCCTTCCCTCTTCCCACTGGTTGAAAATGATGACAAAAAGTAAATGCCTCATATCCAGAAATGCAAGCCATATGTTGAAGATGGCAAAACCTCCCTGCCAGCTTTTTTCTATTATATATAGATTGAAAAGATATACAGAAGCTTGGCCTGTCCCTAACACAGTTAACTAACTCAGTATTTGAAAAAAAAAAAAAAAAAAAAAAAAGGAATAGACTATGAAAAATAAAACTATAGAATAACTAGAAGAAAGTTAAAATTATTTGAATATTTTGAGGGGGAAGATCATTTAAGCTTGAAGATAATTGTAAAAATCTCAAAGGACAAGACAATAAATATAGCTACATAAAAATTTTAAAATTCTAGGTGTGAGAAAAAATAGCATCAACAAAATATAAAAATTAATAACAAATGAAGGAAAACATTTTCAACATCTAAGACAATGTGATAACATTGTTAATAAGCCTGACAATTAATGAAATAAGACACACAATCTATAGATGTGAAAAAATGTTTAACTCACAAGTATCAAAGTGCTTATTAAAATGATAGATTCTTATTAAATTGGCAAAAAAAAAAATTTCTCCAAAATTTTAATGCCTAGAATTGGAGAGTAGTATATGCTTCCTAGTGGATGTGTACAATGTCATCGAAAGGCAATTTGGCTTTATGAATCTAAAAATTTAGATCTGTACATAGCCATCTTTTGGAGCTTGGTAACTAATAAACAATACTTCTTTACTCCAAAGTTTATATATAATGAAATAGACTAGAGTGTTGAAAGATGCAAGTAAAAAATATCAACTTTACTGTATGTAAGACTAAAATGGAGAATGCACTTGATCAATGCTTTAATCGAGTTCCACAAAAGTCCCCCAGATTTGAACCTGATCTCTCAACTGAAGTCCTGCCTACGTTTCCTGCCCAGAGAAACAGACCACACCCATTCTAAGATCAGGCTGGTTGGAAAGAAAGTGTTGAGAAGGTGCTGAGCTACACATGCTCAGTTCTTTCTTACATTTCTGTTCCTCCTCCTGGAAGTGAGGGACAGAAAGAAGAGTAATCACAAGCTTTCTCATATTTTCCCCTCCTCTTTATTAATGTATAAAAACACACCAGATTTCTGCGTATTGATTTTTGTATCCTGAAACTTTACAGAATTCGTTTATTAGTTCCAACAGTTTTTTAGGGGAGTGTTTAATATTTTCTATATATAATATCATTTCATCTGCAAATAGTGACAGGTTTACTTCTTCCTTTTCAATTTGTACATCTTTTATTTCTTTTTCTTACCTAATTGATCTGGCTAGAATTTCCAATGCTATGCTAAATAAAAGTGTCAAGAGTGGACATCCTTGTTTTGCCCCTGATCTTATTTTATATACTTTTAGGTGATTTTTTCCAAGTATATTATTACTTTTGTAATTAAAATCCATTTTTAAAGAATAAAATTAAATTTATGATACAAAACTTTTATGGGCTTGGTGAGGAAGGCCTTTCTAAATATAGTAAAACCTAGGAAATTATATAAGCTTATGTAATTTTAAGTAAAAAATTGATGCAAAACTTTATATCTAATATCACAACTATGTAGGAAAAATACACAAAGAAATAAATTGGTTAAATGTTGTGTACATTTGCCATTATTTGCCTAAAATAAACACTTAGAAGTGGAATTACTGGATTAAATACAACAGGAAGGGGTATTCTTAGTCCCTAATCTTCTCCCCTTGCATTTCCACAGAGTAGATCTGCCTCATTCTATTTAAGAGCAATATATGTAGAGCTATAGGATATTTCATTTAAAAATTCCTATATTAATGGATATTGGGGTTATTTCCCCTTTCCTTATTTCCAACAGTGTTATTGGAAACAAACATATTTAAATATTAAACATACTCTTGCACACTTGTGCTAGTATTTCTATGGAATAATTCATAAATATGGTATTACAAGAATTTAGGGCTATTTGCATTTTATATCTGATTAGAAACTGTCAAATTGCTTCCCCAAAAGGTCACACTAAAGTTATCTTGTTAGAATACCCATGTTCGCCCACTTCCAATAAATAATTATATGTTATTATTTTAACATTTAACATAATGATGACTCACAATTTTTGTTTTAATATGCATTTATCTTCTTATTAGTGAGGTTGAACATCTTTTTATATTTATTTTTGTTATGTTTCCTCTACCAAGTGTTTATTTATAGTCTTTGTCCATTTTTCTATTGCTTTATGCTGTTTTCTTATTGATTCATGCACACTCTTTATATATTACAGATATTCTGTTTTATGTGTTGCAAATATTTTCCCTCATTTTGAAAAAGCCATTGTATTTTGTCTCTGTTTCTAATGTCACTAGCTATAGAAAAGTTTAAAAGTAGCTTAATGTGTCATGCTTTTCCCATGGTTTCTAGGTTTTACCATATTTAGAGAGCCCTTCCTCACCAAACCAATGAAAGTTCTATTAGACTTTTTTCTTTTTAGCATTTAAAATTTTTAAATTTTTGATCAATCAGAAATTCGCTTTGTGTAAAACTTAAGGTAGTAATCCAACTTTTTCTAAAATGTTAATTTGTGAGCCTATCATTTGTATAATAAAAAATTAGTCCAACTAAATTACTGAACAATATAGAAGTCATTATATTTAACATTTAGTCATTAAAAATGATCTTTTGAAGAATGTTTAATAATGCAGCCATAAGCTTATGTAATTTTAAATAAAAAATTGATGCAAAACTTTGTATCTAATACTGCAACTATGTAGGAAAAATACAGAGAAAAGGAAGTAAATTTGATTAAATTGTGAGAGCAGTATTCCTCTGAATTAGGATTTAAGATGATAATTTTTCTCTTTTTATATTTTCCCCAGTAAGAATGCTTACTTTAATAATCATAACAGTTTTTTAAAATAAACATTATTAAACACTCACAATAAACAAGGATAATAGGGACAGAGCCCCTGATGATAAAAATCTCATTTGGTTCTTACCATTTGGATGAAAAGGAACGGTTCTAAATGTCACAACTGGAGGGACCAAATTATACTCCGGTGTAAAATTTATTGTCAGTTGGAAGAATATTCCTATGACATAGAAACAAACATGTTTACTAAAGTGTCATATTGTACCAGTTAACTGTAACACTGAAGTTTCTTCCTGCAGTTTAGCCTCCCAACGTGTCTAAAGAGTTTTAAGTAAATTGGATCATAGGATACAGAGACCCCTCTAGATAGTATAACAGACTCCTCACAAACTAATCTCACTATTTTATCAACCTGTTTCCCACCAATTCTTTTCATCCACTAACTCCAACCCCCTAAGCACCGGTCCCCTTCACTATGTATCTTGTATCAACTGAGCTCACTGTTCCAGAACATACTGCACCTTCTCTTGTCTATAAGCCTTTGCTACACCGTCTACTCTGCCTTAATTTCCTTCCCCTCCTTCCAAACCTGGCAAACTCTTATTCATTCTTCAGGACTCACTTCAAATGTTGCTTTCTTACAGAGCCATTTCTGACTCTCTAAGGAACAGTTAACTAATCACTGCCTCCTAGGCATTCTGTTTAAAATCCATAATAGCACACATTATATTTTATTATAATTGTCTGCTTTACATGATGTTTTCTCTGCCTCACTCACCCAAAAAACAAAAAACAAAAAACAAAAAACTATCTTATTTATTCACGATTGAAAGAATGCATGATCACTGAAGTTTATAGAGGCCCAGTCTTCTTGAGAATTTGATTTATAGAAATTTTGGGGAAAATCATAGGGAAAAATGAGAGATAATTGTGGGATTTTGATGCCAACCAGAATTTTGATAGCTATTCTCTGATTTCACAGAAGAGTGTTAGAATATATTTTGAATTGTTATCCTTTATTGTGCCTGTTTCTTAAAAATGTAATAACATTAAGATTTGGCATAAAGAAAAATTCAAACCTAAAATTTCCATCTATGTTTACAAATGGCTAAAAGTAAAGCCATACAATAAAAAATAACATGTGAATACTTTCAGACTTCTATAAAATTTATATAATGCAACCTAATTTTACAAATAAAGAAGATAGACTAATAATGGTATAAATGCTTTTTGAAAAGTAGATTGGTTTTGAAAATATATACCATGCCAAATTGTATCCTGTAGACCTTCAATATCAGCTTCCCATTCCATCATATCTTCACTTACAGGAAAGGCAACAATACCCTTCAAATGCAAAAAAGTCAAAGTAGAAAAAAAAATTTATTGCAGCTTCGAAAATCAGATATTAGGTTATGATCAATTCCAAAAACTCTACATTTTTTTTCCTGATAAATTTATTTATTTGCTGATTAGGGGAGGTGTTATATATTGTCTTATTACACAGATGTTAAGGTAGATTTCAGGAAACACAGGCAAAAGTTTAAAATAAGTCATAAGTATGGAAATCACAAGTGGGACTAGAAGGTCAAGACTGGGCTGTATGGCTGGCATAAGTCAATAGCCTATTTAAGATTCAAATTAGAAAAGAAAATAACTGGAAAGCATGGATTTTTTCAGAGCTATTAAAAACGATATGGATGCTATATGGAAGACCTGAAGTAAGAAAATTTTCATGAAGAAAATACAACTCCAAAATTATGCTTGTATTTAAAATAATTTTTCCCTGCAATTGAGAATGTATTTCATAGAAAACCTTATCATTTATGCTGAGGAGTAGATCTGAGTATAGTCAACAGATATTTCTGAGCAACCACATAGTTATTAAGTATGTTAGTTTTTAGTCTGTATAAACATAATGTATTGCTATTATCTACATTATCTATAATTACAAATCATTTCTCTCTTCATGGAATTATCTTTCAACAGAGAACAACAAAATTCAGGTAGAGCAGAAACAATATCAAATGTTAGGTTTATGCCTCTGGGAAGTTTGTTGTTGGACTCAATAATTGTTCCTAACATCTCCAGTGAAGGCAAAATTTCTATGGCAGGTGTGGAAACAGAATAATGCCACTGAACTACCCCTGAAGCAACTGTTGGTAGTTGGCATGCTACACTCTCCTGCTATGGATGATGTTTTTCTATTCTTTCTCATGTGTTCCCTTTTCCACCATCTCTTCCATTTTAAAAAACTTCCATACTACATGTGATAAGTCAGCATGAGGCACCCGTCAACACTGATAACCTCATCGGTGGCATTTGAGACGAAGTCTTCCTGTGTTAAAATGATAAGGGAAAGGCATTTATATGTTATATGTGACAGCAGCTGGCAAAAGTGTGCTGGACAGTAAGTAGTATAACACAAGACTTAAGAGCAAAGCATTTTGGAGTCAGAAAACCCTGTGATAGAATCCTAGGGCCAAATATTTATTGAACTTTTCTGAGGCTTAAGTTTCTAGTAGATAAAACAAAAACACTACATACAGTATTGTAATTAATGAGAGCGACCTTGCACCTACTGGTGGTCACTTACTACCTGATAGACCCTTATATTCAGGGCTTAAATACATATAAATTACTCAGCGCAATATTGTTAACTATTATTACGATGAAATAATAATTATAAATAATTATAAATAATCAATTATAATGATAAATAATTAATTATATAATTGATTTATAAATAATTAATAATTATAAATAATTATAAATTAAATAGATTGTTAACAATACTGTCGTGGTACTATGGCTTAACTAAATTATGCCTTAAAGAATAAATGCAGATTATACTGCTTAAAAAAAAAATTCGTACCCCAGTGAAACACTTCCCTCCCGATCCAACACTTCCCTCCGGGTCCCCAGTACTCACCGTATAATTGTTGTCCTTCAACTCTTGGAAGTCTTTTTGCAGCAAGAAGTAAGCTCTGCTGTTCATGATAAGGCAGCAAAGAGTCTGGCACTTGTTCCCACACTCCTAGGGCTTACTCTGAGGCAGGTGTGTAAAGTTACTGGTCACTCTCTCATTCCTAATTAACTGACCTACGTTGCTTGTTTTCTAGAGCCTTTGAACGCTGTGTGCTTCCCAGATAAGTGACTTCTAAGTTGGCATATAACAATGGCTTTCTTTTCTCCTCTGAAACCTCTAAATGAAGACTTTCAGAAAGAAAACTTGGGCACGTTCTTGACTGAGGCTCGTCACTGCAACGCCAGCGCACAGCTCAGTCTCGAGGCAAACCTGGACGAGCACCTGGGACAATTCCGCGTTGTTTGGGTGTGAAGTGGGTGGGGTGTTAAGAAGAGTAAGCTTACGGCGGTGATAGAGGGTTGTTGTCTCTACTTCACTAGTGTAACTGGGTGTCCCCTTAACAGGAGGACGCAAACCAGTTGCCAAGCAACAGGAGCCTCTGGGAAAGTAGAGAGAGAAGGTGGGAGCTCGAGTGTCTCTCACCCAATCAGTGACAGGGGGCAGCATTCTGGAAACCTCCGCAGCCAATTGTCTAAGTTTGAAAGGCCAGTGCGATCCATTTGTTTTACATTGAAAGGCCAATGAGATCCACTGTTAAGGTGAGACCCTTGTCTCTCTCAGCCCACCAATTGGTGTAGAGGGTCAGGGTGAAGTCCCGGGATCTGGGGTGTAAGTCACAGAAGCCTTCACCTGAAGTCCCTCTCTAAAATGATCCTTTCTCTTTCTCTGAATATCAGACACTATCAGGTGGCCAGTAGGTACAGGTCTACGCTTATAACAATATCTAACACATGGCCAGGTACCCATTCAAAATACTTTCGCATACCTTATGTCACGGAATCCTATAAGTTACTCTGTGAGATTGCTCCAGGAACGGAAAAAAATGCTTAAAATTTCTCAGATTCCCATCTCTCCTGCCTCAGAATTTTGGGTTGTAACCCAGCATAACTATGTTTTAGCCTACATAGCCTTAAAGAAGTTACTTAACCTCCCTGGACCCAAATTTTCTTATCTATGATATGCAGCTAATAAATAATACCTACCTCTCAGGGCTATTGTGAAGATTAAAAGAAAAAATTCTGCCAAGCGTTCAGCCACTGCCTAGAGTGACAGTCAATATCTGCACTTAACCATATGCTGGGCACACTGTTCAAAATTTTGCAGGAATTAATTTCATCCTCAAAAACAACTCTATGAGGTAGGTACTCTTGTGATACTAATTTTTACAGTAAGAAAAACTGAGTCATGGAGATGCTAGATAATTTTCCTTAGGTCACACGGCTGGAATGCAGTAAAGCCAGATGCAGACCCCAGGATGTCTAGCTCCAGAGTCCATGCTTTTAACCACAAGGCCGCCTTGCCTCACAAAGGTCTCATGCTCTCCCATGTGAGCTATCTAGCCTTCTTTAATGAAGTATTGCTACTCTCAGTCATTTTCTTTGTGCAACTGTTGTTTTTGTTTATGTTATATTTGGTGCATTTATTTTTGGCTGTATGTGTCTACCTGTTAACTTTCTGAGTCCCCTTCAACTAAAATGTCAACCCAAGAGGGTTGGACCACTGCTGTATAAAGCAGTGCCTGGCACATAATGAAGGCCCTATATGCACCTGTCAACTAAATGTGTATTCTGTTTTCTCTTTTAGATTATAAATTCATTAAAAAAGCAATCTGACTTCTGTAACTTATAAATATATTTTTAGTACTCTGCATGCAGTTTAAAAATGTCAACTATTAAATAATCATTTTGATATTAATTTTTATTACTTTTGTACCTTCAAGTGGAGAGTAGATTTAATTAAGTCCTACTATATGCTTCTTGGGTTTTTTTCCTCATAGTTTTCCCCCCTAAAAATAGGCCCAGAGGATTGAAAAGAGAAATGTTGCACTGTATTGTTGTGGTAGGCAGAATTCTGAGATGACCTCCAAGACTTTAATGCTCTGCATAATCTTTAGGACTGTGACTATGATGGATATCACTCCTGTGATTGTTATACAGCATAGTTAACTTTATGAAAGGGTGATTATCTTGGGTGAGCCTGACCTAATTGGGTGAGTCTTAAATGGGACTGGGCTCTTCTTAAAGTCAGTGATTCAAAATGTGAAAAAGATTCCATGCGAGGGAGATTCTCCGTTGCTACTTTTAAAAATGAAAGGGGCCATGTGGCAAGGAATGTGGGCTGTCTCTTGGGGGTGGGAGCAACCACTGACTGACGGCCAGGAAGATAATCAGGTCCTCAGTTCCTATAACCACAAGCAACCGAATTCTGCCACAAGGGCTTAGAAGAGGATCTGAACTCTACATCAGAACACAACACCTTGTGAGACGCTGAGCAGAAAATTCAGTCATGCTGTACCCAGATCTGACCGACAGAACTGTGAGCTAAGAAACAGGTATTGTTTTAAGATAGTAAAATTTGATATTCTGTTACACGGCGATAGCTAACTAATATAACTTCTTACCCAGAGTGTACAACTACTGACCAAGATAAATTATGTGGCAAAAAGTCAATTACTCACTGGACTGGGTTTACAGTGATTTAATGTGAAAATTACTTGAAACAAGTTAGCAGACATTAACATATGGCTTTAGATAGAGTTAGGGGATAAGATAGGTGTGCGTACTGAAAATGAAGACTGAGCTAAGATTCATGTACAAATTTTTATCATCCTAGGTGAGCAAGGAAACTGAAAGTGTAATTATATAACATTGGCAAAGTTACTGAGGCCATCTCCAGCTTTAACAACCAAGCTTGTCCTTCCCCCTCTTTTTAAAAACAATTTTTCCCTCAAGACTTGAACAGATGTTTTTATTTTACTTAAACTATAAGACTGTTTTCCTCATCTACCAGGAATATGTACTAGTACAAAGTGTTAACCTCGTTCGGATTTGAACCCCTATCCTCAAGAGCAAAAGAAGGCTGAGGATCGCCAAATGTCAGCTCAGCTGTGAGAAGTGTTTTAAATCATATTTTGACGTATGTTACGCTGTTAACTAGAAAATGAAGTGCAGCACACATGCTTCTAGTAACTCTGGTTTCAAATCATATGATCCCTCCTTTGTCTTGAAGACCTTTTGATGTGCGTTCCCATATTGAGTTTCTCTGCTTTTAATAATCTTATATTCCTTCCTCAATATAAATGTCAAGAAAAATACTGAATACTAATCTTCAAAGATCAAACAGGAAGAAAGAGGTGGGTAGCCTAGTTCAGTGACTTGAATTCCTGAAATTTCTCATTTAAAATTTTTATTTTAGCTTATAAAAGCCAGGCTCCAAGAAATGCTTGGTTCCCCTTAGTAAAGTTGAAATTGTAGGCTTCCCCAAAGTTCAGAATTGTTGTTATTATAAAACAATGCATTCTGCCTCCATAAGGCACCTGAGATGCTGAGGCCAGTGATCATTATCTGTATCTATATTTGTGTCTACCTAACAGAGAGGAACTCAGAATCTATACATGCTGCCTTTTATTTCACCTTCTTTGCTTTAGCTAGGGTGACCAAGTGTCCAGGTTTGCTTGGGACTGGAGGCTTACCTTGGACAAAGGACATGCACTACTAAAATTGGGATAGTCCCTGGCAAACTAACCTTGTTAGTCACCTTGGCTTGGGCATCAAGGACCTTTTCAGGGTGGGAATTGTGTAGATAACTTGGTAAAAGCTGTTCGTTTTTGCCACTTGGTGTTTAAAGGAATCCAATTTGTTTTCTGTTGCAGGTTGGTGCCCAAATCCCATAATCAGAGTTGTAAAAAGTAATGCTCAGAATTCCTGTAGGAGAGTATTTTAGGGAGGTTTGCGATGAAGGAATGCAATGCCTGCCTGGGTACTTTACATGCACTGTAGTGTTTTAGAAGAATCAGGTCTCCTTTCATTTCATTCCTCACATGGGAACACCACTCATTGAGAGATACCATATTTAATAATATCTAAGTACAACTATGACTGTTAAGAGTGTTGGGGGTGGAGGGGGAACTGTTTAAAAGGTGTAATTAGTTTAGGCTTCCTTTGCATATATTGGTTTAACATTATCTTTTCATATTCAGTTGTCCTAGAGGTAGTTCCAAAATTTCGACATGGGAGCTTTGAGGTGGCAATTAGCTTAGAGGGGGTGTAAGGGATGACTTATGGTTTAGGAATGGCTTAGGGATGTGTCTTGAAGCTGTTTTTACTTAGTATATGTTTATTGGGGTGGTTTGAAGGGAGATGATGGAAATTGTTGAGAGGCTGAGCCCACACCCACAACACCAGTACTGGGTGTTCTATCTACATTATGGCATACACATGAATAATTAAATAATATATTTTGTACTGTAAATATTTTACCACATTAGAAAATAATGTATCCTGTTATAAAAATTGTTTAATACACTGAATAATAGCAATGTTACTACTTTTTGAGCACCTACTATGTGCCAGATACTTCTCATATATTTATATATTATCATTAAAAGCTCTTGTCAACTCTGAAATACAATTATATAGAAAAAATATAAAATTGTATAGCATGTTTTTGAAAACTGTGTCAGGTGCTTTTCTCTGCAACTTGCATGAATTAGCTCATTTATGTTAATTAGCTTCAATTCTAAAGTAGATACTTTTTCAGATGAAGAAATAGTTCAGTAACTTATCTAAATTCACATGGTTACCAAGGGATGAAGGGGAGATTTAAACCCAGGCAATCTGATATCAGAACCTTTACTCTTAACTTCTTTGCTGCATTTACATCATTTTATGGAATAAGAAATAGAGATTGGCTTACTTACTCAAGATTATCCGGCTTTTGTGCTGCAGCAGTTGAAATGTTTGTGCTGCATGCTCCCATTCTCTTCATCTGGGTCCCATAAGAATGGGAGCCTAGACATAAAGTATCATATGCTAAAGAATTAATAGGAGATTTTAAGGTAGCTTTTCCAGTATACTCTCAGGTGGTGTTGAGAAGTTATAATTAGAAATCTCCTGAATTGTGATAATAACCTGCTTTGACAACTTGCTCTAGTGCAGGGATAACTAACAAATTTCATCTCTGGTGATATTTCTGACTGATTAGTAGGCGACCTAGGGCAGCATGTTGAAAATTTTAAGGCTAAATTTGTGCTCAACTGGGAAGAGCACCAATTAATGCTGTCTGCCACAAATGCAAGAGGAGAGAAGGGTGCTGGTGCTGTGGGTTTGCTATACCAACTCTATCCACTGAGGGCCTTCTCCAGGTTGGGGATAGTGCCATTGTTCCCAACTATTTACCCCTTCCCTGCAAGAAGAGTCTACACCCACGGCCATGACTGTATTGGTGTGACTTGCAGTTCCTCTCAGTACGTCGAGGTATGTCCATGTCTTATGGTCAGATTTAGCCTCAGAATTTGTGTTGACCAAGAGGTGTGAAAGGAGGATTGATATATACCCTGTCTGAGCAGAAGTTTTATAGGTGACTGTGTTTGGATTCTTCATCTAGCTCTTCCCTGTGCCATGAGAACATCTTGTCTTTACAGACCTGGGAGCAGCTGCAGTAGTAGACTCACTCCTGGTGACTGACATGAGTGAGAAAAAAAAAAAAAAAAAACATTTACTCTTGCAAGGCAAGCCACTGAGATTTTGATCAATACAAGATGATCAATACAATGAATACACCCTATTTCTAGAGTGAACTCTGGAAATACAGTTAAATCCTGAACTGCCAATTTGACAGAATATTAGTTTTAGTCTTATTAGGCTGACTCTTAATAAACTACCTAGATCATGCCATTGAAGAGTTTCAGCTCATTTCATGTGATTTTACTGTGTGTAGACTCAAAAGAAACCTTTCAGGGAATTATAGTAGTATGGGCCCAACAGATAACTGAAGCTGTCATTCCAAGGCCCAAGGACTGCAATGGCTTAAGGAGCACCTGCTATAATATGGAACCTGATCTCAACCTATTTCTGAAGCAAGTTTCAAGTGCCTGTAAGTCTGGAGAGGGCTTTAGCATTAATCTATGGCTTTATGTAGCTGGTTCTATTGCTTTGTGTGTGTATTTAAATTCATAATAAAAAACACAGGTCCATGATGATTGACATTTGAAACCACTTTCCATCAAACTGAATATTCCCTGAATTACCTTTATTTCAGCATGACAAGGTATTGACCTTTTAAAAAATGTAAGTAATGTCCCACCTAATTTTAAAGTGGGGACTTTCTCCTAATTTATCTGTTCCTGAATAATAACATTTACTAACCTGGTTACTTCGCTAAATATAAGCATTGTGTCAGGCCTGGTCAATAAATATTATAGTACTTGTTTGTGAATAAGCAATTCATAGATGCTTAGGATTCAACTAGTCATAAATTTGTCAACAGACCTTTTCCCTATGTTTCCCTATGTTTCCGTATGTCTCTATGTTTTTAAGTCTTTGCAGCCTGATTTCTCAGAGGATTACATTAACTCTGAGTGCTTTGACGGTTTGTGAGTCCCTCCTTCCTCTGAGTAAGTGTCCTAATAATACTCTTGTCATTTATTCTAACAAACCGGGTGTGGTCATATTTTGGTGACAAAAATTTTGCTCGTGTGTGTTCCCTTGGTCCTTCTGCTCCTCTAATATAGCATTTCCTCCTTAGTATTTGAACTACAATGTTTTATAAATTAAGAGGAGTCTGAATTTTACCTCTACCACCTCCTTGGATCCTCCTTGCTGATCTCAGAGCTTTCAGCTCTCTAAAGGGAGTGGGAAGCCTAGCCTGAGCCAAGGAGCACTCATGGTCAGCCAGTTAGGACTGATGGACTACAGCTGGCAAAGGATCACAGCAGAACAAGCCACAGGTGACTGCATCCAGCTGATTGGGTCAGGTTGTCACAGGAAGCTCGGGATGGGGGAACCTCTGCGGCTGCTTTTGCTTGATGCTCACTGAGAGCTGGATCTTCCCTCCTCCCAAGAAAGACCAGCCTATCCTTGACCTTAACTTTGTCCAGTTGCTACAAAGAGGAAGTATTCTTTTAGTTGTGTTAATCATCAGTGCAAGGAGACAAAAAAATGTACACTAAAAGACCAACTCTTTCGAGCTTGTCCATATGAAAGAAAAAGATTTTGGTGACTATCCAAGAATGTGGGTCTTGAGTGAACTAGACAAGGAATATATTCTTGACAAAAGTTAGGTGCTGTTAGTTTTCTATCCAGGGGAACAAGTACAAAAATATATAACCAATTGTCAAATGGTTAAAACAAAAATGTTTTAGTGCTTAATTTGTAATTAAATAAAACTTGATTTTCTTTAAGGAGATGAAAGTGGTTAAAATGTTATTAAATGCTTATATACACATTACTAATGATACAATGACAGCCCCCACCTTTAAATTATGGTGGTTCTGTGATTCTCAATCTTTGTAATATTGGAGACCTTGCAAAGGCACACATTGCTGGGTCCCATTTCTGATTCAGTACTTCGAGGTGGGGCCTGAGAATCTGCATTTCTAACAGGTTTCACGATCTGCTGGTCTGAGGACCACACTTTGAGAACCACTGGGATAGGTAATTATCTCTGAAGATACGTAGATAATAGAGCTCTTCTTTAATCAGTATTAGTGGTTCCTAGTAGGCATTATCTGAAGTGGTGCTGCAAGTTTGCAGATGTTTGGCGATTAGAGTATTAAGGGTAAGGCCCAAATCACAGAGTTGAGGGACTTAGGGATGGTGGAAGGAGAAGAGCCTGGAGAGACATAAGAAGGAAATGGGAGTGAAAGTCAGATTGGGAGATTCAAGCTAGAGGGAGAAACCAAACCTGACATGGATCTCACTGCCATGTGAAGTGACTGCTTTATTGAGTTTGATTGCTGAGGTGGTGACAAGAGCTGTACCTAAAACAGATGGATAAGGCCCTGAAGGTTTTATTGTAGTCCCTTCTGTATTAAATAGCAGAAATGGACAAGTTCTTTGAACTTTCATAATGATACTCATTTTTCTTGACAGTGTATATTAATCACCAGATGGGAAACTCTTTCTTTTGGGCAAATAAGGTCATAAAGATAAGCTGTGACAATTAAACGACCACATTTCTTTTATTTTATCAATATGGTTGGAATCTAAGTTGAACATAAGATGTACACAGCTTTTCTTTCTTCAGAGTCCTAAGACATGGTTTTTGATATCTAAGTTCACATGGAAACATCAAGGATGCAACTTTTAAACCCGATTGTTACATTCCATTAGGTTGTAATTATTTAATATATTATCTTGACTTTAAAAATTAAAATTTTGCCATAATATAGGTGAACAGCATACGTTCATGAAATCATTGGGATTCTCCCATCCACCTATGGTCACTAGCAAAAGAACGCCCAAGTCTATTTTAAAAGCCTACCTTAAAAAATCATTTCAGTGGAATAGTACTAAATAGGAATTATGATTCCTCTTTCTATGAAATGTCAATCATTAGGAAAAATACTATTAAAATCCCCAAATACTTCCATGATAGCAATATTCAGGAAATACTATTTTATGGTAAACATTTTTAATAAACAGCAGCATAAAATAATCAGTGTTTAATATAATCTCTGGTGTGTGAAATACAAATGCATTTATCCTCAATATAAAATAGCCTTTTTGTCATTACAATTCCATGCTTGTCTATTTTAAATGCCCACAATAACAAATCAAACATTAAGTAATACAGTGATTAAATGCATGCAGTGAGAATAAGAAAAGATATGGTAGAGCAAGATATCTGAATATTGCCATTATATATTTGAAGAAAATCTATATCGAGTTAAAAACAAATAAACAAAGGAAACAAGGAAACAGACCAGATATAAAAATGCAGAGATATATTTTCACTTCTGTGATACAAACCATAAACATAGTTTTGTGCAAAAAAAGAAAAGATCTGAAAATAAGGTCATCTTACAAAAAACATTGTCAACAAAGAATAAGATATTTTTCAGTTTGTGAAAAGAATACTATTTTTAATACAAAAGGGACTGTGTTATGTAGTATCACAGTGCTATCATAAGACATTATTACAAGTGGTTTTGAAATTTAGTTGCTTACCTTAATGACTTCAGTAATTATAAAATGTTTAAAATAAATGTTATAGTTCTTTATAAAAAACTAACTTGAATTTATTTTTTAACCCTAGTAATGTTTTTTCCAGAGTAGGTATTTTACTGGCTCATGGAATGCTAATTTCCCTTTAAGGGACTCCTAGAAAAGCTCAGATTCACTGAAATTGTGTTTACTTAAAATAATAAATATTTTTGGAAAACAATTGATTGTCGTATGATATACAAAATTGTGGTTTGAATCTTCATCATTAAACAGTTGCATAGCAACAAAAGGATACAAATATTCTCCTCAACCTAAAGAAATGTGACTTCTGACCAGCTTATTTATACCACTAAAATATGTCATAATTTATCTCTGAATAAATCTGGATATAGCCAATTCTTTAAGTTCACAGTACCTGTAAGTCCATGTTTGTTGTCTGAAGATTCAGTGTTTGGGAAAACTGCATCATATTTTGGTAAACATTTCCTTGATTTCTCATCCTATTTTATTTTTAAAAATGGAAACATCAATGTGCTTCTAATTCTTTTACATTCTCCTCATCAAATATCATTTCCAGGAATTATTTTATATCCTGTAAGTCTCTTTCTAAGTCTCTTTAGGTATAAAATTTAAAAAAGAGAGACTTTGAGACATTGTTCTTAGAATAAAGGAATTATTTTTTAAGAAGAGAAAAATCAAACATAACATTCCTTTTTATACAGAACTTGAAACCCATACAAATTCTAAACTTGGCAAAAGATGGCTAGCAGGTAAATTGTATGAGATGTATATTTGACACCTCCCTCTAACTAAGGCAAAAATGATCATGTTGCTTCTATTTACTAGCTTAAAAAATTCAGTTCATGGTAATCTTTGAAGTGAGAACTCAGTACCTGTTTTTTTTTTAAATACTGTAATATTTTACAAAATAGAATTCATAGTCTTTGGATTCCAACTAACACTATGAATAAATTGACATAATTCTTGGTGCTAGAATAAAATCTGTGCACATATCCAGATCAGGAAAAAAAGTGAGAAAAACTTTAAATTAACTAGATATTAGTGTCATAGAGTTTCTTGCTTCCCTGGAGTCCACTGATGGTGAGCATCCATATGCCCTGGACAATCCATAGGCAGCAGGTTGTAAGCACTGATGTGCTGGTCTGTGGCCACACCTCTATTCTTCAATGTTACTGGTTCAGGGAAGCTCTTTTTAGGCCGTGACCATGGGAACCCTTGTTCCTCTCCCTTGGATGCTGATCTAGGCCTAGAGGCAATTTTCCTGACTGTGTTTCCTGTAGTGCCTCAATTCTAATGCATCAAAGTAAACTAGCACTATCAACCAACAATGAATTCCAGCATCCACATCTAGTCTTCTTATGGTCTGATGCCCTTTGTTGTTTCAAGGGCTTATGTAAACACACTGTGGGAAAAGAAAATGTAGAAAAAGGTCTTTGTGATCCACAGAGGAGATTCACAAAGAACCACTCTAGCCTTCTTAAAGAAGCCCCACTGTGTAGAAGGCTTCAGGGCACTTACATTTGTCTTATGGCTCGTTTCCATCTGGGATTTCAAATTTGGCTAAGATTTCCTCATTGATTCTGAACACCACTTCCATACAAAGATGCATAGAGTCTAAATCAAATCAATATAATTCCTGAACATCTGTCCTGAAGAAAAGACAGCAGGTAGACAAATGCTATGGTATATACATTTTGGGGAGAGACCAGTCACGGTGACTGAAGGTGAAATATACAAAGCACCATTTGACTTTCCTTTTTGGTTTGATGCTTAATCACAACGATCTTTTCCTCTTTGCTGGTTTGCAATATTCAGTTCTTGAAACCAGATGTACCAATCCCAATGCAATGGCATACACCCTGATGAGGCATTAATCCCAAGATGTGTTTTTTTCTGGTTGGTGTCTGCCCTGCTTGGTAAGACAAAGTTAAACTTCACAGAAGATACTCGTTGCAGTGTCTGCTAAATGAGAACCTTACTTTAATAAAAACATTTGAATATAAATCTTTTCTACGGCTTTCTAGTTTCTTGTGTACCACATTGATAAAAGTTGTATATTTTACAGTTCTGCAGAAATCATAGATTCGGTATGTCCATGAATATTGGAGTCTCCTAGCAAAGATGGTTGCTTTGAGTCTATTTTGTAGGATTTTTGAGATTTGTTGCCAAAAACAGCGATACCCATTCCACTAGGATGATTCGGAATTGACATGTGTGGTAGTAAAGGAATATTTGCTTCCTGATTGGATCCTGATGAGGGCAAGCTAGTCACATGACCAGTGCTAGTTGACCCACTGGCACTACTCGGAGACCGACTCTTGGGAGGCGGGCAGTGCTGAATCACTCTAGGAGGACCTGCTGGCTGATAGTGGGCAGCTGGAAATGCTGCATATCCAGGAGGTATTGGGTATCCATTGATGGGGATGAATCTCTGGTTCTGAGGTATTGGTGGGCCAATGAAACCAGCAATCTGGCCCTGTGGTGTAATACCCTGGCTCGGAAACATGTAATTGGGATATCTGGGGTTACTGAGATTACTCACGGGGCTGGCACTAAGGGAGGTTGTCTGCGTGGTGGCATTTCCTCCTGAAGGAGTAGTAGAGCTGGTATGACTTGAGAGACCCTCCCAGGACCGAAGCCGGACATGAATATCTTTAAACCTTGGTCTCCTAGAAGGAATCTCATTCCAGCACTCTGTCATGAGGCTGTACATTCTGGGGGGGCAGTCTTCAGAGCATGGTAACAGCTGTCGTTTTCTCACCATTTCGATCACTTCCTGGTTACTAAATCCATAATATGGCTGGAGTCCAAAACTGAAAATCTCCCATAAGACAACCCCAAAAGACCAGATATCTGAATCAGAAGAGAATTTGCCATACAAGATGGCCTCAGGGGGCATCCAGCGAATGGGCAACAGAGACTTACTCTGCACCCTGTAGTAATCAGCAGAGTATATTTCTCTGGAGAGCCCAAGGTCTGAAATCTTTATGTGAAGTTGCTCTCCGATTAAAATATTACGAGCTGCGAGATCCTTATGCACAAAGAAATGACTAGACAGGTATTCCATGCCAGCTGCAATCTGAATTGCAATGTGCAGAAAGTCTCCATGATCCAGGCTGGATTTTACAGTCCCATCTTCATCACTGCTACAGCCAACATCAGAATGTGGGGATCGCATGATGAGGAACTCATGGAGATCCCCCTGATTCATATACTCAAAAAGCATACACACAGGTTGTTCCTGAGTGACAGCCCCTAGAAGGCAGACAATATTGGGGTGGTGGAGTTCGGCCATCAGGGAGGCTTCCTGTTGAAATTCTGTCCATTGCTGGGGGTTGTTATAGTCTTTCAAGGTCTTTATAGCAACCAGCTGAGCATGGTCCATGCCTGGGAGATAGAGATGGCCCTTATAGATCTTTCCAAAGGCACATTCACCCAATTCTTCCATAAAACGTACAGCAGAAAGTGGCAGCTCCTTAGCCTTGCTCTGTATGAAAGAAAGGAAAAGTGTGGTTTAAAACATTTCTTAAGGCACCTTCTTGGCATCTGGAAGGAGGTGTGTGAGCCATAGAAAGTTCTATAAATCAGATTAAATAAAATATTATAGGTCTATAAGTCTTTAAAATTGTTGGCTGCAACTCAAAGGTGCCAAAGGCGACTTTCTGTCCACCACTCCCCTATCTCCCCATCTACACCTCCTGCTCCAACCATGGTTTCTTGCTGTTGTCTAGAGTCTCGCTACTCAAAGTATGGTCTTGGGATCAGCAACATGAGCATCACTCAAATCTTACTACAAATGAGGCTTTTTAGGCTCACCTCAGACTTACTGAATCAGAATGAGCATTTAACAGAGCCCGGGTGATCTGTGTGAACATTACAGTGTGAAAGCACTGCTGCAGATGATACAGCCTTAATTCTTAGCCTGACGCTTAGAGTGTTTGTGAGTTGGTCCTAACCTGCCTTGCTACTCTTCTGTGTGATAGCATTACTTTATTTAAATAGGTCTTCTCATTGTCCACCCTGAGACACCATGCACATTCTTGCCCAATACCTCTGTTCCTGGAACACTCTCGTATTCTTAGGATATTGATTGTGTGAAAAGCCAGAGAAAACAAAACAACACTGTCCTCCTGTGATGCTCACAGTAGAAATGGGGAGATTTGGAATGTGCATTTCTTTGCTTATCAGATACTTGCTTCCTCTGAAACTCTCCCTGACCACTATGGTCTTTGCCTCCTCTGGAGTCCTTTTGGCTTTATAGTCTGAATGCCACTACAAGTGAGAGGCAGTGTAGTGGCTTGTTGTACGCATGACCTTTACAGCCAGTCTGATTTCGAATCCTGCCTTCTCCATTTACCAGCTGTGTGACCCTGTGTATAATATTTAACCACTTTGTGGCTCGATTCCTTCATCTAGAACATGGGACAATAATCCTTGATATAATCATACTTGTAGGATTCTGGTGAACTTTGAATAGGCTAACATTTATAAAGTACTCAGCATGATGGCTGGCATATGGTAAGTGTTATTTAACTTTTAGCTATTGTTTCTTTGCTGCTGTTGTTCTTTTTATGAATATAGTTTGTCCTCTCAATCAGATTTCCATTTCTTGCATTGTCCTTCATAGCAATTGATATTCCTATAGCTTTGCAACTGGGTTGTTTACTAATTGACTTTAAAACGGACAGGGAAAGCATCTAGCTTACAATGAAAATAAGTATTAAATTGTGACATTTGATCTTGGTGGTAAATGTCTATAGTGTCATGTGTTTTTCCTATTTTTTGAAATTCACCTCAAATCTAGCCTGACGTTTACTCTAATTTGTTAGGGGAAAAGATATAGAAGTAATGCATTTGTACATCAACTGATTTTTTAAATAATCCTGTACTCCAAGTTCTTATTTTTTAGAAAAAGAATACTTCTCTGAGGATCCCAATTGAAGCTGACAATTCTGCAGTTCCATATGGGATGTAGAGCTCTCTGTACAGAGTTTAAAACAGTTTAGAAAATTAAGCGAAAAACTTCTCTAATCTGAATTCCGCTAACTTAGAATTCATGATGATTAGTTCTGTCCTAGGCTGACATTTTCCAGAGCAAAATGCCCACTAACCTAATTATAAGGGTAAATGAAGGCAGCAAAATACCCACTTAAAAGGACAAAATGGAATTGAGGATTTTGAAATATTAATTCTTCTAAGTAAATAACATTTCTTATAAATAGGTCTCATTTACTCATGAAAGCAGAGGTCATGGGGTTTGTATTTGGAAATGTCTTATAGGAAAGTTACTTCTGCTGAATGCAATGGCTATGCACTGCTTTAAACAATCAGTAAATTAAAGGTTATTGATCTATCGGTTCATTATAGTATTGTTTGTAACAGCAAAAGAGTAGGAACAACTTAAATGTTTACCTAAAGGAGACATTAAACTAATTATGATAGAGCTAGTAAATAAAATATTATACAGTTGTAAGAACAAATGAAGACTCTTTGTATGTACTGTTATGGAAAGATCTCCAAAATCCTATTGTTAAGTTATAAATATAAAGCAAAAGAAATGTTACTCCTGTATGCTGCTTTTGTGTGAAAGAGGAGGAGAAAAGAATAAAAATATATTCATATTTCTTTATATGCATAAAGAAACTCTGAAAGGATGCTCAGGAAACAGCAGTAGCCACTGAGAGGGTACAAAGGGGAGAACTAGGAGTAGGAGACAGAGATAGATTTTTTGATTTATGCTTTTTAAAAATTTTGAACCAGGCCAATATATTGCCAATTCAAAAAGTTTACTAATTTAAAAACATAAAATCAAAAATCTAAGAATTAATCTACTGTATGATCCAGCAATCTCTCTACTGAATATTTACTCCAAAGACTTGAAAACCCATATCCGAAAAGATATTTGCACACCGATGTTCATAGCAGTATTATTCACAGTGGCCAGGACATGGAAGCAACTGAAGTGTCCTATGATAGATGACTGCATAAAGAAGATGTGGTACATATATACAATGGAATATTACTCAGTCATAAGAAGAGATGAAATACTGCCATTTGCGACAACATGGATGGAACTTGAGATAATCAAGCTAAGCGAAATAAGCCAGATAGAAAAAGTTGAAAATCACATGATATCATTTATATGTGGGATATAAACCTAAAAGCAACAAACAGGACAAACACAGAGTCTCATGGACATGGACAATAGACAAGTGGTTACCAGAGGGTAGGAGGGGAAGAGTGAAGAGGGAGGAGAGAGAGAGGAGGGGTTTAGATGAGGTAAAAGAGATTAAATATGTAGAGACAGAAAGAAATCTAATTATGAGAGGGAAACATACAATGCAATATATATATGCCTTACTATTGAATTGTACACCTGAAACTTACAGGATTTCATTAACTATTGTCACCTAAATAAACAAACAAACAAATAAATAAATAAATAAACACTAAAATCATAAAACCAATCTTTCCATCTCAATGAATATGGAAATTTCTTCTGCAATCTCAGATCTACTATTTTCCATGTTGTTTGTAAAGTCTGAATGCCTATGGGTGTTATGAAGTTCCTTTGGGAGAACAGCATGTGGGCAATGGGAAAGTAACCTTTTTTCTTCCACAGAGCTCAAATGATTTTGCTTTTGTGGCAAGAGTAAGCCAACGTGACTTTTTCCTACATGACAATAAGATTGAGATTTCCATCAAAGCTTTTCCTAATGATGCAAATGAATCCAGTTTATGTGAAGGCCCCTTGAATGGCATGGAAGGTATTACTTACTTTTTCATCTAAACAGGATCCCCTTGGCTTTTGTCCACAGAAATGGGCAACGGACTGAGTAATAAACTTCTTTTGAGGGAAAACGGGAACTAGGAACTAAACCCAAGGAATATTAGACCAATATAACGAGGCATTAGAACACTCCTCTTCCTTTCTCCCACCCCTCCCGAAACTGACCCGTAGGGTAGTGTTGTGTCATCAAACCATGTGACTTTGGACTCATACTAATCTGAATTTGCATATTGGACCTGTTACTTTCTATTAATAGTTAATATTTATATATCACATACTTCATGTCAAACTCTGTTTTAAGCACTTAACAAGTATTAACTCATTTAATATAACAATTCTGTGGGGTAGGTCCTATATAATAGCTGACTGACCTTCAGTGAGTTTCTTAACTTTTCTATCTTCTATTTCCATATCTATGAAATAATATAATATCTAGCTTCCATAGGTACAGTAGGGATTAGATGCACCAATGTATGAAAACAATTTCTACCTACTAACTGCTCTTTAAATCAATCTTATTTTCCTTATTAGGGAAGTAATGTAGAAAGTGGAGTGGAATGCAAATGATTTAGATCCATTTATTACTTTAAGTTGTTCTAGACAATCTTCTATAATTCCCTTTATGTTTTTAAAAAGATATTTAAGTTTCTTTCTGTTAATCTTTCTCTGTTCTCCTGTAGTTAATTTAAAAAAAAAACAACAAAAAGAACTTTAAATAATGACAGACACTTTATTTTGGAGGCTGAGAATGTGAGTGGCCTCTGGCTTGCTCTTCTAGGATTCTGGGAGATATGGATGGAGGTGAAGAGATAAGAACCCATGTGAAAGAGCGGATGGTGGTAGATGAGAAAAGGAAGCAAGCAGGCCAAACTTTTTGGGACTGGAAGAGAATAGGGGGTGGACAGGACCTTGGCACCAGCCTGACACAAGGTCCCTGGGGCTTCACGGCTAGGGAGGCTGGCTGCATTCCCCTACACTGAGGTAAGCAAATTTGTTCTCTCATATTCGCCTTTGCAAAAAGAACTACTCTTGCCATTTTATGGATGGAGAAAGAGACTTAAAAAGGTTTGAGGAATTTGCAGGAGCCAAAAGTGCTGCTCTTGCGTGTGCAAAGCCTTCTACTTTGGGCCACACCATTCTGTTTGAAACCAGAGAAGCCGGCTGGTTGGTAATTCCAGTTTGACACAGAATGTCTCTGAAGGCTCAGCCTGGGGCCTGACACCTTGCAGGGCTGCGAGGTCAGCCTTCAGTGTGTGGTCACTTGGTGGAATTATAAATGATCCTTCTCCCTGTTCAGACACACGAAAGAGTATATTTTGACCCCAACTGCATCACGTTGTATCTCCCAAATACCTGGTAGGCCATATCACATAGAGTCCCAATTCTTCTCTAGCCTATAGAAGGAAGAAGGAATAGTTCACCGGACTCAGTCATAACCAAATTTGGGGATTTGCTTTGGAAAGAAGCATGAAAAGCAACTAAAATGGCAGATTTCACAAAATCCTTCAAACACCTGTGCAGCAGCCAGCATAGAAGTACCCAGAAAAAACTGCTTGGAGCTTGGTTTCAGGGGAACAATTTACACAGTGATTTGCATTTTTAAAATACTCAAGTTACTTGGTACAAATGAGTCTTAACTATAGACTCATTTTCAAATTTTACATAAATCCTGAACTAGTTAAAAAATCATAAAAACCTTTAAAGAAGCAGTCAGTAGACTGTATGGTGACGGCAGGAAATTAGCTGTATTGTTGAGGAACAGATGGTTTACATTATACAAACCCTTTAGGCTAAACTTGTTTAGGTCTGGCATATTGTAAATTATATTTTAGTAATGAAAGTGAAATGACCTCTGCTTGACCTCAAGTGGGGTTTGTCTGTTTGAACCAATGTAGTGGAAAACTATGAAAGAAAATGAAGTCATAAAGTTTTGGCAGTTCAATTTTGGCTCATTTCAAGTTAAGGGGTTATAAATCTGTTTAGTTTTTGTTTGACAAGTATTTGTCATACAGGGATGTACAAAATGTAAAGAAGTGTAAAATACACATGAGGCACAGTGCCAAAGTAAACCCAGTACAAAGGAAAACTGGAACGAATAGGGTCCTGGGCTCCTATCTCTTTATCACCCCCTCCATTAGTTGAATGACAAGATGGGCTCGGTTTATTATATGCTGTAAGGCAATTAAGTACCTTAAAACTGAAACAGGCTTTCAGTTTTAAATGTTAACGTTTTTACTTCTCAAAGTAAACACACATCTGCCTCAGTGAGGTTTTAAAAATTATATAATTTGTGGTGGGGGAGAAAAATCAAAGTTGATGTAGAAGTTGATACATTATCCTAAAATTTGATTGTGCTTCTTCTTTTAGAAATTCTGAAGAGCGACTAACTGTAGGGAGAACAGTTTAGATATGAGTCATTTAGATGTGAGTCAGATGTGAGTATTGTAGTGCTGTCTAAACTGCTGATAATGAGGCTAGGCTGATGTCGGTGGCTCCTTTCACTTAAGTGATGAGTACTAAGTGGGGACATGTGACCCTTTTAGATGTGTTACCTTTAGACAGGAAAGCAATGAACCACGGGTAGGGTTTTTAAAAATTCTAATTATGTAGGTAGCAGGTAGATAAGGAGGACAGACTCAGTGACTTTATCTCTTTCCACCTTTGGGAAGTTACACTTTAGGTGATAATACTTTGAAATGACATTTCTGGGTGAAACCACTTACTACTAACTTTCTATTCCCTGCTCACTTTACATAAGTAATTAACATAGAAAATGAGGGTGAAGATTTTATGATGGCCATGCACATATGTATGAAGCATGGATCCCCTCTGTGACTTCTGGTCTCTAACCTGAACAGGGTATGAATTCTCTACTTTTGAGTCCAACTTGAAGTAGATACATAGATAAAAAGCAGAACTACATGAGGTGGAGGCAACCAGAGCCCAAGGCAGTTCTCTGGAACAGGAAGGTGGCTCCAACAGCAGGTGCTGAAAAAGAACTGAAGTTCATATTCACACAACTGACCCAAACCTCCCCCTGGAGTCCCTGAAGCCCCTGTGCTGGTTGCTTTCCCATGCCTTTTTACAAATCTCTTTTGCTTTACATTTGCCAACTCTAGCTGGACACAAGCATCAGGAGGAGAAGAGCAGGTTCCACACATATGCAGCCAATTGTGTGGGATGTTTTAATAGCTGGATATATTTTAATACCACATAAACTATATACCAAAGAGTATATACACAGAATAGTATATGAGAAGCCATGCAAGAACCATGGAAAGAGAGGACACAGTTCCTATTCTAGGTGTTTGTCCTCTGAGCTTAATAATAGATAGCGTGTATTGAATACTTGTCATGTGCCAAACACTGAGATCATAAAAATGGCTAAGATTTTTTGGGAGTGTTTATGTGTTAGGCTATGAGTATTTGATGCATATTAACTCCTTTCATCCTCACAATAACCCTATTAAATTGGTGTCTATTACTAGTATCCCCATTGTATAGATGGAGAACCTGAGGATCAGAGCAGTTAAGTGATTCCACAGTTAGTGGGTTGTAAATTCAGATTCCAGGTCTCTTCTGAGTGACTATACTGCACTCTCTTGTCTTCTAAGAGTTTAATGCATGAATTCATTTAATCCTCATCACAATCCTGTGAGAGCCTCATACTATGATTTCTCCATTGTATGGATCAAGAAATCAATGCATTTGATGCATGCGAACTACTTTAACTTGCCTAAAAAGCACAACTATTAAGTAGTGATGCCAAGATTCAAGTCCAGCTATGTTTGACTCCAAAGCTGAAGTATTTTTCTGGAAAGAAGTGGCAGTTTTCATTCAGTCCTCAAAGGGCTCCACAATTTTAAAAGTGTGAGGCCCACTGGTGGAATGTCAAGGTGTAATTGCTCTCTAGTCCCTGAGATCTAGACCTCACTCTGGTTGATCCTCTGTTGTCCCCATTAGTTGACTGGGATAAATGAACAAAATCTTGAACAGCAGCCTTTGCCTGAGCTGGACACAAGAGCCCTAGAGAGTACATGAAATAAAGAGTTTTTAGTATCTAGGCTTGGCTGTTGACAGGAATCTGCTTGACTCCAAAGCCTATTTCCCTTTCTTGTGCATTTTACTGGCTCTTAGGTAAACAGTGTTAGAATGGTGAAACAACGGACTCCACTCGTAAATGGAAATTATTACATTTTAAAAGCTTAAAGGCCACAACCATTTTGTTTTAGGAGGTTATGGACGTTTTCAAAGACTGCAGCCGAACTAAGTACCTTTTGGCTCATGCAAGCAAATTCTAGAGAAAGTTTCAACCAACAGTTTGCCCCATTTGCCCAGAGTTCAGCGGCACTTCTCTGGAAGTGATTTAACATCAGAAACACTTCTTTTCTCTGTAACGTAAATTTCTGATAGTTGGTATGAATGTTTGGTGGTGACCAGGGCTGATTCTGTGGTGGAGTTACTTTATAATGTCAGTGGGAGAGGCTCTGCTTTGCCTGGAAATAGGCAGAACAGATGCCAGTAATTTTAATGTCAGCTTGAGCCACCATGCGCTTGTCACGCGGGCCTGTGTGTTTCAGTCAGCCTGGAAATCACGGCAGGAGAATGAAATGAGGAAGCACTTGCGCTCTGGACCTGGGTGGACCTGGGTTTCAGTTTTGGCTCTGCCATTTCCTAGGTATGTGACTTTGGGGAAACCCTTAATTTCAAGCCTCACTTTTATCACCCCCCAAATCAGGCTCAAATCAGTACCTACTTCATGGGGTTATTATAAAGATTCTGTTGAGATAATGCATGTGAAGTACTTTAGCTTATTCAAAAGACCCATTTATAATATATCCATTTATAATGTTCATTCTCCCTCGAAGTAAAGTATCTACAGACATAGGTTTAAGCTGAGGCTTTGTACTGGACAGCCTCCCAGACCTTACTATCAACTATCTCCACCCTGATAGATTTTGTCCAGGGTATGAACAGGGTGTGAGGCAGTGAATTTATGCCAACTAGATGGCCACAAGGAGTACCAGAGCTGTCCAGAAAGCTACCTTTATCATCTTTGCTGTGATTCCCTTGCCTCTGTCCTCATCCCAGTTGAGGTTGTGGGCTGCCAGATCCTACAGATTCCCCTTCAACCCACATTATCCTGTGCACAGCACTTGGTAGTTGATTAAAAGGTTTGTGGTTATTCATGTCATCTCGAATATAATGATAATATTTGTTATAACAAAAATAACAATAACTTCTAGCTGCTGAGTACCTGTGAGGTACCAGATATACTATATCAAAGTGCTAAAAATATCAGATTGGTGGTTGCCAGAGGCAAGGGATGGGGTGGGGAGTGGGTGAAATGGGTGATGGGAGCCAAAATCTACAAACTTCCACTTATAAAATAAAGAAGTCTAGGGGGTGTAATGTATAGCATGGTGACTATAATTAGTAATAATGTATTGCATATTTGAAAGTTGCTAAGAGAATAAATGTTAAAAGTTGTTATCACAAGGAAATAAAATTCTGTAACTATGGGTGGTGATGGATGTTAACTAGACTTACTGTGGTGGTCATGTCACAATATAAATAAATATTGAAACATTATGTTGTACATCTCAAACTAATATAATTTTATATGTCAATTATATCTCAATCGAAAACTTTAAAACTATATCTTTTAAGTACTATTTTCATCCTTGTTTTATAGGTGAGAAAATAGAAGTTCAGAGAGCTTGTTTAAGACCTCACGGCCAGTTAACAATGAAGCTGGTATTTGTGACATATCTCTCTGCATTTACATCTTGCTCTTTGAAGGATTTCATACTACCTCTCAGAAAGAGACTAAGAAGAAATATGGCTGGAAAAAGGCAAGTTTGGCCCAGAGAGGATGGACTCTTGGGTGCTAGGAAAAATAATTTTATAATTTGAGATTGGTCCTTCCAGATGAGGGAATCATTATATTAAGTGGGAACTAAAGTGATGCCAGAGGATGAAATCAGCATAAGAAAGAGGAAAAGAGGACTGGCAAACATTAAAGAATGCTCTCATTTAGGGAATTAAAGGAAGAAGAGCTAGGGAAAGCACAGGGAGGAGATAAGAGGAAAGCCAAGAGAAAAAGTATTTCAAGATGGTGGGTAAGAATATCAAATGCTCCAGAGAAACTGAAGAGGATGAAGACTTGGAAAAGATCATTGGATTAAATTACATCACTGGTGATTCCAGGGAGGTCCACGTCAATAGAATGATAAGCTCAGAAGCCTGGGGAGACAATGGCTTTAAGTAGTGAGTGGAAAAGTTATTAAGGACATTTTAGTACCAAGTGTGGTGACACTAGGTAAGGGTTTCAAAAGTGTAGCCGTTTTAGATGGAAGAATATTGCTGGCAAAAGGGACAGGCCCAGAGAATATTATCAAGTGGACATACATTTAGCAGTGACTTTGGCTGGAAAGGAAAAGGAGAGGTGAATTACCTGGAAGTAAAGAAACAGAGAAGATGGCAAGAGATGAGGGTAAGATGAGAAATAAAATATATACACCAATTTTAGAAATTGTGCAAATCTTGCTTTCCCTCAAATATTCCTTTTATCAGCCAGGAGCTGCAGGGGTTTGACCCACAGGCCTATGCAGGCTTTGGCTGTAGCCGTCCCCACCCCTGCCCTACCTCCCACTCATCCTTGCCCCTCATTCTTAAACTCCTCCATTCCTTAACCTCTCTGCTTGCCTAAATCCCACGTAGGCGAGTCACACACAGAGGACAGAACAGGGCCCACCCTGTGCTTGAAGAAGCCCTGTCCTGATTCTAATTCTTGGAGGAACATGTGGCACAGCTTTTCTCCCTTACTTACACCATTAAAGACTGCTCTGTTTTTCAGACATGTGACAGTTGGAAGGTTGTGGAGAGAGAAAAGAATCAGGGAGAAGGGATGTTACGGTTTGGTTTTCAGATTTCTCAGAGAAGGTTCATTTTCGATAGCACTTTTAAAAAGCACCCACTCAGATTGTAAAATTTGTAATGGAATAGAAAAACCTTACATGGTTCATGCATCGCTGGAGTATTCATCAGAGGATTTTAAAGATGGATAAAATAGATTAGTTAATCCAATGGAATGAGCTGAAATCTCTTGCTGAACAAAATAAAAGGACAATAAACAGTACTTTACATGACCACAGCCTGCTTCTTTCTCTGAACAGCTGAAATGATTGAGACTCAGAGAGGCTAATGGGCTTCTCCTGGCTACAGGGCAGCTAGAGCTGAAGTTAGGGGAGGCACCTCTGCTTCCTGACTGAGGCTGAGTGAAGATGAGTCTCTGGTCCCCTGTCTTTCTTCTCCTATAGATCAGAAGGAAATGAGAGCCTCATCAAAAGTCTTAACTTCCAACTGCACGGTCCACCTTGCTGGGGACTCACGCCAGCTTCTGTTAGCCAGCCTGTTGGCAGTGGCCTGGTGTCCCTTCTGAAGAGTCTGGATTTCTAATCTCTCAGAGGAGTGTCTTCCAAAGCCAAACACTCAGGGGAATTTTAGTAGCTCAGCAAGTGGAGAGAGATGGAAACAGATAGTTTAAACCCTGAGGGGCACGTTCATTTGGATCAATAAGAATCCTGGAATCTGTGACTTTCGAATTGGCCAAGAAGAAATAAGAATAAGGCCAGGGCAGACCAGCTTCCATCCTTCACTCCTTTCTCATCCCAGCCAACAAATATCCTCTTGATTTCACTCCTATAGGGTGTTTGTTTTCAGGATTTTTTTCTCCTTCATTCCTATGTGTGTCCCTTTCTTTTAGATTTTATAGGTACATGTATATATTTATGTGTCAGTGACCTTTCAGAGCAGTTTTAGAGATTGACTGTTTATATTTAGAAATTTTCTTTAAGGTCTACAAAGTCCTTTGTGCTTTTTCCAGGAAAGGCACTCAGTAAGAACCAAAACAAACAACTGAATAACTCAAATGCAGAGCCAAATCTCTTAGGAGAGTAAGAAAAAAAAATTTGCATTTGTTTTTGTTGTTTCCTTTCTCCCCTCAACCCATTCAAATCTGCTCAAGACATTCCTGCTTCCAGTCTGGTTCAGAATTGCTTGTGGGCTGATTAAGGCTAAATTCTAAGCCCTGTGTTGGAAAAAAATCGTGACAGTGGGAGATGTTGCAAGGCACACTTCAGAAATGATCCAGAAATGATGAAAACAATGTTTATTTCATCAAGCCTTTGGGAAAATTTATCCCAGTATACTTTACATGTGTCTCTATGTCCATGGAGGATGGCAGACTATTTTTGCTCTGGCCAAATTTCACATGTCCCTGGCAGGACCAAGGCTCTGTCACTGAGGCTTGTAACTGTTATATAGGACTCTGAAGAATTTGTCACAAACCAGGTGATGCCTGTGGTTAGTGTTCAGCTCAAACTGACCAAATGGGAACATATTTAGTTATTTACCTGGCCTCTGACTCCCCCTTCCTAGCGTGATTTGTTCTATGAAAAAGTTATCATGGGGTCAGGCAAGTGCAAGGGCTTTATCTAGAGTTAAAAAGTCCTATATTCATAGTTTATCTCTTCCAATCACTAGCTCTTTGACCTTGGGCAAGTTACTTAATCAGTTTGAGGCTTAGTTGCTCTGGTTGTACAGGAGTCAAAATAATACCTACCTTGGACAAAAGGTGTGAAGATGAAGTGAAATAGTAAATGTAAAGGCTCCCGGTATAGTTCTTGACAATTTGTATCAACTGACCTACATTAGCTTTCTTTATTTAAATATGCCACAAAACCTTGTGAGATCTTTATTTGAAAAACTGCATCAATCTAAAACACTGCCTGTTGGTAGTCATGTGTTGCAAAACAGACCTCTACTAAAAATGATATTGAGTTGAAGACCGAGGCAGAATCACAAAATCAATAATTTTCCCAAAAGGAAATGACTCTTCTGGTTCCTGACACAACAATGTGGAGCCCACCAATCCAGGTCAGTGGCTGCTACACAGTGACTGCTGTAACCAGGCTGATCTGGGTCTCTCCTCTACCCAGAGTTCTGCTGTTTCTAAGGCTTCTTAACCTTTAATAACAGAAATGACAGGGAAAGAATCTCAAAGAACAAAGACTATTTTACTCAGAGTTGAAAGTCATGGAATATGTAAAAGGTCAATTAAGTGTTACTTCATGAACATGCAATAATATTAACTCCTCTATTTTTTCTTACTACCTTTGTAAGGATTAAGTATAATGTTATGTAACATGTATGATGTGTGTAAGTCAGGTAGCTGGCAGCGAGGGTGTCATAAGGGTTAAACCTCTACCTCCACCTGTCCCCAAAGCCACTTAGTAAACTCTAGTTTTCAGGACCTGTGGGATTTTTTATGGTAAAAGTTCACACCTAAGAGAACAGTGGTTTTGCTTGGGATGGAATACTTAAAATAAATTTTTAGCATTTAAGAACACCAAAAACTTTACAACAAATATGACTTTATAATTAAGACATTTCAAATTTCAAAAAAAAAAAAAATTCAACTGCAAAGCAAAATAAAATCAAATGGGTGTTATGTGTTAGTTCCAATTATGCTACTCTACTTATTGGGTAAAAGAATTAGTTAATGTGAGTGTGAAAATGGTCTTTTCCTAAAATTTTGTTAAAAGTGATACATCTTCTCTTTTGAATGTCCAAAGTATAACATGGTCACTAACCCACAGAGAAGATAAATATTTATTGAATGAATGAATGAATGTTCCTTTGGAGTTGGAATAAGAAGAAAAGACAGGCTTTTGGATTCAGACTCCTAAATTACTTAAATGAAATCTCTTTGCCGAGAGGCCTGGGATTGAGGCACTGGTTTTCCAGAGAGAAAGCCTCTGTTGCATTTCAGGATGGGATGCATGTGTTCCATTTAACATAAGGGCCAGTGACCCTGGGTTCCTTGCCAGGACCTCGAGCAACCCAAATGTTGAAAGATGTGGAGGAAAAACTAAAAGGAAGTGGGGTGATTTAGCACAGACAGGAGAAGGCTAAGGTGGGCTATTATAAAACAGCATTTAAAGATTTTGGGAAGGACAACATTTCTCTTAAAATATATTTAAACTAAAGAAAAAGGAACTTAGATTAAGCACTAAAAAGAACTTTTTTTTGTAGTAAAAAACACATAAAATAAAATTTGCCATTTTTAAGTATATAGTACATTAATGATAAGTACATGCACATTGTTGTACAGTAAAAAGAGGGGTTTTTTTTGGTAGTGAATAATGTTAGGTCTGTCTTTGTCTCTGTCTCTGCCTTTCTCTCTCTATTTCTTTCAGTCTGATTGGAAGAATATGAAATTTCCTTCTTGGAAATTTTGAAAAACAGCTCACATTCTAAGTCTTGAGGGGATGGTAGACATGATTGCCTAAGGGTTCCTTCTAGGCCAAACTCTGTGGTAAGGCAGTGCCATGGCTGACCCAACCCTGAAGTGACACACTATTGAAAGTATGCTTGAGCTGTCTTGGACAAAGCAAGAGACACATAGTTCTCTGAAAACATACTTTACCGCTTATGAAACTGGTTCTGTATCATTTGATTTCTAAGCTGAGGAGAGTAATAAGTTTCCTTTAACCTAAAGCCTAGAGAATAAATGCAGCTCTGCTAATTTTACCTTGGGTTTATACGCATTCAGCATTGACATCTCTACATTTTGGCCTCTGACGTGTTTCGGTTGCCTCTGGACAGGCGGTGACGATGACTTCTGGTTATTGCGGCAAACGCAAATGAAGAAAAAGAGTAAAGCAATGGCCAGAGGAATAGCAACACTCGGCACCAGTATGTACAGGATTTCCATTTTATTCTTCTCCTTGGAATCCTTTGAATCTGAGTGCAGAAATAAAAAAAAAAAAAAAAAGAACGAAAGTTATACTAGTTTAAATAACGTGTATAATATTACATTGCGTAGTATTAAATGACCTCCTCTTCTTTTATACACACCAATTCACTGTGAGGAAAAAAAGAACTATTGCTTATTACAATGTGTTTCTATCAAACCTTCAACATAATTTGTTGAAGTTTAAAAGTCTAAAGTTCAAATGTTTAAAAATTGCAGAAGGAGATTATAAAGGCTTCGCCTGTGTGTGGGTCACCTCTGACGTTGCCTCTTTAGCGGCAGACCTGCATTTCTCTAACACCTTAAAAGTTAAACGCCACGTGAATGAACTGTATACATCCAAAAGCGGTAATGTACCACAGGGCTCTTCTTCCGTTGGCCGCCGGCCCAGATCAACCACCACAACACGGTGTTCCAGAAATCTTGCCTTTGTCTTGGCTTGTTTGGATGTATAGCGCAAGCCCTGGATCTTCCAGAATCAGCATCGCTAAAGAATCCTGGCTCCAGTGTCCACAAACCCACTGGCCTGAGAATACGGGGACCTAATGTCAGGGCCAGCTCAGTCTCTGCTGTCCTGTGTGACCTTGAACAAATCATTCACATCTCTGGGCCTCTCTTTTTCTCATCCACAAAAGTCAGGTATCTGTTTTGAATGGTGTCTGTAATTCTCACCAGCACAGCATCACTGTATAACTTGATACTTTTTTGAAACCCAAGAATTCTTCTTAAATGGTTTCATATGAACCTAATAATTATGAGTGCTAACACTCTGAAGTATATTTTTTGAAATCTTATACATCCGCTATACCTAACATTGCTTGGAAAAGAATATAATACATATAGAAGGACATGAGGTATACTTTTTATTGGTTTGAGTCTGAACTTTGAAACTAAACACTTTGGGCATGTATTATCATTAATGAATTATTTGACTGGTAAAATGAACAAGAATTATGGGACGGTACTTAGAGGGGTTACATAATGCATACCCTGATCACCAATAACCCCATCAGCTATCTTGCTTTAAGAAAATCCAAAGTTTGAAATTTCAGATTGACACAAAATTCAGAAACAGCTGTTTACTTAACATAAGAATTAACCATGCATCTCTTCACTTATCCTCCCACTTGTTCTATAAGTCAATGAACAAAAGCTACTACAGCCAAGCACTTGGTACTATGAATGTAAAATTAAATATGGTACTAGGTACTCGGAATGTAAAATTAAATATGGCAAGTCCTTTACCCTTAAGGAACTCATAGTCTGCTAAGGAAAACAGAAAATGGATTTGGTTATGAGGATAAATGAAATGAAATGCTGTAGGGGAAGTAAAATAGAGTGGTGAAGAGATCCAAAGTGTCCCTTTAAATAGTGAGCTTCCCTAGTACATGTAAATGGGAATACACTACAGTTTTTAGTTGCATACACCTTCTCTGGGAACCTATTGTTCAGTGAGATGGCGCAGTAATGAATTATGTTGTCTTCTCCCCACATAAACAGACTCAACACGAGAAGTTAGGAAAGGTACCCAGACCTGGGTGTTGGGACTGCGCTCTGTGGGTTAACTCTCAGAGGGACTTGGGGATAGGTGAAATCTGCTTACTGAGTACAATAAAAATAAGCTTTAATATTTATTTTCTTCTACTGGCACAAAATCTTAGCTATTAATGATATAGGCCAGGCACTGTTCCAAGCATTTTTTATTAACTCATTCATTTTATCCTCATAACCAACTCCATGAACTAGTTGCCATCCCTATCTCCATTTTTATAGGTAAGGAAGTGGAAAGACAGAGTGGTTAAGTAACTTACCCAAGGACATGTGTCTAGTAGTTCAAAAGCTGGGACTCCTGCCCTGCTGGTCTTGCTTCACACCTTCTGCTTAGCTATTACACTGCTCTGCCAGTAATTTGAGAATGACTGTTGTTTTGCACCTATTTTCTCATGGTACTATTTCTCTTGTTTCATGAAAGTAGGAAGGATAAGGGAGATATAAAATGTGGGAAATAACATTAAAGCTTTGCCAGATATGCTGCTTTCAAACTCCCTACTTTATATACTGTGGCAGGTAAACATATAAGCCAGGCTTCTCTGGGAGGCCATTCTAATCATTCTAGTCATTAAGAACTAGGTCTCAGGTTCTTCAGTAACAATTCTGTCTGCATGTCTATGGATGGGTAGATACCAGGAAATCACATGGAAGAGTATCTATCGTCTATATTTGTTTGTCTGTCTGTCTGTCCATCTGCCCGTCCATCCGTCCATCTACCCACGCATCCATCCATCCATCCATCCATCCACCCACCCATCCATTTTAGAGACAATGTAGCAGAATAAAGGAAGTGACATTTTGGAGCCAGAAACCTCTGAAGACTGCCTTTGTCATTATCTGTGTAACCTTCAGTCAGCATTTCGCCTCTCTAAGCAAAGTCATCTGTAAAGTGGAAATAGTAATACCTATTTCATAGAATCGCTGTAAACAATAAATGAAGTAACATGGAAAGTATCTATTCTAGTACCTGTTACAACTCAGTCACTCAAAGTTTACCCCTTTCTCTTAGAGTAGGAATGGATTCAGGGATAAAAGTTTTGGGCTGGAAATTCTAAATAACCTTAAGTAAGAACAACCTCTCTGACTTCCATTTCCTCATTTATTCAAGGGGAATAATATTCATGAGCAATAATATTCATGAAGGAACCTTGCAAAATTGAAAACTGCCACACAGTTGCTGGATGCTATGATTATTATTAATATTATAAAAAACTTTCAAATTTCTCAGTACTGAAGGCAGGTAAATCCCTCTTGTTATTCTTGGACTTCCAGTGAAATCTTTATGAAGGTAACGATTACAAAAGGAATGAAGCTATTTTAGTACTAATGTTTAACGCTAGTCATTTTTCTGGCCCAGATTTTTAGCAACAAGAGAAAATAGGGCTCTCACCTGTCTAGCAAACAAAGGAGCCTATTCTGTACTCATTGCGTATCAGATTATTCATGGAATGCCTTTGATTGTAAACAGAGGTCTAGGACAAATCCTCCTGTAGGTCTGCAGGAGAGCAAATTTCAAGAAGCTAAATCCTTTAAACATAGTCAAACTTGGCTCTTTCTGATTACACTGAGGATATGCAAATGAGCACGATGTCTTCTTGCCAAGTGAAATAATCAAGCAGAACAATTTGTGGTCATGTTGGAAGTGACAGAAAGCAAATTCGGGCCTATCATAAGTCCACAGATACAACTGGCTTACTTTCCCACACGGCTCTCTCTGCATTTGACTGGAAGGGGAGTCAGTGTCAGACTCAAAAAACTTTATATTAAAACATTTATGAGAACAACTAACGTTATTCATGGAAAATTAGAAAATTAACATTTGCCTAACCTCTTTTCAATGTACTGGCATTTTAATTCCTCATTTTAACGTGGTACTTGGTGTTATTTTGATTTTACACATAGAAAAATTGAGGCTGAGAAAAAATAAATAATTTGACAAAGCTAGAGAGCAGTATAATCTGGGTTGGAAGGCAAGCCTGTCTGCCTTCAATACTTTTGTGCTTTTAAAATTATATTACTAATAAATATTAACATACTATATGAAATTGTTTTTCATCATTCTTCTGAAGAGTCCAAGGTTCCCCCTCAAAGAAGGCTAATATCTAATGGAGATCAAACTATTAGAAAGAATCACATTAAAACAATGGACATTGTTTTTCTGATGCACTTTAAAGGGTAATGGACACGTCCAATGCGTTGCAAATAAAACTGGCTGAAAATTAGAATGGTGAAGATTTGTAATACTTTGGAATAACTGTTTAAAAGTTAAATGTACATATTAGTTACATCAAGTTAAATGTTTGGGATTTTTGAAACCAACAATTTAGTCTGAATCGCATGATTCATTTCCTTTTAAAAATCAACAATTTGGTATCACAGTTCACATCTGACATTCCTTTTTTATTTTTACAATGATATTCCATACTTTGATTACTAATTAAATATAATAAAGAAAAGACTGTCTTTTTTTCCCCCTCTCTTTAATTCCCCTCCCCGCCCCCTCCTCCAACCCTGACCTATGGATGTTGCCGTTTTTCCTTAAGAATTGGATCTCTGAAGGCGGGGCATCTCCTCCCACACGCTTGTCAGCCTGCACCTGGGGCCTGGTGCACCGGGGCCTGGTCCGTGAACCCAGGACCTTCTGCGTGTAAAACAGATGTGCTAACCACTATGCTATGGAGCCACCCCCAAGAAGGGGCTTTCTTATCCTGGGCTTAAAGCAAGGTACATATGATTTCTTAGTCAAGAGGTACTTTTATAAAGTGAAACAGCAGCTGGGATATTACTTTGAGTTAAAACAAGAAAATTCTCAGATCTGAAATATGGCAAAGGCGGGAAGAAATCTTACAGAACCTTAGAATTCAAAGGAAATTAAACAAGTTAAATTATGATCTTATCTGAAAAAATTTTCAAAACCATAGAAAATGAACAGGAACTGCTACCATTTATTATTTGGAAACTACAAAATAAGTGAGTCTGTAGTAGATAAGAGCCTGCAGCAGTGATATTTAAGCATATGCCTGGAAGCCAAAGGAGAAACAGTGGTAATTAGGCCTTGGGTGGGCATGCTAGGCCCAGCCATTCACTCTCTTGACATGTTTCAAACTTGAAAATGGCCCAAATCTAGGGTAGATACCTAACTGACTATAGAAATAAAATTGTAGATGATCATACACAACAGGCTAAATAATGACCCAAAACCAAAGGCTGAAATTTTACAAATACATGTTATATCATGCAATTAGATTAAAGACCTTGCCAGAAAAATCCGTGACTAAGCAAATCTGCTAAATAACTTTTGATGTAATAAACCCCCCCGCAAAAAAATATTAAAAAGTTTTAGTGAAGACTTGAATGTTCAGTTGCACTCAGAGACTGTATGATGACACTGCTCCAAAAATTTTTCATGTTATGGCACTTAGAGCAACAAAATACCCTTCACTGACAATACTGGGTCATGATCGAGAACATTATGGTTCTCTTCTATCTGTTCTGATTAAAAGACAACACAAAGTGTCATCTCCTCTAAGAGTTATGTTTTTAAGAAGGCCTTTGAAGAAATAAGAAACAACCAGAGGAGGAAGATGAGTAAGGAAAAGTTAGAAGAGCTACACACTCTATATCAAATAGAAAATCAAATGAAAGATGGAATAGATGTCTTCAGATTTGGATGAAAAAGACACCAGGTTTATAAAGTAGATTCAGTACATTGACTTTTTCCTTATTAGGCGTTTTTTCTTTTTTTCCTTTTTTTTTTTTTTTTTTATTAGCGGATGTTTTTAAAAATTGGGAGATTTCACATACAAGTTTTGGTTTCTGGCTTACAAAAGCAAATTTTGAGCAGGGGGAGCCATCCCATAACCACTTTTGGGTAGAGATATGTCCCCGTCTCTCAAGGTCTCTGGCAACGTTCAAGCAGAGGCTAGATAATTTCTATGGTCTCTCCCAAGTTTCTCTAATTTTGTAAACCAAGTTGACATACCTTATTTAGGCCCCGGAGAACTTTTAACTCTTATGAAGCAACTGATGTAAAGCTGGGTGCCCTCAGCCCACCAGGTCCAGCCTTAGTTCTTGTCTACCCAGCACTGGCTATGCAGAGGCTGAACTCTGTGTGTGTAACCATATTAATGGGCACCCTCCTCCTCTGGCTTCTAATTAGGTTCAGCCAGTGCCAGTCATTGGCAGGATAAGAAGAAATGCCTAGGGCAAGAAGAGAGTATGGTGATGTGTTTTTTCCCCTGGTTCTCTCCTTACTGAGTTGCCTGTAGCCCTCTACCAAAGGGCACAGCATGTACTAGACAGCCCTCTCTTTAGCCTCACCCATACTCTATGGGGTGGGGTAACCAATCATTGCCTTGATTCTCCAGGCTCAGGATGGTAATGTCTCCTACTCCTGCTAGCCCCAGGTCCTGCGCCTTGTTGGTTTCCTCTCATTCTGTCACCACCATTATAATAAACAGTCCCTTTATAAAATTCTCCTTAGACTGTTCATTCATGCCTTTTACTTCCTTCTAGAAATTTGACTGATACAAAGCCAATAACAACAATCGTTGTGTTGTTACACCAGAATTCTGTCACCAAAGGGTTAAGATGACTAGAAGTACTTTCTATTGACATGCTGGTTGGCTCAAAGAGCTGAGAGCTTCCAAAAGCTTATTGCTAGAGTAGCTGACATACTAGGTAAAGACTCAATATATACTGGGTATGATTAAAAAAATCTTTGAGAGAAAACTATTTATGGTTCAAAATGTTTACGGAACATGACTTAGTTATATGTTTTAGGTAACTATTATTCTTTACTTTGCTGAAAATGTTTAAAAACTGAAGACCAAAGTACATCTTAAAAATCTCTAGTATAAAAATAACTCTTCCGGAAAGCTTCAAACTACACAAAGCGATGCTCTATCCTTCCTCCTTTACCCCTCCCCACCATCTACTTCACTGTAACGTTCAATTTTGGTTTGAAGAAATGGCTGAAAGACAAATTGCCTTACAACAGGTCTTCTATGAAATATGGGAGAAGGCTGCTGACAGAGTGAGTTAAAAACTGCAGTGTTCGCAATCTGGAAAACATCTGCCTTGCCCCGAACTGTAAACCGCCACGTTGCAGAAAATGGTTTGTGACAAAGCAGAACCCAGGGTGGGTGTTTGGAAGGTTACAGGACAAGTCAGGGCTATTCAGGCACAAAGCTGGGCAACACGCCCTTTGGCAAACTGCTGCAAGGCAAGGACTTAAAAGGAAATACAAAAGCAACAGGCCAGGTATAAAAATTCCAAATGGAGCCAAATGGCTGACTACTTTTCTTATCAATGGGTAGTCTTCAGTGAAGCTGGTTTAGGAATAAAAACAACACTGCTGCTTGGAAGTCCTGGTTGTTTGATACAGGGAGAAACCTTCACTTAGAGATGAATTAGACATGCTAGGCTGGCTAGCTGAAGAACTTGAGCTAGAACAAAATATGGCCTTAGGACTTGATCTAGAATAAAATAAAGGGCCAAAGTTTGAAAATAAGAACACCAATACAGTCAAGGTTCTGCCTCTCCACAGAATTCCAGAAAGAAACAAATAAGGGATCTCGATTAGTGGGGGAGAAAACATAAACCATGTGGTATAATACAGCAAACTAAAATCAGCAGATCACTGAAAAAGGAGCTCTAAGAGAAGCAGACATTTTCCACAGTTCTGCCCCCAGAGATACATGGAAAAGCAATGATAAGGGCTATGGTGAAATGAGGAACCTGGGAGGTGTGCCTACGTGCCAGTTGGAAAGAACATAGGCAAATGTTTCTTTTTCGACTAGTTTCCACCAACCCAGAATATTTGGCTTGGAAGGTGGCCATAGTGGCTAGAGGTGAAAGTGTAGTGAACAGAGGTTTGCAGGGAAGATAGCCAACTCTGAGGATTGGGGACTTGGGGCTGCCGGGAAGGGAGGAGAGTGGGGACCTAGCGGGAACAGGCCAAATACTGTAAGGCCTGGGTGGAGCTGCTGCAGGAGTTTGTCCATATCAGGACAGAGACTAAGTCAAACACCCTGGGGTCTTTCAGAGTAGATGTTTTTTTTTTTTTTTTTGTAGCTGGGAGCTGTGTTCCTGTACCTGAGGAACTGTGAATAAGATTATCAGTAGACATCAAAGAGAAGAGGAAAATGGTAAAGGAATGTTTATTTCTCTGAATAATCTAGAATTTTTTTTTTTTAAGTAACTGTGGCATGGTGAACAGAGGGCTAGACCTGGAGTCCTGTGGACCTGGCTTGAATCTTGGCTGTAGTAAAAACATCACCTCAGCATCTCCATCAGTAAAATGCAGATGATACTTTTATCCTGTGGTAATTACGAGGATTAATTAATCCAACATATTTTATTGAGCATAAACTAAGTCATAGGCCAGATGCTGGTATAAAGAACTTAGCACAGTATTCAACGAGCAGCAGTTATCATTAAAATACAAAGCACATAACAGAGCACATAAATGTCGGGAACCATGCATCAGTGCTTAATGTGATTCGTATTTTTCTTTTTCATCTGATTCTTCCACTAGATTGTAAGCTACGTAAGGGCATGGTCTGATCTAGTTTATTCACAAAGTCTGAAGCATCGTAGATAGAAGCTCAACACATACTGGTTTCAGTGAGTGAGTGACTGAATATACAATTAACTCTTCTAATTGTTAGATGCCTGGGATAGGAGAGAAAAGACAGGGAGGCTGAGAGGTCAGATCTTACCCCAACTCTCTTCTGTCCTTTCACTTTCCCAAGCACTGCCCAGGCACATGCATGCAGTTCTAGTAGAGCCAATTCCCAGAATTTACAGCAGACATATTTGGTTGTGCTAAATTTTATGTTCTGTCTTAGAGTGAAAGTTCACATATAAAATGATCTGTGGCAGAGTGTTTTCAATTGCCTTTATTCTAGAAAGTACAACAAATGCTCACATTCTGCATTTAATTAGGCCTATGCTTCTTTTAGCCTTACTAAGTTGAAACAAAAACAAAAGTTATCAGTAGGAAAATGAGAAACCCCATGGAGATTCTGAAATTTCCTTAACTTTGACTTAACTAAAGAATGCAGGAACATTCCCATGAGACTCCATCCTATTTGGGAGGAAGGTGGAAAAGGACTCATTTCAAATTTGCCTCATAAGCTTACAACTCATTGTAAGATAAAAAGTTATTCTCAGTATCTCTATCTACCTATCATCTAGGTATCTATCTATCTATCTATCTATCTATCTATCTATCTATCTATCATCTATCTTTCTATTGATCTATCTACCTATCCACCTACCTATATACACAAATACATACACACTCACATACATACATAAATTAGAGAGTTTAAAAGACTAGTTACAAGTTTGAGCACCAGATCCACTTCTTATTAATCATGTGGCCCTGGACAAGTTACTTAACCCCTACAAGTCTCAGGTTTCTTTTCTTGGGTAGAATTAAACCCAACTCCTAGGGTTATAGAACTATTATACATGAGCAAATGCATAACTCTTAGCATAGTCTTTGGCTCATTGTAAGCACTCAATAAATGGTAACTGTTGTTTAAAAATTATTGTTATTCTATAGTCTAAATTGTATAATACATGCAATATATACAATATACTGTATTCTATAGTATAAATTATATAACTCTTATCCAGCCTCAAGGTTCCTCAACCCTGGCACTATTGACATTTTGGGCTGGAAAATTCTTTGTGTTGGTTGTTCAGTGCATTCTGGAATGTTTATCAGCATTCCTGCCTCCACCCAATAGATGCCAACTCCACCCAGCTGTGATGATCAAAGTATCTCCAGACATTGCTAAATGTTCCCTGGAAGGCAAAACTCCTGTTTGAGAAATACTGGTAGAGAAGAAAGAGCAGTGAGTGGCCCTAGAGATAGAAGAGAGACTGGTTTCTATGAACTAATAATTTGTGATCTTGGGTAAGTCCTACCATTCTCTTGGGCCTTGATTTTCTCACATGGTAAAATATGGCAAGAAATTCCTGCTTTATCTTCCATGATTTTTGTAAGGATAAAATGAGAAAGAAAATCAAATGCTCTGAAGAAGTGTTACAAAGTAGGGCTCCATTATGATTATTTTGGTAGAGGGTGGCTATCGAGGGGCAATTATGAGAAGGCTTGCCTTGGAACAACAGCTGATGCTGACCTGCTATCCTTTTTAATTCTCACACTGAGGAGCCACTGGCCTCTCAGCAGCTTCTTATTGATCACATGTCACAGATTCCCTGTCCCTTTAATGGATATATTTGTAGATTGGCCTGAAGAATTCAAGAGGAACTGTTTTCTTTCAAAATGAAATGAAAATGTTCTTTTTCTAAAAAAAAAAAAAATATTTCTGTAAGTGGTGAAAACTGCTTTGTCATCTCTAGATTTAACTTTCATCTAAATTATCTCTCGCATGACTAGAATTAACCAGTCCTCAGAATTAACTGTGCCCTCTGCAGATTGACATTCAGAAAGAAATAGTCAGAGGGTTTCCAATATCGCTACACTGATTAATACTGAAATACTATACCGGCTAATACTACGATGAATTTCTCCATTAGCAAGGGAACATTTTTTGATGTCATAATATCCAGAGGTTGAATCTATTGTCTTTATTTATTTCTAAAAAAAAATGCTTAAATGGGAAATAGCCAAGTATCTGGGAGAAAAAGCATGAGCTTTGAGTTTGGTCAGAACTTATCTAGATAGGTGAGAGTTCAAGGTCCAATCTCATCAGTTGTGCAATTTAGAGAAGTCCTTCAGCCCTTCTGAACTTCAGTGGAATATGTTAATATCACTCACCCCACAGTGTGGTTATGAGTTTTAATCAGAGATGAATACGTAAAGTACGGAGCATGATGCAGACACACGGTAGGTGTTTTGTAGATGTAAGTGCTCTTTCTCTCTGTCTATAATCTGAAAGACTTTTTGAGAGTTTCTTTCATCCCTCAGAGCATGTGTTTGGTCTGATTGCTTCAGGAAGGCCATGGAAATGAAAACCAATACTTTTAAGGTATAGTTTAGAATCCTGACTTAAACTAATTGTAATAAAGCTTGAATAAGATAATCAACAAATCTTCTAGTTTATGAGCAAATTACCTCCCTACTTCAGATGGGCATTAGTTGAAAATTAAGGGTCAGAAGTCACCTAAAGGACAATGGCATTCACCCAGAGTGTTTCTTTCTTAAAATAATTCATTTGATCTCCTTAAGGACACACATCAGTGTTCTGAGACAGCACAATAGAGTAGCAAGAACATGAGCTTGGTTGGAGTTGGATAGATCTGCCATTTACTAGCTGGTTGACCTTGAGGCTCTCTAAGCCTCAGTTTCTTCATTAGCAACATAGGGTTAGTAGCAACTGTTACAGTGTGAGGGTGAGGATAAATAAAGCCTATGAAAACCTCAAGCACCATGCTTGGCACATGGAAGGTGCTCAATAAGTTGCTTTCATCCTTGGCTCTCTTACAGATCTTCATACCTTACTTGGTTTAGGAGAAGGGATGGGGCAACTACGTAAATGATTATAAGCCTAATTTTATTTTTATTCCTTTCTTATTAATGCTGAATACAGCATGTAGGAAAAGTCATAAATTATTATGTACAAATCATTTAAAAAATAAAGGATAATTTTCTTTGAAGTTTCCAGAGGTGGCTCTGGAAGAGTTAACTTCATAATTTGTTCTTTATGCAGCATATGAAGGCATTTTAAAGCTCAGCAAGACAAAAGGAGTCTGGTCATCCCTTTCTCCAACTCGGCATCTTTAACCATCCAAAAAACCATTTTGTAGGAGAAGACAACATTACCATATACATGTAACACATAAGAATGAAATTGTAGAATAATAGTTTCCCAAATTTTCATCACTAAGGGTTCTTTTTAATATTTTTATTACTTTTTCTTATGGACCTCTTTAGTATGTTTTAGCTTCCTCTTTGTTCCATAACATTTATGCTACCTTCTATTGCATCATACATGCTGCATTCTGACTGTAATATGAATCACATTTTATTACTCTTTCAACCCCCCTACTCCATAGCAGGCTCTCAAACAATATTTAGTAAGCTGAGAGCAAGCATTCCTCTATGTACATAGGCTATCCGCTAATTACAATAGATTCCTTTCTATATACTGACTACATAATATAATAGCTAATATTTACTAAACATCTACTATCTTCCAGACATCATAGGATTTTTTCAGTTAACCACTCATTTATTCTTATTCTAGGTATATATCATTATTACCTCCATTTTATTGTTGTGGCTTTCCTAGCAGTGACATCCTGACTCTCCCACTATGCCTGGGAAAACCAGTTGACATTATCTGTGAGAACTAGGATCAGGAAGATAAATAACTTCCAAAAGAGTAACAAACCCCCGGTTTCATTCTCTTTTTCCTACACTCCAAACATTCTCTAGAAAAAGAAACAAATTAATTCGGGAATTGCATTTTTTTTCTATACTTCTGCAGTAAAAGGATGAGACAAAAAGCCAGTTTATCCACAGATTGCCCTGGATAACTGAGTAATGGTTATAACTTTCTCCTACCTTGTGGGTGTTCTCAAGGACACAGGAAAAACAGTTTTCTTTCTGCTTCCAATATAGCTGCTGTGCTACAAAGATGCACTTGGACATGAACCACTGTGAGTAATATCTTTTTTTTTTACACGAATGATTGTGATAAGATGTTTCTTTCACCTGTGCCTCTGGAGAAATGGTGTCTGTTCTATCCACTAACACAATAGCTACAGGAATAAAAGCAGTTTACTCCTTGTGAGTGTGCTTTGGTACCCTAAAAGGTGTTTTATGGAGAAATAGCAAGGTTTATCTATCCTAGAAACATAGTTCGAGATCAAACAAACACTATCAATCTCCTAAGGGAAAGGGGCTGGAATGGGGCTCTTCTAAAGGTGAATGAATACAATAAAGGCAAAGATTTGCTATTTACCACATGCTGGGATGTCACACAGGTCAGATTTAAAGTTTTCATCCAAAGTGAAGCACCAGGGAGCTTCCTTCTGATTCCCTGGGTTGCGACAGTAGGAATGTCCTCCATTGAGCTCTGGGAAACGGAGGGCGGTGAAGGAGTGTGTATGGGGGTACTGGGAATTCCACGGCTGGCACTGGCGCCCTGATTTGGTCACACTGACAGTCCCCCGGTAGTCCACACCTGTGCTGTTATAGCACTTGTGATCTGAAAAACACACACAAAAAGCCTAAACTGTGAGAAAGAAACAGAGGAGATGTCAGAGCTCCCAGCTAGCAAGTTCTGGATGGAGGATGTGAAATTAAGCTCATGGCCAAGGCTCCCCTGCTGGTCAGGGGCCATGTGGGCAGTCTTCATACTTGCTGGGCTGGGACACAGGGCCTGCCTTGCAGTTACATTCCTGGAAGGATTTAAAGCTTATGCTTCAGGAATAAAACTGGTACTCCACAAGTATTTTTAATATTGAACATAGAAAAAAATCAGAACTGGGTCATTGGAGTAATTTCCTTGTGAATGGCTCAGAGAAGATTCAAGCTAAACTGTTCTTTCCATTCTGCTCAATGGCCTTAGATAGGAATCATGAGATAAAGAATCTAATTTGCAGAGAAATGTTTATGAGGGGCAGTGCACTATGGGTTTCTAATGGGAGTTAAGGCCATCTTTGTGCTAATGGACCAGGACACCCTTGAGAAGCAGAGCCTATTCAGTACTCCTTCTGGGTGACCATGGGGCTGTCACTTGAGAACACTGCAAAAATCTAATTGAGTTGAAATAAACTGAAATTTGGATGGGTAATGACAAGATAAGAGCAATAATAGTAATAATGCTGACACTGCTATTACTATGTGCTAAGCACAGTTCTAAGCACTTTAGTTGCATTAAGCTACTTAACTAATAAAATCATATGAACTACCAAAAGAAAGCTAAAAGATTACCACTGAATTTAATTCCAGATGAATGGGAAATGTTCAAAGGAAAAGTCTTTTGGTGCTAAGAGGATAGAGAATAGAGGCAAGCCCATATATACATACATATATATATGTATGTATGTATATATATATATATATATATATATATATGTCTTTTAAATTGTGGTATGATACACATATCATAAAATTTACCATTAGTGCATTTAGAACGTTCAAAATATTGTGCAACCTTCACCGCTTTCTTATTCCAGGACACTTGTATCATCCTTAAAGGAAACCCTATACCCATTAAGCAATCACTTCTCCCAATCCCCACCACCCCTGTCCCTGGCGACCACTAATCTACTTTCTGTCTCTATGGATTTATCTATTCTGGATATTTCACATAAATGGAATCATACAATGAATGGTGTCTGGCTTCTTTCACTATCATAGTATTTTCAAGGTTCAGTCATGTTATAGCATGTAAGAGGATTTTATTCCTTTTCACAGATGAATGATATTTCATTATGTGGATATACCATGATTTGTTTATCTACTCATGTACTGATGGGCATTTGAGTTGTTTCTCCCTTTTAGCTATTGTGAATAGAGCTGTTATGAACACTTGTGTACAAGTTTTTGTTTGAACATCTCTTTTTAATTCTTTTGAGTATACCCAGGAGTGGCATTGCTGGATCTTCTGGTAATTCTATTTTTAAGTCATTGAGGAACCAGCAACCATATTTTAAGATTGTTATCTTGATGAAGTTACTTGAAGGTAGACACTGCATCTAATCCACCACTGAGTGCTCAGCCCCCGCATGGTATGTCTTCAGCCCGCTGGAAGGTAATCTGACTACTAATAGGAACCACTACTGTGGATTGAAGTCCAGTTCTCACAGTGCCATGGGGTTGCTGTTCCCCAAGGCAACACAGAGGGTCTGAGGATACCACCTACTTTTATTGATAGGATCTGCCATGGGAATCCCAATCCGGATACAGTTTGCAGCTTCAGGGCTCTCTGGCTGAGGGAGATCTTCACAGTTTGGCAATTTCAGCCTCATCAGAATCATGGGATTTGATCTTGCAAAAATGTACTCTGTTTGACACAGGACATTTTCCAGGATTTCACATTCATCGCGACACAAGTCACGGGGCTTTGGGACGGCTGAGGTTTCATCACAGTATGGGAAGGCGTAGTGGCACAGGGAAGGAATGGCGAACTGAGAGCACTTATCAGATAAGTGACTGGAGGTGCCAATCATGGTGAAGGCAGCTGGAAAACAAACACAATTATTAACTCCCAGGGGCCAGGGTTTATCTTCGGTTATCTAGTCAACAAATATCAGATATAAACACACATTGGAAGGAATCTGCTGTGCTCAAAAGACAAAGCCATGAGAAGGAGATTCATTTCAGATGTCTAAGCAGCTTACTTTCACAGGCTTGAAAAAAATCGTTTTGACTACAAAGTTAAAAAACAGGATTAAGTTACATATGTACCATTTCCTAATAAAAAGAATTAATTAGGTTAAAGTACAATATATTTTTCATTTTTACTACAAAGCAACAGAACTTTGTGTTTCATCCGGTACTTTTTATTAGTTTTGTGAGGCTTCTAAAACATTTGACAGCTGCAGGGCAGAGCTCGCTTTATGCGGTGCCTGAGTCTGATCACAGGACTTAGTATTGTGTTTTTGCCTCTTGGTTGCTGGATGACTTTGGGTAGCTTGTTTAATTTCTTTGTGGATTGAACACTTTTGATTCCATCTTCTGCAAATGAGGCAACTCACTTGGAAGTTCTCAAAGAGCACAACTCAGTTGTTCCAGTGTGTATCATAGAATGTTAGTGGTCACTTAGCCAAACCACATATCCAGGTGTGGTCTCCACGTACAAAAAGAGCACCAGCCTCCCTCTGCATGCCTCCATTGACAAAGAGCTTACTCACAAGGAAGCCTATGAGGTTGCTGATACACTGTTTCCCAAAATATGGTCCTCAGGATATCAATTCTGTAGAATATTAATAGTGTTTGAGGAACTAGGGTTCCATTGCCAAATAAGTTTGGCAAATGCTGAGTTAAAGAAGTTAAATAGATTTTAAGTGTAATACTTTTCAGTAAGCTGATGTCCATTGAAAATGTCCAAGAGTGGATTATTATAAATAGGTGACCAAATATTTATATCAGAATTCCCATTTATTTTTGTGAATACTTAGCAGAAGATATATTAAAACGTTCTCATATTAGGTTGAACTATGTCTTCAACAGCTCCTCCCCATCACTCTTACTTCTGCTTTCTGGAATATCACAAAGTCCCTCCTCTCGAAAGCCTGAGGGCTTCAGCAAGTGGCAACTATATCTTCCTATAGTTGCTTTTTCAGGTTAAATAGCTCTTGGCAACGACCTCTTAGTTCCTTTAAATTCCTTGCAGGACACAGTTTGCTGGACTTTTTGATGCTTTATGTGACTACCTTGGGTTTGTTTTTGCCTCTACTGAATTCTAGGGTTGCCAGATAAACTATAAGGTATCCAGTTACATTTGAATTTCAAATAAATGTTTAGGACATACTTATACTAAAAATATATCCATTGTTTATCTAAAATTCAAACGTAACTGGTGTGACATTTTTATTTGTTAAAGCTGGCAACCTTATTGGAATCTCATAAAGGCAATTTTAATGGCTTGCAAGCATAGGTGGCACAGAGGCAATAATAACTACACTAACAGAAGAGGGACAAGGAGACTGTAACCAGCAGAACCAGGTGTGCACAATCATACAAGGTAGCCTACACTACCAACTTATGTGTGATAAAAAGTGCTTCAGTATTAGATTTCCATTAAAGATACTTTTGATTCAGAAAAAGAAGGGTAAAATATAGAACAGGAAGAGACAAATGATCATTTTGACTCATCACTAATTTCACAGATGAAGAAAGAGATTTCCATGGAGAGTAAGAGATTTCCCTAAAGTCACAGTAATGGCAATACTGGGATTAGCATCCAGAATTCTAGACTCTAAATTCATTCTCTTTCAGTCCACATGATGTGCTTCCAAAGAGTAAGCTCTGTGAGGGTGGAGATATACCTGGCTTATTTACCACACCATCATATCTCCCAGTGCCTAGTCCAGTTCTTAGTACACCAAAAGCACTTAGTAATATTTATTGAGTGTTTGAATGAATGTGAGGCTTTTCAAAGCCTCCTTTCCTCTAAGAGCAACCTTCAATAAATTATTTTAATGTAAATTCCAGAGCACAGAGATCATATCTCCTGCTTCTTTATGGCTCTGCTCCTGCTCCTAACCCTTATGCCTAGCCTAATCCTTTGCCATCAGAGGAGCTCAAAAAAACTTTTAGTGAAAAAAAAGTTATTCAAGGTATAAATATAATTTCATTGGCATTACCCACCTGTGATCTGATTTTCTATTTCCCCTTGCATGTGCAAAGATTCCATATAGACAGTGCGGTTTCCAATAAATCTTGCACATGCAATTCCTCTGTATGGCTGACAGAATCCATCTTCTTCGTACTCATCTCTAAAAACAGAGCATAGACATTAGATGATGCAGTATATACACACATACGCAGTTGGAGCTCACTGCGCGATGCCCTTAACGGTCACTAGGGGGTGCAGTCGGGTGCAGTATCCTAAAGACTAGGCTAAGGAATCAGGCTTTTCTTCAGTTCCATCCATCACTTAAAACATCTGTTGGTCATGTTGGTCAAGTTTTCTTCACCCCTAGAAAATCATCCTGAAGCATAAAAATCATCCTTAAATATGGGAAAAAACACTCTTATTTTCTCAGCTGGAAGATGATATAAGTTATAAGAGTAAAGAGGAAATGAGCTGGAAATCTGGGCACATGTTCTACAGTTTTTTGTTTTTTAGGTACAGATTATTTCTGCTTTATTTGCTACAAAGACATGGGTGCTTTTTATCCACAAGATCCATTCCAAGTGATATGTCAATTGGGTGGCTCCACCAGGTGAGAAGCTAGGTGCAGCTGGAAAGAAACCAGAGGGCAGTCCAGTTACATGACTCCTCACTGCTTAAGGCCCATTATCTCTACCCTGCAGAGAGAACCGGGGGAAACAGCGGACTGGAAAATTTCAACTGAGTCACTTAATCCAAGGAAATCTAGAGAAAATGTCAAGGAAATCTTGCTTTCAGGATTCCCTAATACTTTGAAAAATAATCTTTTAAAAATTTTGCTACCTCAAAATTATAATTTTTATTAAAAAAAAAAAAAAAGATGTGTGTGTGGTGGTGGGAGAAGATTTTATCCTGAAGAAAAGGAGACACTAAAAAGTGATGTGATTACTGATGGTGTGATGAATGGCTGGTGATCTAAGGTTTGAGATTAGGACCCAAGATGGTAGGTTCAGCTCCAAAAGACAGAGAAGGGCCTATAATAAGCACCAGAGTACAGAATATCTAGCTGTTTCACAAAGGCAGACCACAAGCAAACAACAGGCCACCTGCCACTCTTACGGGCTGACTTCCGCCCTGGATGCTCCTCCTCTGTTAACCTGGCTGGAATCAATATATCATTTGAACAAAATATCATTTTTCCTTTTTTTTTTTTTTTTTTTAAGTACATTAGAGCAAAAGTCAGGAGGACAAAATTCTCCTCCTGGGTTTAACATTCACCTAACCTTAGGCGATCTCTCTGAGCCTCTTAGCTGTGGTTTTCTTATCTATAAGATGAAGATAATAGCTGACCTCTCTACCCAATAAGTGAAAATAATGAGGACTCTATCAACTAATGTAAAAGCTTTTAAAAAGTGCTACACAGAGGTAACATGGTTACTATTAAAGTATTTACAATTATCAAAGTAGATGTTTATTTAAAGGACAATTATTTACTAAGCTTCTGCTTTGTAAAATGGACTGTGATCAGTCCTATGGCTCTGGACTTTACCACCTGGGGGTTCCATGTGGAAATCTAGAAAGCCCAGCATAACAGAAAAACAGGTGAAAAAAATCTGACAGGGCTGATCCTTAAAAGACACTAATTTTCAGCTGCTTTCTACTCCCTATTCACTAAAACAGTCATTTTGAAGGTGGAGATAGGGTAAATATCTTCAGTTCAGTCCTGAAAATAGTTGATATTGTAAAACTCTTAAAAACGTAACCTTTAAGTACAAATACAAATGAATATATCATATACCTGACATAAAGACATTGAAATTTTAATGTTGCAAAATCCTGCAAGTACTTCACATGTTTACTTTCATAAATCCTAGAGTAATGTTGAAGTCTTTTTGGCTTAAATTTTACCTGGGTTGTAAAATTAACCCTACTTTTATGGGGTAACTAATACCATAAATCTATAAGGAGAAAGAAGGTTCTCGATGACCTAGCCTTGGGTTTTGGTAACTGAAGTACTGTGACCTCTACACCAGGCCCCTGCTATTATAGATGACGCATTTCTGTCCCTAGGCATTAGCAGAACCCTGGATTTTTAAGGTGTCATTATGAGAACACCTTTTCCTCCCCCACATTAAACTTTCAAGGCCTTATTTATATCTCTTGGGAGGAGAAAACCCTAGAATTAACCCCCAATATAAATCCCCAGCCTCGTGGGAGTTCCCATATTTTATGTCTGGGACTTAGGCTAAACTTCTTACCACCTTTCCAGTTCAAGACTTTAAAAAGACTCTTTGAATACTTTTTTTTCCCCCAGAATAAAATGGAATGCAATTCCTTGGCCGCACATTTCTTGTCAATGAAAGGCTTAGAGCTGCAGGTGTACTGAATTTTTGACTGTGCCCAGAATTCCTGATATTCTGGCCAGTCTTTTAGGGACAGATATAAAATACAAAACAAAACAAACAAATAAAAAATAGTGTGTTATGTCACCTACTAGGGAGTAGTTCTCAGCCCTGGCTGCTTATAAGAATCCCCTTAGAAAGCTTTCAAAATAACGAGGCTCAAGCCCCATCCTAGACCTATTAAATCCTACTCTCTGGGGACACAGCTTAGGCATTCAGGCTTTTAAAAAAGCTCTCCAGTGATCTGAATGTGGTTGAGAACCACAGCACTATAAAAACAAACATGTATTAAGTGTCTGCCACTCTTTGTACTGGGTACTGTGCTAAGTGCTTTCTTCAAAGCTGCGGCTTATGCAGTGTTATCATCTGTATTTTACAGAGGGAGACCCTGAAGTTCCGAGAAGTTAAGTAAGTCAAATTCACAAAACCCATAAGTGGTGGAGCTATGATTTAAACTTAAATTTTAAGCTCTAGCCATTACACCACGTTGTGAGATCTATAATGATGTTCTGCTTTTTTTTTTGATATATTACTTTTCATTAAACCAGCCTAATTATAAATAAGAGGCTTTATAATGAGCCTTTATTCTGTATACCAAGCACTAAGTTTCACTTACATGTAAAATTGATATTAAGTCATTTAGTCCTGACAACTATCGTATAAAGAAGGTGAAGTTATAATTATTCCCATTTTACAAATTCGAAGGTTGAGGATCAGAAATAGTAAAGCACTTGCCCAAAGTTACACTTCTAGATTTGCCCAAAACTAGTGCTTATAACCATGGCATACAGCTTCCTTCCAAATGGTTCGATTATGCAAGTTTTGGCACTGCTCACAGGGGCTTTCTGCTGTGAAGATGCATTGGTGCCTGCTGGGTGGCAAAAAAGGTTTTATTTTAAACATAAAGTCACAATTGCCTTTCACCCTTTCCATTTTTCCTGCTGGCTTTGGCTGGAGGGAAACAAATACTCCTCCAGCATTAATCAGCTTTACGCTTTTCTCCGGCATACACTTCTTTTATCATCGATGTCCCCTATGCTCAGCAAATTAAAAACATGAAGCGGCAAGGCAGCAAAAGTAAAAGGGCACTTGCAATGAGCGTGCCTGAGGCTGCATTCTACAGGGAAGAAAAGTGTGCTGTGAAAGGGCAAATGGAATTTTGGCCATTCATCACAGCGGCTGGCACCGGCATGCGCCAGCTACCTCGCTGTGACGTCAAGATGCAGGGGTGCTTTGTGATGGGAACTCATGTTTCTCATAAAGGTAATTTAGTTCCCACATTGCCAGCTTCTACAGCCTTCCAAATTCGCTGTCTTGTGATAGGGAGAAACAAAGTTTGCCCTGCACCTTCGGGGTCTCCCCCTGGCCCAGGACAAGGGAGCTTGGAAGGGGCCATCAAACAGGCTGAGCATGATCACGGCCAGTGTGGCAGCAGCAGGAGCATCCGCCCAGGAACCTCCGCAGACCAAGGAAAAGGAAACACTGCCGCGGCAAATTGCGGTGACAGTGACAGAGGAAGTGAATGGCTACAAATTCCTGGGCAAACTTCTCAGGTCGGTGAGCAAAGAAGAGAATTCTCGGAAAATGAAAAAAAGCACACCGTAAAGTATGGGGCCTATGAAGCTCAAGATGTAATATGTTAGAGCAGGGAGGAGAAAAGGAGGAGGAAGGATAGGTGGGTTGATGGGGTACGGGTGGTGACAAGATGCAGAATACCCTCAAATAGATGCCAAAATGGAGTCGTGCCAAGTTTGGATCACGATAGGCCCACTAGCACTTTCTTTAGTGCTTCCAGGGAGGGCAGGGTTTCTGGAGGCTGCCTCAATTTAAGGGAGACTAGAGAGAGAACTTGAGTTGTTTTAGACACATGATTTAAAAACAAAGCCTTAACAATACTGGAAAAACTGATGCAATCCAAACGAAGTCTGCAGATCACTAATGTTACCTTCCTACGTGTGACAGCTGTCCTATGTCTATGCCGCGTGTTACCACTGGGGAAACGGGATGAACTCAGTGACTCTCTTAAACAACATGGGGGTTAGGGCCGCCAGCCCCCGCGCAGTCGAAAGTTGTGTATAACTTTTGACTCCACAGTCGGCCCTTTGCAAACTTGGATTCAGCAGTATTTTCGATGCACACGTGCTTGAATTTGCAAACGTGAAACCCGCAGGGATGAAAGGCTGACTGTATGTATTGAAAAAAAATTCCATATAAGTGAACCTGTATAGGTCAAACCTGCGTTGTTCAAGGGTCAACTATATATGGAAACTCTGTACTATTTTTATGACTTTTCTTAAATATAAAAATATTTTGAAATAAAAAGTAAAAAAAATTCTTGTAGGATGTGGACCTTCTTATTTATTGTGCATATACAGAATGGGCGGTGGTCTTGTGTGACAGTGTCAGGAAGGCCCTCAGAAGACCTCATTTAACCTTTGTTACAACCTTACAAAAATCCCTCTAGGTCTATCCCTGGGTGGCTGAATTCCCATCATTAACAACTCACTTATTTGTCTGAGGCTTGGCCTCCTTCTAAATTCAAATGCTTTCAGGAGAGAGGACCTATTTGGTCAGAAAGACCTCAGTGTGGATTGCTATTATTAGCTGTGGTCACTTTCATCTTTATTGAAAGTTGTACAGCGAGGAAGGATGGGGCAGTTGATGAGAGGCCCGTGGGTGGAAGATGAAAGGCCTCTTCCCTGACTTTGCACTTAGCCCAGGCCCAGCTTTGTGCCAGGTGAGATGACCAAAAAGGAGGGAAGGTATGGGAGTCGTCTGTAGAGGATATCTCTCTCTGTGTCTGACTCATCATTCCCTTTGTCACAAAGTGATCGTTTCAAAACACAGGTTTGATCAGGTCATTTCCTGACTAAAATTCATTGTGGTTTCCCACTCACTTCAGTGTTCTGACTATAGTCTACAAAGCCCTTTATAATCTAGTTCCTGCCCATTTCTTCCAGCCATGGTCCCTGCCAGTCAAGCCCACGGACCAGATGATACCAGTCACGCAGATGGTCTGGCGAGTCTCGAGACAGGGAACACACTCCGATGCTTCCATGGTTCGACCCACGCTCCTCCTGGGGCCTGAAATGCCCTCTGATTTTTTTTTCACCTTGTGAATACCTTCTCATCTTTAAGATCCAAATGCTCCTAACTCCCCTAAGAAAGTTAGCCACTGAATCCCCAGGGCCTTCGCCACACCACTCCCACATTTCTGACTTCCTAATGTGTTCATGTGCTCTGTGCTCACCTCACCACCACCTAAGGCGAGGCCCATGTCTGATTCGGCCTCATGATTCTAGGCACTGGCACGACCCACAATGCAGTAAACATGTGCAGAGTGAGGGAGGGGATGCTGTTGAGAGACGTTCCCCTCTAGATCTTCGGAGGTAGGAAAGAAGGCCTAACTGACCAATAGAACTGAAGTAGATGTGGAGATGTCCTAGGCTAGCCCACTGACGCAGACCTTGCTTTGTAGCAGGCAGCCTCTAAACCGAAACCACTTCCTTCCTTGTCAGATTTCACACTGGAGCATGGGCAGGCCTAATAGACTTAACCAGCCGAACTGATTCCTGCTGATGAGTGAGGCCCTGAAAATTCCCCTTCATGATAATAAGACCAATTAAAATGCCTGTCTCTTCTTAGTGGGAAAAGAATGGATGTAAAGGTACTCTGCTAACTGTAATATCTCACTTAAACAAAGAAATCAAAACAGGTACTCAAAGAAATATTTGTCCACAAATGTTCATAATAGCACTCTTCATGATAGCCAAAAAGTGAAAACAATCCCAAATGCTCATCAACAGATGGATGACAAGACAAAATGTGGTATATACATACAATGGAATATTATTCAGCCATTAAAAAGGAACAAAGTACTTAACCATGCTACAAGTACGTGGAAGGATCTTGAAAACATATGCTAAGTGAAGTAAGCCAGATACAAAAGGCTACATAGCATATGATTCAATTTATATGAAATCTCCAGAATAAGTAAATACGCAGAAATAGAAAGCAGATTGGTGGTTGCCAGGAGCCGGGGTGGGGTGGGGGGTGGGAAGAGGAAGTAACTAACTATTCAATGGGTATGAAGTTTTATTTTGTTGTGATGAAAATATTTTAGAACTAGATAGAAGTGGTAGTTGCCCAGCATCATGAATGTACTAACTGCTACTAAAACACTTACTTTAAAATGGTTAATTTTATATTGTGTGAATTTCACCTCAATTTTAAAAACAATCTCATTTATATACCAGGAACAAGGCAGAGGGAACTTGGGAGAGGGCCAATGGTTTGAATTTCAAGCTTTGGAGCTGGAGAGAGATTTGGGGGTAGCTTTGTGGGTTGCTTCCAAGCAGGCTAATCAGCTATAAGGATTGGTAACTTACACAGCACCAGCAAGTTTCTTTGTTCTGATGCTCATAGCTCTTCAACTGGAATGCCAGAGAGAGTGGTTCTACAAGCCCACAGCGTGGCAGCTTCATGGGAAAAGATTGCAGTGAATGAAATCATCTAACGCTTCTGAATTTACCCCACTCAGCCCCTCTTAAGAGCCCCATGTTGGGCCATGGAGATGAAATCACATCAAGATGCCTGCCCTCAAAGCCCTGAATCGTGGTTTGAAGGAAAGCCGTCACATAACTCAAAGAGAGCTGCAGTAACCCTAAGTGTGTTCTAGCAAGCAATTTAGAAAGTGTGGGTTACTTTCTCTCATGTGGGAAGTAATTTCTCTTTACCCAAGCAAAAATAACTTACCAGTGCCTTCTCAAAAGACCACCAGTGGTCAAACGTGTATAAAAAGTATCCCTTTTAAAATGTGTAAATCAGGCCACATATTAGCTGATCTGGTTAAAGTGTAGCCACGGCAGATCCACACACAGGTGCTTCCCAGAGCTGGCTCTAGTAACTTTGGGGCTGGGTGCAAAGCTTCCCACCTCAGAGGCAGGGTTCTCCCTTGGGATGTGCAGCCAGACTTCTTTAAGCTGAAAATCAGCTCTGTCTCTCAATTAAAAGAGGTGGTGAGGGGTGGGTTGGGGTGGGAGGAGAGCAGGGATATATGATAAAATGAAAGATCCAAGTAAAGCCTGCAAAATTATTCCAATGTGAATAAAAGATCAGAGACACAGAAACTCTAAGAACAGATTAGGATCCGATATGGTCAAAAAAAGTTCCCACCTCTCCAAAAATACCTATTTCCTTTTCCTCAGGAGACTTGGAGCCTTGGAGTATCCCTGGTTAAATGCCAACCAAAAGTAGGGGAAAGAATTTTAAATCTTATCAGCTTTAAGTGCACACACTTTGGAATAAGAGGCCCTCGGAGAAGGGGCATCAGGACAGATACACGTGGAGAAACGGAGAGTGCTACTCAGAGTGCAAGAGAGAAGGTGAATGTGCTGGAAAGGGAGCTGTTGGGAATACAAACAGTACACATTGCTTCAGGCTGGCTGCAGTCAAGAAATTACAGGTTAAACATGTGATCCCAAAGTTATCTCACAAACTGTGCTTTCTAAAGACCAGTTTTAAAGTGGGCATCAAAGAAGGTAACGAGTTAACATATTTGACCTCGAAGGTCATCAGCTTTCAAAGTGAGCCAAGCAGTGCACGTCTACCCAGAGGGGTGATGACTCACAGAGAAGACTTCAATCTACCAGGCTGAGAATTCGGCTCACCCTAACATCCCTTCTTCTCTTCTTGGAATGCCTTTGTGAGCACGAGCAATTTTGAGGTGACTGTGTCGAGTGTCACATGCCGTTCTCCACACCCGAACACCGTCAATTGTTAACATTTATTTCCTTAGCAAAAGGGCCCCTCGCTCTTTCTCACACCACTTTTTCTGCTTTAAAAAATTAAATTAAATTTTAAAAGTTTTTTTTTCTTGGCTATGAACCATTAAAACAAACAGATGAATAACGTTCTGTCATACTTTCCAGAGCAGCACATAATAGTTACTTGTGTCCAACTCAGCAATGGGAAGGTATTGGCTCCGCTTCACAGCCAGTTTGGAGGCACAGGGTTGCATTTCACTTTGGAAAGGGAGCAGAATTACCCAGGCTGGTATCTCACAAACGTAATTTGAGGGAAAATTATGCATGTAATACATTTTATTCCTATTTAGACACACATTTGAAATGATAGGACTGAACTAGCATGGTATTTGCAAGAATATGGAAGAGCACTGATAAAAAGAATGAGTGGGTTTTGCCTTCTCCTATTTATCAAGGTTTTTGTGGTAGGGTAGCCTTGCACCTTCTGAGAAGCCCTGGGGTATTTTCGCTTTTCCTCTTATGAAGGGCCTACTTCACCCCTCAGCTTAGGCTGGAGCTGGGAATGCATAGGCGGGACTTGGAGACCCCAGGTTCTGGGCTCCCCAGTTCTCATTAGAAACCCTTTAGACGTTCTTTGGCAGGTCTCCAAACATCAGGCATTCAAACTACCCCCTAAATTTTCCCATTGAGAATAATGGGAGTTTAGAATAATATGAAATTCACACATACCAATCTGGTCAGATTTTCTACCACAAATGTTACTAGGATTGCTTTGATTTTTTTTTTTTTTTTCACTTTCCTTTTATGCCTTGGGCCATGAATTGGAAAAACAGAAGGTTTGTGGAAAGAGTGGTAAAAGGAATTTAGGCACTTCTTAGGAGGGTTTTAATTTCATCTTGCTGCTCAGAAGTGGGGTGAAACCCAATCCCCAATTCTTGCTTTTCTATTTCATCTCAGCTTTCTTTCTTATTCCTTCTGCTGATGGCAGCTATGAAAGACTAGAGTAGTTCCCCCTTATCCACCTGGAACGTGAATCATCCCTTTGTCCAGGGTATCCACACTGTATATCTTATCTGCTCATTAGTCACTGAGTTATCGGATTGACTGTCGCAGTATCATGGTGCTTGTGTTCAAGTAACCCTTATTTTACAAGGACCCTAAAGCACAAGAGTAGTGATGCTGGCAATTTGGATATGCCAAAAGGAAGCAGTAACGTGCTTCCTTTAAGTGAAACGTATGTATGTATAGAAAAAAGCACAGCATATATAGGGTTTGGTATTATTCTACACTATTATACTATATAGGGTTAGGATAAACTGCATCTTGGAGTCTTGGAATATATTCCCCGGGAATAACAGGGGACTACTGTGCTTGCCTCCACAAAAAGCAATGGCGACTTTAATGCCTCCCCCAACCCCAACCCCAAATAAGGCAATGCAGAAGTGCCCATGGCAAATACAGATTCTTACACATTTAAAAAATTATAGTAGAGGAAGAAATTCACATTAAAATAGGGACTAATTTGTGATGGACCAATGAGAATATTGCAACTGAACAAGGGATCAGTATCTGTTAGACAAGGGTCTCTGGAACAGAATTGTGAAATCCAATGGGTTCTTTAAGAAGAAATTAGGAATAAGGGTGGATTTCGAGGCTATAACTAGAGTGGAAAAGTGCAGAAGAGCAGAGGAAGGGAGGGATCATATCCTTGGCATTCAGATACCAACAATATAATCCTTGTTCAACAGGACTTTACAGGCTAATAAAGTCTCCCTCTCTCTACTCTCTTTCTTCCTCCTTTTTAACCAAGTTTGTTGAAACCTTGTGCTAAGAATAAAAGGAGGGGCATCCCATTGAGGTTATGAAAGTTCTAGAAGTGGTGATAGCTTAAAAGAGGACTAATTCAACAAATCATGGATTAAATAGCATGCTAGCCAAGGTAAGCGGAGTCAGAGGCTTAATGAGAGTAAAGGGAGTGTGACAGGACAGGTCCAAGGGTAGGGCCTTAACCTGCAGCGTCTCGGGGAGTAAAGAGGTTCTGCACACCATCACCTTCTCTGTGCACTTAAATCTTGCTTTCATATTCCCCTAAAGTCTTTTTTTAACATAGTTTTATTTTGAACTCGCTACCTCCAAATTGTAATAATAAAAAAAGGGGAGGGGAGTGAATTTTACACTAAAGACAAGGAGACACCAGAAATTAATATGATTAGTGAGCATAGCAAATGGAGGGACTAGAGATCTAAGGCTGGCAATTAGGGCCCAATGGCAGGTTCAGCTTGAAAAGTCAATGGCCACAACCCCTCACAAGGGATTAACATAAACCCAAGACAGAGTATAGAACATCCAGCTATTTCAATGGAGAGAGCTGAGCCTAAGACAGAGGTGGTGGGAAATGTTAAGGGGCCCACTTGCAGAGCTGGTGTGGAGGGAAACTGTGAACTCAGGGCAGGCGCCATGCCTTGTAGCTGTTCCCTGGGCCTACCATGTTAGGGAATCATTTAATTGGAATGGAACTTGGCAGGCCCCTTGTTCGACCCTCTTTAAAGCTGAAAGAACCAAGAGTGCATGGCTGTGCGACTGGCCCACGTTCACCAAGTAATCAGATTGGCAGGGCTTTGGGACTACAGAACTGGGTTCAATTCTGACAGCCTTCTAGCTCTGTGTGGCCTTTGCTAGGTGCACAATCTCTTTGTGCCTCCATCTACTCAGCTGTAAAACTGGCATATTAAATAATGTATACAAAGTATTTGCTCACGAAAGTTGCTTATGAAGCAGAAATTCCCATTCTGTCCTTTAAAAGAACAGAAAGTCCATTCTCTCAACTTCTAGAAATATGTACTGATTTGCTTACTATGTACCAGGCATTATTCTATGCACTGGAGAGAAGAAAACAGATAAAAAATCCCCACCCTAGTAGTGTTTACCTTGGCTTAGATTTCTAGCTAGAAGCTCTTTCTCCCACTTCTTTTTAATAATTTGTATCTTGCAGTTCCTTCTCATTATACCAAAAATTAATATGTAAAATTATTCATGTGTGTGAACTCTGGACAAGTTGGGAACCGAAGTGGGTAGATTAGAAAGGCTAAGACTGGCGTTAGCCTTGAAGAAGTACAGTTTGATTAAACTGATGCTTCTACCTCTACTTGGTCTCTTCCATAAACTCTGCCTCCCATCCTGTTACAGTGCATGGACCCTCTGTGCTATATTCTAAGCCCCAACCATCGACTTGAGCACATGGATCCCACCTCCTTCACCTACTCTTGGGCCTTGCTCTGGCAATTGTCCCGTTTCTCTGCTGCCTCACCATTTCCCTCATCTCTACTGGACTGTTCCCATCAATACAGCAACATGCTATAATATCACCCATCTTAAAACAAATTAAATTTAGACTGTGCCCCGCTGGTTAAGGCCACCATTATCTCTGCATAATTTTTCCCAAAAGCCTCACTACCGGTCTTCCTACCCCGCTCTTGGCCACCCTCTTCAGTCTATTCTCGACGAAGCAGGTGGAGGGAATCATTTTAGGACATAAACTTATTCGTGTCCCTCCTCTGCTCAAACCTATCCAATGACTTCTCTTCTCATGCTAAAAACTGGAGTCCTTACAAAGTCCTTACACAGTCTTCTGCTCCCGCCACCTTTCTGAATTTTCCCCGTGCCTTTACTTGACTGATTATTACTAATATCAGCAGATATACTCTGTATTTATACATTTAATTGTTTATTGTTTATAAACAAACTTCATGGAGACAGGAACTTTGGTCACTGCTATATCCCCATTGCCTAGAACAGCACCTAGTACATGTCAAGTTGTCGACACTTAATAAATAAATGTTTAACAAGTGAATGAAATTTCTCCCACTTTTTACTTTAACTTCAGCAAAGAAGGAATCTGAGTTTATCTAGCAACCTGAAATTTATTGTTAATTTTTCACACACATGCATTTAGTTCTGCTGAATGGAAGAAATGAAGAAGAGAAAAGGGGGCAACCTTTAAGAGTAGCAACAATTTAACTTGAAAACTAAATTAACTTCCAAAGCACTTCTTGAATTTGACCCCTCTCGTCCCTCCCGGCTCAGGGGGTCACCACCCCTCAGCTGACCCCTTAACAAGAAGGCCAGCTTCCAATCTTCTGCCCTTCGAATCCACCCTCTAGAAAGCTCCCAAAGGGCCATCTAAAATGAGAATCTCTGTCATTGGAGGCTGACACTCTCCACAAACCACATTGTCATTCTCAGGTATGCAAAAAATACTGGTTACTTCAATGTGTAGACAATTAGAATGCCACAAACTCTTTAGCTAATTTAGTTTTCAAGTTAAAATGGTTTCCTCTTTTTCATTTCTTCTACCTACCATCGCAGGTGTTCAAGATTTTATCCTGTATTCAACCATATTCTCAGCTTTGTGGTAGATTAAAAAAAAATGACCCTTTACTTTTAGCTCTGGGTATCACAGTAATCATACCTAGATGTTTAAAGAAATACTATATTGGCCCAAACTAGAAACAAACAAACAAAAGGGGAAAGATGGATATTTTTTCTATGCCTACCATGTGCCAGGTAGCAGTTTTAATTTTATTTTCTAGTTAATAAAACTGAGGTTCAGCGATTAAGTCTCTTCCCCAAAGCCTTAGGCCTCACTCCACATTTCCAGCTGTTTCCATTATAAGGGATACTACAAAGCTAATACAAAATATATAAAAACAGTTACACATGATTTCATAAATAAGAGACAACATAAAACAGTATTGCACAAATAATACTGCTATGTAAAATAGTTATAAGTACATAGACAAGAAAAAGTTTAGATAGAAATAGTTGATCTTGATTTTATTGGGCCACGTATTCTCCAAATTGTCTCAGTGCTTAACAATGATACAGTAGTTAGATTCACATATTGAGAAAACAAGTTCAAGGAAAAGTGCTAGACTGTGTCACATATTGCTCAGACTCAGCAGAAGGGAGACAATTTCATAAGTAGTAGTTGGAGGAGGTTTTCTGGAGGAGAACAAGAGGATAGCAAAGGTAAGGGAGATCTCTAAAGCCAGAGAGAAAGAAGATGAACAGAAAAGATCCCTCCCAGGCAGTCTGGCTTGATCAGCAAGTACTGTTCCAACCTCCAAGATATTAACAGGAAAAATGCTGGCCAAGTAAGTTTTCTCTAGGGCATTGCCTAACAAGCAGGATGCTGAGACTGATCTTGGCATTGCTGAATGGAAAAGTCACTGGGCTGGAAATCAGAAGTCCCAGGTCCTTGGTCTTGATTTGGTTGCCAACAGCTTTATTCCTATATAACATAGGATAGGTCATTCACCTCTTTTGTCTTCAGTTATTCATTTGTATAATATAGAAGTTGAACTATATAATACATTCTTTGCGATTCTGATTTTTTCCCAATCCTAATCATTTATGGTTACTGTAGTTTAAGCTCTCAGCATATCCCATCAAGATGGTTGCAGTATCCTCCTAACTGGTCTCTCTGCCTCCATTCTGGATGCTGTAAATTAATCCTTTTTGCTGCTGAAAAATGAGCTACCTAATATGGTGAATCAAATCATCTCTTTCTTATAACTTCGATGACTTGCTACTGCATAAATCCTCTGGGGACAGTCCTAGCACATTAACAGAGATCACAAGGCCCCCTGTCTGACCAGCCTCATCTACCTCTTCAGCTCCATCTCCTGCCATCGCTCACTTTGGACCCAAAGCCCTAGTAATAAAGAACAGTTCACACATAGTCTCTGAACATACCACACTGTGACAGGCATTTGCGCCTTGACTGTTTCCCTTCCAAGAAATTCATTCTCACTTTTCTTCACCTGGATCATTGTCCTTCATCCTTCCAGTTCCAGTTCAGTCTTATCTCCTTTAAGATGTTTTCCTGAAACCCCCAGATTAGTCTATGAGAAGATATGTTCTCTTTAGCAGCCTGCACTTACTTCATTATACTATGACTATTTGTTGACATGTCTATTCCCCTACCAGGCAGAATGTTCTCAAAGTACAGCAGCTGTTCTTATTTTGCTTTGTAGTCTTAACTCATATCCAACCTCACTCTTAGCAGAGGCCAGTACATTTAACCTGGTTCATAGAAGGCACCCAATAAATGTTAATGGAATTGTACTCTATGTTTCACGGCTCTGGCTGTGTAGACTTTTTCCAGACTCCAACACCATCAGCCTTTAGCAAGCCCTCGTTTGAATACATTCCCAAAGGTGGACCAAGACAGGTTCCATCCCTACTTCTTGACTCCACTTAGCTAGCTTCCCAAGAGCCCTATAACCCCAAATCTGTTGGTTTCAGAGTTGGCAGGTCAAACTCAGGCTCAGCACTTCCCACCCCCTCCCACCAATTTCTCTAGCCAGCAACAAAAAGGCTTCACAGTCCCCAGGGTCCTGATTGCTGTTACACTGGGCTCGAAGTACAGAATCATATCTGACTCCATGAGGGTATTATTTTAAGCATTACTAAACACCCCTAACCTATCAACTCCTGGCTTTGTAGTCATTTCCAGTTGGAATGTCTTTAGGCTGAAAGAAGACAGGTTTGTGAAAAGACATAAACATCTTTGGTGAGAGGTGACACATGTTTTCTCCTAGTGAAAGCAAGGCACTCCCGTAGATTCTGCAGTTTTTGGACAGTCCATAAAATACATCTCTTAGGCAATTAATCTCCTGGCAGGCCTTGAGTGAAGCAATTACTCCATGTTTTCCTTTGTCATTGTTCGAAAGTTTAACAGTGCATCTATCTACTTTATTCGTGTCTGGAAAGTCGAAGACTGCGTAGAAACCTCTGCAGCCAACATATGTAAAAACACTTAGTGTTCACACGTTTGATTTAAATATTGACAAATTTTTTCATTAGAACATTAAACCCTTAGCTTTATTCATCTTAAATGCTTTCCAGGAGAGTGACTTCCCCCATTAGAATGACTCCCAGTAACTCAATACAAACTTTGCAAGCGAGAACCACAGAACCTGGTAGTCTATTGTGCTCACATTCTGTGGTGAGGCAGCTGTAACTGGTTATGAACCAATGCGGGAAATAGTATTTGGAGCTTTCTTGGCAGATTTCTTACATCGTTATTCAATATGAACTGCAAATCATATGCTCATAGTTATGAAAATGTCAGGAAACTCCTAGTGTTCATGCTTTGTTTGACAAAGCTATTTTCGAGTGGTGTTAGAAGGCAGAGGCATCGAACATTTGGGATGGAGAAGAAAAAAACACCCTCCCACTCCCAGCAGTTTTGAGAAGTTGGTAATTTGGTCCTATATGACAAGAGCTGAACTCTGAATGGATGGACATACATTTCACAGAGCCTTGATTAGTCCAGGATGTGTGTCAGGGCTACTCGAGGTCTGGAAGGAAATGCAAGAAACTTGTTCACTTCTTGCTCAGTTTGGATCAACTGAGCTTCAGATCAGGGTCAGCAAGTTGTTTGACTCTTATTCTTAGTGGCAGCTGAACAAAGACCCCGGGGCCAGGACTGGGAATAAGGCAGAGCCTGGAGAGAAGAGAGAGAGCAGGAAGTGAAGGAAAGCAAAGGGCATGGTGGAGAGAGGGAAGAGAGAGGAGAGGGAAGTATTACAGAAAAGCAAAATATGAGAAAATAATGAATAACAATAATGAAATAAATTCATATGATGTTTCCACATAGATATTATAATTTAAACTTAGATCCTTACCATTCTTGTAAGATATGTAAGAGTATTCTTAATCTACCCTTTAAAAAACAGTGTTGGCGAAATTTTAAAAAGTAGATGTATAAAGAAGAGAATTAAAATCACTGTATATACTGAATCCACAGATAATCACTAAAACATATCATATATTTTTATGCATAAACATACAAATGAATTATTTTTTAGGAGTTGGAATTATATTAGACATAATTTCTTTTTATTGTAATATGTATTTTCTACATCAGTAAATTTCTTCTAAAACGTGGTTTCTAGTGGTTGCAATGAAGATTTAAGTTGTATCATCTTTTCATTATTTATAAAAAATGTTGAGATGAATATCCTTGTGTACGAATTTTTATATGCATCTATGTTACTTCTTTAGGCTAAAACAATGAACAGAATTGTTTTCTAGGTCAAAGGTATGCATATCTTTAAGGCTTTTTACATATATTTCAAAATAGTCTTCTAAGAAAATTGTTATAATTTATATTTCTACCATCAGTATAGAATGCAGTGTCTCCTTCCTGCACTGGCTGCTAACAAGTACATGCTAAGGTATTACCTCTTTTTAAGATCAGATCTCATTTTTATCCTTAAGAAGTTAAACACCTTTTTCATATGTTCACATGTTTGTAAAAGCTTTGTATCAGTTATTATGCAAACTGCACATTTTGTGCATTTTCTCTGTCCATTCTACTGTTGGTATTATTATTCTTATTAAATGAAGAGACTGAGATTTTGAGAGATTGACCAACTTGTCTAAGATCTCATAGTTAAGTGGCAAATTTGGATTTTCTTAGTCGGCTTCATGCCATGCCAGGAACAGTGTTCTTTTATAAATTTCAAAGATAATAATATCCTAAGTCCAACACAGCAAAACCAAACCCATTGAATATTAAAATAAGTAAAATCAAGAACATCTGCAGTTGTACGACAAGGTACAATGTCTTAGTATGAGGAGTATCAAATATATCGTTGGTCCTTGACTACAGCCACTAAGCTCTGTGCTTAGGATACTTGTAGAGATATAGTAGTATCCTAATGACCACTTTTATAATGTGTTTTACTTGAATGATCTCTAGCTTCCCTCCCTGATTGGTGGACTTAGTAAATCTGTAAAGATATACGATGTGAAGAGAGATGTGGAAGAAGGTGAGGCTTCCTATAGCATATAGGGATGGTATGTTGGTTGATGGTATGTTCTGCTAGTCAGAGTGGGAAAGTAGCTATCAAAACAGCTGATTAACACTCAGGGCACCCATGAGTAGGGATGTACTCTTGAAATAAAGGAGGAGCCACCTTGCCTTCCACTATACTGGTCATACTTCACCTGGAGCATCAGGCTTCACTCTGAGCTATACAAGGCTGTACATACGCAGTCATTCATGAAAAGCAGAGATGAGTTTGGTGGAGAAAACTAATAACTATGTCCCAAGAGGAATGGCTGAAGGAGCTAGAGAGGTGATCGTGTAGAGAAAACTTGAGGAAACATGAGAACAGTCTCTAAATGCTTGCTCTGTCCTCTGCTAGACAGATGTGCTCTTTAAATTCCTCCTTCATCTCCTTATCTTTGGTTTCCTGGCACATGGCGGTCAGTAAGAAAATGTATTTATTGACAGCCAATGAGGTGTCAGGCACTGTTCCTACCCTTAGGGATGCAGCAGTGGACAAGGCAGAGCAAATGCTTCAAAGGAGCATTCATTCTAAAGATATCTGTATATGGCTGCTCTTTGCAGTTCTAGCTTCTGCTGTTCTGACAAAGAGAATCAAATAGAATACTCCTACCTGGTGTTGGTTAAATGCAGGCTATGGGCTGCCAAGTGAGGCAGCCTTCAGTAAACTTTATTGGTTCCTTCATTCAAGCAACATTGAGTGCTTGCTCTTGAGTTGTGACAGTTGGCGCAGGGTCCAGTGCTCAAAGAGCTCATGGTTTAAAGAGGGGGTAGTGGCAACTGCGGTGAAATGTCATAAGAGCTATTATCTGGTGAGGAAGAAATGGCAGCAAAGGATGTAGAAGTGGTTCTATCTGTTCATTCTACAGGTATTGAGTGTTTACTATGTGCCAGCCACTACTCTAGGGGCCAGAGCTCAGTGGCATACCAAGGGCAGGGCAGCAGTCTGATCTGGTGCAGTGAATATGGGGTACGAGGTCTGTGGAGACTTTAAAAACAACAATGAAACCAACTATGTTAGTCTGCTTTTATTACCATTATGTGCCTGCAATTCTAAAAATGTCATATAAGATACTCCTTCTGCCAGAGTGATGCTCTCACTGCTCTGCCCTTGGAACACCACAGCGGGGGCTGTGACAGTGAAGGACACATTCCATTTGGGTGGTGGTGGGAGCGGGGGTTGGCTCTACTCTTCCAGCTTTAATATTAGAACTGCCCATATTCGCTGGCCACTGATTCATTCAGCAGGAGATCTCAGCTAGATGTAACATGTGACTATGTTCTGGCCAAACAGATGTCAGCAATAGGGAAATGTACTGTCTCTGGGTCAGGCCCTTGCAGAAAGAGAGAGTGAGAAGGAAGGAAGGAAGGAAGGAAGGAAGGAAGGAAGGAAGGAAGGAAGGAAGGAAGGAAGGAAGGAAGGAAGGAGAGAAGGAGGAAAAGAAGAAGTGATAAAAAAAAAAAAGGGAGAAAGAGCTGTGACCTTAAAAAAGAAAAGAAAGAGTGTGCTCCTGACTAGAGTGTGGCCATGAAGAAGCTGAAGGAGCCAACTAGGACAAGGCAAATGCCACAGGCTGAGGCTGGCAGGGGAATAATAAGGACTGAACCTGGGTCTCAGGGTAAGCATGGGTAACAAAACTACCTTCCAGCACTGGGCAGCCTCCTCTGGACTGGAGAGAAATCAATTTCTATCTTGCTTATATAGGTCATCTGATGATAACTGTATGCAGAAGAATAAAGCAGGAGTGGGGAAAGTGAGCGCTGGCAGGTATGAGGCTGCAATGTCACTGCAGCTGTTAGACCTTCGTGGTCTAATATAGTAGTCACTAAGCGCATCTGCCTGTTTTAGCTCAAACAGAGATATGTAATAAGTATAAAATATACTCGGGATTTCAAAGACTTATTAACCACCCCCTCCCAAAAATGTAAAATATCTCATTATTATTATCATATTGATTACATGTTGAAATGATAATATTTTGGATCTATTAGGTTAAGTAAAATATATTCTTAAAATTGTTTCACCTGTTTTTACTTTTTAAAATGTAGCTCAGAAAATTTTAAATTACATATGTGGTTCTCATTTGTGGCTCATGTGGCATTTAGACTCCTACTAGCAACTCTTCATGGTTCTCCCGCCCAGTTCTCCCCTGAGCTGGCTGCCCCCACCCTGTCACTGACTTCCCAGGAACCCCCAGTCCTAGTCTGTCCATGGTCCTGTTCATGGAGAAGAGTCCTACTCTCTGTTAGGCTTAATCAAGAATAATCATGATCATCCAGTAGATGCCTTTAAAGACTCAGGGAAGGGAGGCTCCTACACATGGGCAGAGTGTATAGATAAGTGTCCAGATAAGAAGCACCAAAAGGCTTTGCCTCTCAAAAGAACACACACTCTTCTCCAGCTGTACCACCACAATATGTGAACTTGCACCATGAAAGGTTTGCTTTTAGGTTAATTTTTTTTTCCTAGAGAGCCCTTAGTAAAGAAAAGTGGAATTTGAGAAACTAAGCCATAATGTCCAAGATTGAGAACTCTGGAGTCAGATAAAGCTCTCCTCTTCCCTGGCTGTGTGACTTTGAATAACTACTTAGCTATTCCAGGTGTCTAAAGCTTTATCTCCAAAGCCAGGATAACATTACCCACACCTCACACCTTCGTCCCATGTTTAATGCATGTGCCATAGATACAGGCCGGCTCTCGGACTATAGACCTCAAACTCCCAGCCATCCTTCCTGTGAAGCTGTTCAGAGTCAGGAAGAAGGATGGAAAAATATGGCTACAAGGGTATGAATCACCTTCGCTTCCACTGCCTCTTGGAAAATTCTGCCAATGGAGAGTAGGCTAGGAAAGGCAGTAAAAAGAGAGCCACATTCCCATGGAGTACACACAATAACTGTCAAAATTCCTGTCATGTATGCACAGCATTTTAGCTGGAGGCAAAGGGGTTAGGACTGTGTATGAAAAAAATAAATAATTGAAATGGTTCTTCAAGGAGGAGGAAAAACAAGGCAACCTGAGTGAAATGTCCTTTTTGCATAGGCCCTCGGGTTACGCTAGCCAGAGATGGCCTGTCAAGGTGATGCTGGCTGACGCACGATGAAGTGTTTCATTAACACTGTCAAACCATGACAGCATTTGCAGGTCCAAATGCTGCACCTTCACGTGTCACTCAGACATAAATCTTACCTTACTTAACACAGCTGGGAGCAGCTGAAATACCAACAGCTTTCATCCACGAGTCACATAGCAGAGTAAGTACTCTCTGTACATTATTCCATTTCACTCTCACTGCAACACTGGGAGTTGGGTATTGGTAACCCGAATTTACTGAGGCTCAGAGATACTTCTCAATTTTCCCATGACCCAGTGAGCATCAGAATGAGAGGGTTAGAATCAGCTCCATCTAATTCTTAACTATTCTGCTATGCTGCTATATAGAAAAAATACAGCAAAGCCAGCTGTACAATGTTTCTATTTATTATGAAATACTAAACACTTATAAATTGGACTTAATTTTACCTTGAGTGTTTTAATTATTTTCATGCTAGTGAACGGCTCTCCCTGACTAGGAAGCAGACCGTGTCTGTGATTGAGAATGCCTTTGGGAAGGAAATGTACAAAGCAGAGCCAAGGTGGTATCATGGAAAAAGGACAAGACTGGGAGGTATACAGGCCCTTCATTCCTTCTGGGGTGACACTGGGGCATTTTGTAAACCTCTCTGAGTCTTACCTTGCTTATCAATGAAATGGGAAGACTTACCATCTGCACTGCCCATGTCACAAGATTTCTGCATGAGAATGAATGGGAAAATGCTTCTGTGAGCTGCAATACCCCACATGAATATATCAGACTAATCAGTGGATACAGTGGGTGGCTTGGTGTGAGAAAAAGGCAAACAGTGGGGAGATCTGATTTCTTCTCTAAGCCCAAGTAATTTTGGAAAATGTGATTTTTATCATTTCCTCCCTCCCTTATTGGTTTGAGGAAGAAAAATTACCCTGTTTTTAATCCAAACCATATTGGCATTGAATTAAAAAATAGTATGTGAAAGTAGGTTCCTGCTTACAAAGCATTTCCATACATTATCTCATTTGATCCTCAGAATCACCCTATCAGGCAGATACTTCAATGATGAGGAAAATAAAGTTGAAGAGATTGACTAGCTTCTATTTGATCATCTGGCTATTAATTGGCAATGTGGGGACTCGACATACCAACAAGTCTGTTGCGGTCAAATCTAATGTTCCTTCTTCATTCAGTTTACTCTGAACTGAGCCTCCATTCTCCCATTCCCCTTCTATTCCCTGCCAAAAGAAATGTTTAGCAGAATATCATTTCACATCATTGATCAATCACTGGTCTTCTCAGTTAATCAGGTGTTGGTTGAGGAGCATATTTACTATATCTCAGAGGTTTCAGAAGACAGATTAGACTTGGCGTCTACTCTCAGGCAGCATACAATCTCTCTAGACAGACAAGATATACAATGCTGAAACAACTAGAGGGGTGGTGTGTTAAATCATATAGCATAGAATCTAAGTGTAATAGATTCGGCATAGGAAAACACTACCGGAGGCTGGAGTAGTCAGGGGAAACTTCCTGGAGGAGATGAAATTTAAGCTTCCTCTCAAAGTGATGGCAGAATGGAGGCCAGAAGCCAGATCCGGAGTCGTAGCCATGTATCCTTCTTACTTCATAGATTAATGCCAAAGGGAAGAATAGATTATACATTTAAAATGCCTTTTTACTTTAAACACACACACACACACACACACACACGCACGCACGCACACGCATGCTTATGTGTTACGTTGTTGCTGGACGTAAACTGTGGCAAGCAGATAGATATCTATGAACATTTGTTATGTAAGAGGTTGGTTCATATGTTAGTCAAAATGGCCACCACAATATCAGTAAAATCATTGAAGACAGTGCTCAAAATGATACATTGCTTTTGTAAAAGAGCTATACTTTCTGAGGTAATATTCACATTATTTATAAAAAAAAAAAAAAGGAATACTTTAATGTGGGATTCTCAAAAATGAAGCCTGGTAATCTAAAAGCCCAAAGTAGTAAAGCTTCCCTGTTTGAAACCTTTATATTTATCATGTGCAAATTCACCATTTAAAAAACTGTGACACAGAATCTTTGTGGCATCTTTTCAATTTTGATGCAGCCAGTTTAATGTTCAACATCACTTTTGCAGAAATACGTTTTGATCTGAGGAGACATGAAACACAGCCATCCCACAGCTGGAACGTAAGGATTCTACAGAAGAGCGTGGATTAACTTGAAAGTGCAGGGAATGGGGTGGCTTCGTTTCTTTAGTGACTGAGAGTTCACAAGAAACTCCCTATTTGTTTCAGCACATTGTAAATCTGAGTCCCTAGTGCCGAACTCTGTCTGGCATGGAGTAAGTACCTAAGAAATAAATGTTAAATGAAGAGCTCCTTTCTTTGATGATTTCATACTTTATAGTGCTTTTAGAACCCTTATTATAAACATAATAATATCAACCATTTGTTGGCACATGAACGCTAAGCACTTTAGAAATATGATCTTATTTGCACCATATGACAATCACAAGAGGCAGATATTACTACTCCTGTTTAACAGACAAGGAAACTGAGTTTAGAGAAATGAAGCAATTTGCCTAAGTTCACACTCAGGTCCACTAAATGTCTAGGCGCATGATGTCAATCTGCTTACAAAGCTGCTCAACTTTGATATGCATTAGGCGGGAATAGAGAGAGCAATGGCAGATAATAAAAACAATATTAACAAAAAGCTAATATTGATCAAGTACGTATGCTTTTAAAGTGGTGAGTAAAATGAGACATATACAAGAATTTAAGGAACTTGTCCAAAGTTACCTATTAAGTGAGTAGTGGATTGGGTTAAGATACCAGATATGAAACTGTACATATTACTTAAAGTTACTTTTCTTTAAAAAAAAAAAATTAACCATTTTATTCTTGCCTAATTTACCCCTACTTAGTACAAACTGGACTGTAACAATATAAAAGGCAAATTAGCCTGGTTAATTGAATACACTGGTTAATTGAATACTCCAGTTAATGGGGAATTTATCATCTATCCAATGATGTCCTAAGTTCAAGATGAAGATGGTTCATGATCCCTGCCAGGAATTCACTTGGATGGCTCTGTGATCCCCTCATTGTTCACTACTCCTCAGTGGTACTGAAAGATAGGTGATGCCTGTTTGAGTTGTGTCAATCAGAAAAGACAATGTGTCGGTTAAATTAATGCCATCTTAAACAACTTCTCAGATGGTCTATCAGCACTGTCACTATCCTGATTCCCTGTATTGACAGACTACCTACGCATGTCTCTCCCACTCTTTCTTTAAAAGTGCTACAGGGCTGTGAAGCCAGGCAATCTTTCAGTGCTATCCTTCTAAGAAAGGTTCACAGTTCACACCTGCCTTGGGCACCCTTGCACTGTCAACGACTGAGCCCCTTCCCCATCAGTCACTTCTTTGGAAACTGCTTTCTCCACTTTTGCTTCTCAACATTTCATAATTATCAACGGGTGTTAACTGTCTGACAAGTGGCTTCTTAGGCTGAGGAATTCTGCTGGTTTGACTTGCATGGCCCAGCTGTATGTCAGTCATGTTGCTAACTGGAGATGGCCTCGAGTTGCTAAAACGTTGTGGCAAAGTTGCAAGAAGCAGCTGACATTTCTCAGCATCGTCTTGTACTTCAGTCATTAGCTTGGTCTTTTCTCTCCTCTCAGTAAGTGTGTCTCATCTTGGGCCCAAGTTCATTGGTCATGATCCCACATGTACAAAGAGTTAAAGGCACAGAGGCACGATTCAGGGAAAGAAGAGAGAATGGATGGAGTTCCCCATGCCAGGAGCCGTGCCAACTACTTTAAAATTTCCCCCTTTTAATCTGTATATGTCCTTGAGTCAGTGCTGTCATCTTCATTTAATAGATGAGAGGCGGGAGAGGAAGTTTTTAAATGTTGAAGCTGAGCCTCTAACCCAGATCTGTCTGATTCCAAAGGAAAACTCCTTGAGTATTTTTGACTTCATGCTTTTATTAGAGAAAAAAAATGGAACTCCCCAGAATAACTTATACCTGGGTTTCCTCTGAACTGCTCTTAAGAGCTCCAAATGGGGGTTCTTGAAAGACACATGGCACTTGGGTAAGTGGTTGTGACAACCAAGGGAACAAATGGGACACATTTGTACTGGTCTCAATGAAAGCTGTCTCCTGCCCCAAACTTCTCTTTCTCTTTGTCCCTTGTTTTTCCTGATTACATGGAGAAGAAAGTCATGATGACAGGTTAGTCTGTTTTCCAATTTAGAATCATAAGACTGACATGGTGACTTCCGAGCAGTGAGATCCTGGACCAGTAAACGGGGTTAATGACTTAACTATCTACCTCCTTAGCATACTACTGGAATTAAAAGAAATCTGTGAAAGCCTTTTGTAAACTGCAAAGGGCTAGGTCTAGTTTTACTAACTGATTTACTCTTTCAGTAGTTACTAAGTGCCTCTTTGTGAAAAGCACAGCCTCAGGCTCTCTGATAGATAGAAATGAATAAAACACAATCCTTGCCCTTAAAGTACATGTACTCTTGAAGGGAAAAGATATTCATATGATTAACTATAACAGAATGTAGGGGAGAGAGGCACCAGAACAAAGAGAAACAAAGTGCTATGGGACCTTAAAGCAGCGTAAATGGGGGGCATTCAGGAAAATGGAAGAAGCCAGCAAAGTTAAGGGCAATCTGGAAAATAAAATATATGTAACTTGGCAATTGTCTTATTAAATTATATATTTATTTGCCCATTAAACTTTTATCACATGCTTATTGTGTGCTGACTACTGTGCCAGTTACTAGGCCAATGTAGACAGCTCGAATGGGAAATGCTGGCAGGCTGAGTATGGAGCAATGTCCAAGGCGAAATTGGAAATACAGGTCTTGAGTTCAGGAAGAGTCAGGGTTAGTTGTCAGATTTCAGTCATCCTTATAGAGCTGACAGTTGAAGCTATAGGAACTCATGAGCTCACCCAGGTATATAAGTGAGATTAAATAGTGGCATAAGGAGAAACAACAGGGACAAAAACTGGTGGAGGAGTCCACAAATATAGGGTTGAAAGAAAAAGAGAATTAGCAGAACAGACTAAAAGGTAGTTTGAGAGAGATAGAGAAAAGGTTGAAAAAATAATGAAATTGTAATCCGCAGTGTCCCATTATACAAAGATAAACAGCATTGGCTAGAAACTGAGAAGAAACCACTGGACTTATGAGTTAGGAATTTTTTGGAGCTCCTGAGTCAGCGCACAGCTCTCCTAAGTCCAGGACAAGTTACTATAACCATCTGATTCCTAGTCACAAGTAACTATGATAGAATGCCTGGATTTGAATCCTAGCTCTGCCATTTACTAGCTGTGTGACTTAACCTTTCTTTCTGTGTCTCAGTTGGGGATAATACTTTTACCTGCTTCGTATATCTATCACGAGGATTCAGTAAACACAATAGCACTTACCCGCAATACGTTTTGAACAATTCTTGACACATGATAAGAAATCAATAAGTATTAGCTATTACATGCAGGCCAATCTACCTAGAAAGGTCAATTTTTCAAAAGTTCATGGCCTTTGAATCGAGGGTCCACAGATCAGATCAATTTCATCATCTGTCAGGTTCCCACTCACTCAGGACATCCACTGCTTTGTAAAGGGACCCAAGGCTCCAAGCTGGCATTCTTGGGAAGTCATGTCATGTGAACCACACCATTTTCTGGGGCTGTTACTGCAAAGCTGACCAGGTTCTGGAACTATAAGGACTTTTTATAGATGAGCTTTGGGTAAACCACTGTAAACAAGTTTTAAAACCATCACATTTGACTGGTTTGTAAGTCGTGGAAAGTGAACACAGACCTAATATATGGTAACAAGGAAATATATAACTTAGGAAGATTTTGTTACTTTTAATCACACATTTTTATTCTACAAGTTTTCTGTTAATGGGTTCAAAGAATTTAATCTACTCCCCTCACCAATATGGTACCTCATTTGTCACTAGGGTTTTACAGACAGAGGCACAGAAATGTGAAATGACTAGCCCCAAACTGTCTTCTCTCAGCTGACACACAGACCCACTGTGCAGTGCGTCATTGTGGGGCCATGCACGTGTACCACGGCAGTAAGCATTACAAGCTTGAAGAACAACTCCCTAAGGCTTCAAAATGGACTAGAAGACTGTGGTCAGCTTGTTGGGTATTCCTGAGTGTGCCCTGAGTGTTCCTGAGAAATGTGTGAAGACTACTAAAGCTGCCTTTGAAACCAGTTTAGATTATGGGAGTAGGAACCTGGGGAAACTAAATTTACTTACAAGACAACTGGATTAGCACTAAGGTAATTTTCCGTGTGTAAACTCAATTTTAGGAAAATGCACGCGCTAAATTTAGAGCAGGGGGCTGAGACACAGATTTCCTGTGTTGTTGAGCTCTTGCAGATCTCAGCAGATAACAAAGCTATTATCCGGGCAGAAATGGAAGCATCCTCAAATCCTCTCAGATGGCAGCACTGACAAAAATTACAACCAAATGTATTTTTACACGGATTCTCTTTCTTAAATCTGGTTCCTAAAAGCAAAACATTCTCTTATGGGAGGAGTCTAGTAAAAACACAGGAATGCTGCCGCTAAGGAAATCTCTAAGGAAATCTCCAGGGAATGCCAGGGACTGACAACAGAGGATTTTTGACAGAAGAAAGAGACAAGGATTTGGAACAAGTTTCTGAAAGACATCACTGTCCTTTTCTTTTCTTTCTCTTTTCCCTTGAGTTTCTTAGCAGGCATTTGAGAGCAAAAACTCAGAAATTACCTGGGCTCACAAAAATATGGTATGAAAGTATTTTTTTAATGGTTAAAGATAAAGGTCTTTATCCCATTTCTCCTAACATAGTCTTTTAATCATTATCTACTCTTGGCCCCTCCAGCACTACCCTGTATTCTGCTTCAATATACACAAGCTTGTGAGAATATTAAAACTTCCTTGCCTTCACCTTTCATCTGGTAAAATGAGGGACCAAAAACCCCCACAAGGAGAGTGAAGGAATAGTAAGTAGCCAATGAGTACCATAAGATTTTCCATTTTACACTTGACCTGTATTGAGTACAAACTGTGAAATTAAAAAAAAAAAATAATCCTCATTAGTTATCTTGTTTCTCAGGCAAGAAGCAAGGAGAAGAATTCGAGAGTAGGAATTAGACCTGAGTTCTAATTCCAGCCGTGTTGCTCACTAGTTGTCTGTCCTCAGGCTCTAAGTCAGACAGACTGGATTCAAACCCCAGCTCTATACTTGGTAGGCTGTGTAACCTTGGAAAAGTTACCTACTGTCTCTGACCTTCAGGTTGCTCAATGTCAAATACAGGAAATAGTATTTGCCTAGTAGTGGTCTCTCTTACCACATTTTCATATATTTACACACACAAAACCTGGTTAAAATAGAAAATAAGGATAAGAGGAGAGTGGTTGGATTTTAGAATAGTATACATATAGGAGGAAAGTAAGCTGCCTTCATTACTTTGGATATTAGAAGGATTTACCCTCTAAATCTACCTCTACTCCCTCCATCGTTCATTCATTTCACAGATTCTTATTTAACCATCTGTATGTGCCTATTGCACATATGGAGAATAGCTGGCCTCAGAGAACAGTCAGTCAGTCACATGTAGAGGGGACAAAGACAGGGAGCCTGGGGAATACAGAGGAGGACATGTGTCCTTGTACTGGAGGATGCAGTGAAGGCTTCCCAGAGGAAGTGATGTCTAAACTGAGAACTAAAGGGAAAGAGCGGGAGAATGTTCCAGATGGAGGAAATAGCATGGGCAAAGACTTCTGAGAGAAAGAACTGAGAGTAGTTTAGGACTCTGGAGCCCGGAGAGGGACTGGGGATATGGATTAGGGTAAAAGAGGCTAGATGTGCAAAGGACCAGAGAGGCTAGGAATACCTTTCTAAACCAAGAGAAGGAGTCTGTGCTTTATCCTAGGGCAAAAAAAAAGGAAAAACACAGGAAGGTTTTAAATAACAGAATTAGTTTGCAGCTCAGAGAGTCACCTTAAGGCCTACAGCACATGACAACTGGTTTGATTTCTTTTACCCAAGGGCAACCTATAGAATGTAGGTCTGTGATGATTATGATCCTATCTTATGATCCAAGAACATGAGGGAGATAGGATCCCAAATACAGTATGCCTCCAACCTACAAGTGATAAGTAAGTACTTTAAATGATTACTTTCAATGTTTAAAATTTAATGAATCCCTCTGAGTCTTTAGGCCTATCCAGAACAATGCAGCTAATGATTTGCTAATTGCAGCCCATATTCTAAATGTCATTCAGAGATACTGTTTGGTGGCAGCAGATGGAAACAGGTTTCAAGTATGCACACAAGTGATCTATAGGGTTATATCTAGTCTGAGTTTTATCTGTCGGCAGGGCCAGTATAAGATCATTGGAGGTCAAGGGCTCCCAAAACAACATATTCCCTCCCATGCCTTGCCTTCCCATATAATAAATGAATGGAAGAAAAGGAGGAAGGAAGAAAGGAAAGAAGAAAAGAAGGAAGGAAGGAAGGAAGGAAGGAAGGAAGGAAGGAAGGAAGGAAGGAAGGGAGGGAGGAAGGAAGGGAGGAAGGAAAAAAGGGAGGAAGGGAGGAGGGGAGGAAGGGAGGAAGGGAAGAAGGGAGGAAGGAAGGAAGGAAGGAAGGAAGGAAGGAAGGAAGGAAGGAAGGAAGGAAGGAAGGAAGGAAAGAAGAGATAGAGCTGGAGGAAGGTGCCACCCTCACACAGAGTCAGGGGAAGAGAGTGACCCTGGAGTACCTCTAAAGCAGGGCTCTGTCAGAATTACCTGTGGTGCTTCTGCCACATTCCTATACCCTAGTCTAAGCCCTAGAGATTCTGATTCAGTAGGTCTAGGGTACATCCCAGATCCTGAGGCCATTTAAAAGATGCATTTTTCCCCAGTTCTTTTGGAGATTGGAATTCAGGAGGACTAGGATGGGGGTCCTAAAGACTATTTTTAATAATTTCACCAAAGGTTCCTTATGACCTTGTAAGGGTGACCCATATAAATAAGAGCTTGTTCAAACTAGTTGACAAATTCCTCCTGTCCCCCTCTACACATAAACCGCAGGGTACAGGAGTTCCCTTAGAGAGCTTGCTTCCATGATTTTTCCCTTCAGGACTGTCTTTAGTGACCAACCCACTCACTTACTTTTTTGTTATAAAACATTGCCGTGTGTGTGTGTGTGTGTGTGTGTGTGTGTGTGTGTGTGTGTGTGTTGGGTGGACCGGAGGCTCGCTCAGTGTGCCTTGCCCGAGATTCGGGACCCCCATAGTAATTTCCATGGCCAGCTTCTGTCCATGTCACTTTCCTTTTTATCCAAGAAGTTGGGTGCTGACATCTGGTTATTTGAAAGTTCTGGTTATTTGTGTTTTTGCTAGACACAATGACTGCATGTTTTGTGACCTAGAGCTCACAGCTAAAAACAGATTTAAAAAAACTGATGGCAAAAAATGTGATGTTCACATTAAAACGCAACTTCTACAACTGTTATTATAATTAAACATGTCATTTATTTGTCATTAAAATGATTATGATTTAGCACAGGGCCAAACTTTGACCACTAATGCTGAATATTTATGCAGAACACAGAGGTGGCTATAGAAATATATTCTTCCTCTATCCTACTTTTACTTAGTAACATAGTGAATGAGACCAAGTTTGAAAATACCTCAGAGGTAAGGCCCAGTACAATTATATTTATAAATATGGGTTATTGTAATTGGCTCTAAGTAAAGGCTTAAAATAGAAATTTAAAAAGTGAACTAGTGAAAAGAAATCTGTACAAATCAAGAAAAGCATTTAATTTGCTGGCACTTTAAAATATGTTCTGAAAAAAATTATTAAAAAAGCCAGACTTTAAAAAGAAAGCCTCTATTTAAACTTGGGAAAACCCAAAAGAGAAATATAATAGGCACCTTACAAAGATCATCTCAGTGATAAAGCTGGAAAGGAATTGGTTATGATTACCCCGTAAAGGCCGTCTGGTGCCCACAAAGTCTTTCCAATCATCTAAACTAGTTATCATTGCTTTCAATAATCCTCATATTTGCAGAGGGCTTTGTGGTTAAGAGAACTTGGGCCTTACACGCAGATATCCTAAGTGCAAATGCTGGCTCTGCTACTTACTGACCACGTGCACTTGAGCCATAACCTCTTGTGCATCACTTCCCTCATTGGTAAAATGGGGACAACATGTACTTGTAAAAGATATTCTAAAATTAAATGAGATAATATACCTAAAGCACTCAATACAATGCCTAATGTGTAACACGCATCCAATAAATGGCACCTCTATTATTATTCTCATATGAGCAGTCCAATTACTATGTGAGAAAAGTGTTATTGTCCCCATTTTAGATGAGAAAACTGAAGTGCATTAGGCAACATGATTTGTCAACTGCATTATGGCACAGCAGGGACTCCGGGGGATGGAATGACAGAGAGCAAAGCCTTCCAGACTTTTGGCACATGCACAAAGGTATGAGGTGGGGGTGGGGGAGTGGGGGTTGGGTGAGGAGGGGAAGGCACATTTAGCAACAGAAGAAAGCAAACTGAAAATAGAAGAAAACAAAATAGAAGAAAACAAATGACTGTAGCCTTTCACCAAGAATTTATGATCTATGAGGGGAAAAGACACATAGAGTTCCATGCTATGTTGTTTAGTACAGGACTGGGCACAAATTTTGTGATTTTTCTTTTTTAACTCATCAGCATCCTCCTTGAAAAGTCCCATCACACATGGCTTGAAGTAAAAATAAGAACCATGACAAATTAAAAACTATCTATGGGAGGGCAGCTGGCTGTTGTAGAGATGACTAACCTCAGGGTCCACAGGTGGATCTCAACCTGGCTCCTGCACTTATTACTTTTAGGATTTTGAGAAAATTATGTCATTCCCCTGAGCCTCAGTTTCTTCATGTATAATATGGGATTAATAATTCTAAGGATTTTGTAAGGAATTTTATAAGGACTATATGAGATAAGATAGATAAATAGCCTAGCCCAGGGTATCTCAATCTCAGGGCTGTTGATATTTTGGGTTGGATAATTCTTTGTTGTGTGGCTGTCCTGTGCATTGTAAGATATAAAGCAGCATCCCTGGCTATTCACTAGGTGCCCACAGGACCCCTCCAGTTATGATAACCAAAAATGTCCCTAGACATTATTAAATGTCCTCTGGAAGGCAAAATTATCCCTGGTCAAGAACCACTGGTATTGTCCATTGCATAACACATCATAGGTGCTCAATAAATGTTAATTCTTTTCCTCCTTTAGATAAAATCTCATTTTTGAGGGGAGGTGAGGTCAGACTCAACTAATTTAGAATCTATGTTAATTCAAATAATGGCAGGACGGAAGTCCATATTTTCAGTAACATGAAAACAATTAGCAGTGTCTATAATAATCCAGAGGACACTGGATTCATTTCTAAAACTACACTATTTATAATAGCATGCACTCATGTGAAAGTCATTTACATTCAATTACTATACTAAGTACAAATAATTTTTCTACATTTATCAAAGCCTCAAAACACGTCTACTGCCAACTATTTTCAAACAAATTTAAACTGACAATTGCAAAGTACTGAAATGGTTATTAGATATGTATTTTTAAAAGACAACTATTTCTGACTTTGTCCTAATGAAGATTAAGCTTCCCTTATAATTAACAGATCAATAAGGTTTTGATTCAATCATATATTTATAGTGGAAGATATTTATAATTGTGTTGAGGTTTTCTAAGTCCTTACTTTTTAGGCAGGAAATTCTTTTGCACAGCTAATCCAGACAGCTGCTGTCTTTTTAGCCTGTTTTCCACTGTTCAAACTTCATTGAAAAATGAGACCAGCTATTCATCAGAAGAGCTGGAGATTGTAAGTGCCATTAGGCCTGGCCTGGGCCACTGGTTCTTAAAAGGGGGCAAGTTTGCATCCAGGGGGACATCTGGCAATATCTGGAGTCGTTTTTGGTTTGCATTGCAACTGGGAGTGGAGGGGCTACTGGCGTCTAGTGGGTAGAGGCCAGAGATACCACTAAACATTCTACAATGCACAGGGAAAGCCTCCCCACAACAAAGAATTATCCAGCTCCAAATGTCAGTAGTGTCAAGGTTGAGAGATCGTGATCTAGACCATGGCTCTGAGATGATTTTAGCAGTTGAACAATGAATATGCTGTTAAAACAAAACAAAACAAAACAAAACAAAACAAGCCAATCAAATCCTGCTTGTCTGGCTTTGAGACACATGTTGACTTCATCAGAAAGCCTCCTCTAACCTGACGTGTGGAAGACCCTCTCTGGACACCACAGGCCTTTGTGCATGCCCCATATGTGCGGCACTTACAACACCAGCTCAAGACTGGCTCACGGTGGATGTGATAAAAGACAGCTGAATAAATGCACAGCTAGGGGATCAAACAATGGGTCCCTCAGCCCCTTAGGCTCTTGGGATTCCCCCAACCCCTCTCTGGACATGCCCAGTGTAAGCTCTGAGGGCCTCTGAGGGACTGCTCGTGGTGACACGAAGGGGGAGTGGGTGTGAAGGAGCTGCATTCACTTGTCTCACTCTTCCCTTGTCTGCACCAGACATTAGAGTTTATTTTCCTTCACTGCCTCACATTGACAGGAATATAGATTTGGTTTCATTTAACATTTCACTGAATCATCTGAAATGTAAAAACTGAACAAACAGATCTGATTCCACACTTTCCACACTCCTTCTTGTGGTGCCACTAAGTAGAGCTGTTAAAACAAACAGGAGAAACGTGAAGGTTAGGGTTCTGCTACTTGTAGTCTAGTTGGCTAGTTATGCCTCAGTCTCCTATTCTCTCCAAACCTCCCCAGCCCTACTCTGTGCTTCCTGAGAATAGGGCCTTCTTTTCCTCATTGCTCGAATATAGGAAGCACTCTGGTTATTAGTGGGCACTGGCTCTTAACATTTGACCAATGACTATATAACACACACAGGTTTCAACAAGTTGATAAGGAGATGATGGTTGGTCTTAAAACTGTACTTGATCAATTTCTAAGATTCTTTGCTATTCCTTGATTATGCTAAGCATGCTTCTATCAAGAAGCCTTTACACTGGCTGTCTCTTTGTCTGGAAGACATTTCTCTCCAATAGACTCCTGGCTCACTCCCTCACTTCATTTGAGCCTTACCAGAAAGGTCTTCCTTAACTAACCTAAGTCAGTTAGCAGCCCTCTTAACATATCACTCTATTTCCTCTTACTCTGCTTTTGATTTCTTATTAAACAATCATCCCTTCCTCGCATCATTGGGTTCTTCCTTACAAATGTAACCATAACAGACAGAGCAGAATCTTTGCCTATTTCTTTTTCTTTTTTTAAAAAAATTTTAAAATTTAGTTTCAAGTATATAGTACATTGGTTAGACATCTATACAGTTCATAAAACAATCACTCCAATTGTTTCCTCCCTCCCCTGACCCTCCACCTGCCAACGTATTAATGCTAACTGCATTCCCTATGCCATGCTCCCCATTCCCATGACCATCCATCAGCTACTAATTTGTACTTCTTTACCCCATTCTCCAAGCCCCCAAACTCCCCCCTCCTCTGTCTGACAACAAATTGTCCACTATATTTGTGAGTCTGTTTTTGATTAGTTCTTTTCATTCCTTAGATTCTGCATATAAGTGAAATCACATAGTGTTTATCTTTCCCTGTCTAACTTAAACACCTTCTAGGTCCATTAAAGCAATATATTTCTCCATCTCCTTCCTTTTCACATGTAGGGGTCTTGTTTTCCTATCCTTTTAGCCACTCCATCTTTTGGGTGGAGCACTTAATTCTTTTTCATTTACGGTACTTATTGATAGGAATGTAGTTGTTACCATTCTTTATTCCTGTTTTTGACACATGTTTTTCGTTCTTAAAGAAGTCCCTCCAACATTTCCTGTAATATTGGCTTGGGGATAATGAATTCATTTAGCTTATTTTTGTCTGGGAAGCTCTTTATTTGTCCTTCAACTCTAAATGATAGTTTCGTTGGATAAATTATTCTTGGTTGTATATCCTACCTAGGTCTTCATCCTGTCGAATATTTTTTGCCAAGCTCTTCTGTCCTGCATAGTTTCTTTTGAGAACTCAGCTGCCAGTCTTATGGGTGTTCCCTTGTAGGTAATTGTTTTTCTCTTGTTGCTTTTAATATTCTTTCTTTGTATTTAACCTTTGGCGTTTTAATTATGATGTGTCTTGATGTGGGCCTCTTAGGATCCCTGATTTTTGGAATTCTCTGAGCTTCTTGGGGTTTTATGTCCATTTCCTTCACCAGGTTAGGGAAGTTTTCCATTATTATTTCTTCAAACAGCTGTTCAACATCTTGATTTTCTTCAGTTATGCCAATCAGATGAATATTTGGAGACTTAATAGTGTCCCATATCCTCCTTACTTTTATAGTGTTGGCACCTTTTTTCTTGCCATTCTGATTGAGTGTCCTGATTGGCTTTCCTATCCTCTAGGTATGGCATTTGATTCTCTTCTTTATTCACTTTGTTTATTCCTTTGTTTATTCCATTTAATAAACTTCTCATCTCAGATAATATGTTCTTCATTTCAGACTGGTTGTCTTTTATAATTTTCATTTCCATTTTTATGTTTTTTATCTCTTTGTTGAAGTTCTCACTGAATTTATCTACATGTCCCAAAAGTTCATTGAGCATCTTTACAACCAGTGTTTTGAACTCTGCATCTGTTAGATTACTTGACTCCATTATATCTGGATCTCTATTCTCTTCTCTCATATGGTTTCTGCTTCCTCGTCTTCTCATTTTGGCTGCTTTTCCGTTTCTGTTTCTATGTACTAAGCAAAACTCCTAAGTCTCCTGGTCTTATTAGTGTGGGTTTGTGAAGTAGGTGTCCAGTGGCACAGTCCTGAGAGGGGTTCAGCTGCAAAACAAACTTAGCCCAAGCCTCTACCCCCTCTGGGGCCACCTGTTAAGATTCAGCAAGCAATCCACAGATGCTGTGCTTCTCATTGCCTCAAAAGGCCACAACAAAGAAACTGAGGCTGCCTCCAGTGTGAGTCTCAGCACCTGACTCACTGAGGATACACCTGGATGTGGCTTGAGTGGGGCTACGAGTTGGGGGGGGAGGGGTTTCAGGGAATCCTCTGGGTGGAGCAACGTGTTATCCAGTTTAATGATGTCACGTCTATGGCAGTGCTGTGTCCAGGGCACTGGAAGAGGGAAGGGCTCAACAGGGAACAATGGATACCGCAGGCACTTCTGTACAGAGCAAGTCTCCCCTTGGCCCTCACTCAGACAGTCTCCCTGTAAGTCCTTGGTGTCCCCTGTGTGCAGCTGAATCAGCACTGGTACTCAGAGCGAGCAGGTCCATCACCGCGAAAATCTGTGGCCCCTTTAAGAGGTGTCTGCCACTGCCTCCATCTCACTCAGCCGCTCCAGACCAGGCAGCCCCACATCCTCACCCCGTCCTAACTTCTGCCATTGCAGGGTGCTTTCTTGGATTTCTCCCTAGTTGTATGGCTTGTTCATCTGGATCCCAGGTGATTTTTCCTTGCTGTTGATCTTTGTTTTTGTCACAACTTTGATTTGGTTGCCAGAGGGATGAACAGAGCCTCTATCATCTATGCCATTTTTTTCCTCTCTTGCCTATTTATTTCACTGTTATATCCTCAGTTCCTAAAATAATAACTGGCTCATAGTAGGTGCTCAGTAAATATATGGATCATATAAAAGTTTCAAGGCCAATCTTGGTCAAGGACTTGTGTCATGACCACCTCCAACTTTTCCCCACCCCGCCAGTGTGTGATGGATTATTTAGTACATTAGTTAATTTCTCCTCTCTTAATCAATTCCACATGTTTACTACATCTGGTTATTCCTTAGTGTTTATCAAAACAGCCTAACTAAGGGCTCTTAAAGTCTCCTTAGGTACGAGACTGGATCATGGTGAGCAGAGACTTCCTGCCCCACCCTATGGCACTGTCACCCCCTCCATGCTCTCAGACACGGAGCCTCTTAAAGTTCTGCTTTTAAGGCCTTTATTGTACTCTAGGCATAACTTAAAACTCTTTCCCAGTTTATTTTTTGCATTTAGAGCAGCTGAACTCTCCCCCTCCCCGCACCCCAGAACCATCGTAGAAGGCAAAAATAAAGGAAATTTTCTACCCATAAAACTGTAAAATACTCTCATGGTTTCATTTGTGACCCCGAACCTTTCTTTTTTCCAAACCCCTTTTATTTTTATAAAAGAATGCACTTTGCACTGGCATCTGGCTTGTAAAAATAAATACAGCGACGGGTTTTCCCAAATAACTTGGCCTAATCACTAAGTGCTCCTG